>JAVLVB010000433.1:4682944-4762294 GCA_032876305.1 Orestias chungarensis | reverse complement strand
TATATATATATATGTATATGTATATGTATATGTATATATATATATATATATATATGTATATGTATATGTATATATATATATGTATAAAAACAAACCACAGGTGTAACTCTGAGAAAAATAATTTGATCACCTCTGAATGGTGGTAACATGTCTGAGACTTTCACCAAGGAAAAGCACTACCTCTCACTTTCTATGTGGTGAAGAAATTGGTATATGTTTAATTAATGAGTAATGAAGCATGGTTTATTGATTTTGAACAATGCAACGTAGTGCATTCATTCTGTCTACTTTTCTTTCTGTACCATTACTACAGTTTGGTGAAAAAATGTTATGGTCCCAAACAGGCTTTCATCATTATGTGGAGTAATTGAGCTCCCCTTTTTTTATATAAGGAACAAAACAAAATGATGCTTCCAGTTTACTAGATAGAAAAATAAACAATTCTGAAGTCGCAATAACAGGATAAATGATTGACATTATCTCCTTTTTTAACAAACATTGATTTAATGTTTAATAAATCATCAAAAACCGCATAATGCTGCAATCTGTTACAACTGTAGGATTATTTACTTTAGCTTTAAGTAAGTCTATTCTGACTGTTTACTCTTTTTTTTATTCTTAATGTTGATCTAATGCCAAAAAAGCATTTAAATTCTCCTTTTTTTGAGAGCTGATCTGCATGTGTTCACTGAATTGTGTGCATTTGTCTATAAAAAAAAAATCAACCTGTAAAGTTAAAAATTAGTTTTTAACTCTAAAACCATATCAAGGGAGTCAAGTTGTTTGCAGAAGCCTCATCTATTTACATTACCTTGTAGCAAGGCTGAATGTCTTGCATAAGCACATGCATATTGTGCTTGAACACACAAGCGCTTTAATGGACCATGTTCTTTGTTCCTATAAACAAAGCGAATGCATAAATTGAAGCGTTCCTTGCAGGGAAATGGTTTGAATCTTAACCATTGCATCATAACATGTATGTCCGTATCACAACAAAAAACAAACAGATGCATTCGTTGACATGTCTAACAAGTCTTAAGTCCATTTGGGCTGAAAACCTTCAGTTTTAATAAGTGGTGTGTATATATATATATATATATATATATAATGTTTTCTAAACTAAGAAAACGGCTTTGACAGTTAGTTTGTGGCTACTGAGCTTTGTAGCTTCTTACCATAAACCCCTCTAAACATCCAAAATTGAAATGCATTAAATAGGGGTTTTTTTAAGCAGTGCCACACAAAAGCAAAAAAATCATCATTCTGGTGCCAACAACATAATTTGTTGTATTGACCCAATGTATGGATTGCATCCACAGTTTTGAATGAAAAAAAGTGCTAGAGGGTGTACAATCTTTTAACCTGGACTAAAATATACGTACAGTTAACAAAAACTGCGAGTTCAGCTACTGTATTAGGCATGGACTGCAACAGAAGAAGACACTAGTGGAGCTGGGACTATACATATATGATCTATTGGACGTCCATTGAACCCTCACCTATTTTCCCATCACACTTCCACTTAGTATGGATGCAGCTAGCAGCCGACTGAGCTCCTATTGTAGGGGAATCTGTAAAGAGAACATGGCAGAGATATCTTAGAAACCAGCCTTGCCCATTTTCTTTACCGCCCTGCATCAAGGGAAGCAGCTTTTCTGGAACTCCTCTCGGCCATATTCTGACAGCTAATTAAGAGGATGACGAGTGCTACTTTGCTCTGATGTGATTTTAAAAGATTAAAGATGAGAGATGAGATTATGTTTCTATTAATATAATTTTATTTGCACATGCTCCACACCTCACTCTGTTCATGCCTGAGAGTTATTGAAAGAAAGAGGTCAAGCATAAATCTGGGCTAAGGGCTAGCTGGTTCTCCTTTTAGAGAAAACAGAATAATGTAGCATAAGGCATTTACAGATTAACATTTTATGTAGTCTTTAAACACAAAGAAATCAAATCAATCTTTGTTTTTTCTCCAAACATTAATATGTGATCACAAGAATCAAACCAAGAGACAAATTGAATAAATTACGATTTTGTTTTTTTTTAAATCAAAATAATTGATCTGTAATGACTCTTAATGATGCGGTGGGGTACACATGTTATTATTTCATTAGGTTAAGCTGATCTTTGCTAATTTGTGAAGAATGGATACAATTAATTACTGTGTAGAGGAGGTGTGGTAAATTAGCAAAAATGTAAAAGAAACAAAACAGACATGTTTAATGATAGACAGCCCCAAAATATGAACTGAGAAATTCGTGCAGCAGCTAAAATTTGTTTAAATGTATATTTCGGTTTAAATATGGTACCCTTTATAAGGGTAAATAAATCATAAATCATTAGATCACATTGTAAGAGTTGGAATCTGTTTAATTGAATGTTAGTATATTAAAGGTCTGTCGTTCAATTTGCATTTTAAAAATGTTCCATTATCTGTAGGATTGCTTACAGTCTCTAAACCAGACCTAGAAAGACTAATCCATGCTTTTATCTCTAGCAGGTTAGACTACTGTAACGGCCTGGTCACTGGGCTCACCAAACGGGCCTTAAGACAGCTTCAGAACATTCAGAATGCTGCAGCTCGGGTTCTGACCAAAACCAGGATATATGACCACATCAGTCCATTGCTCAAGTCTCTGTATTGGCTTCCCGTGACTCAAAGAATAGACTTTAAAAAGCCTTGCTGGTGTACAAGTCTGTTCATGGTTTAGCCCCAAAGTACATATCTGACATGTTAGAGCCATATGAACCAGCCCAGACTCTGAGAACCTCAGGTAGTGGCTTCCTGCTGATCCCCAGAGTCAGGACCAAATAAGGGGAGGTTTCATTCCAGTGTTATGCTCCTAAAATCTGGAAGAGTCTTCCTGAAGAGGTGAGAAAGGTTTCAACTCTTGCGATGTTTAAATCCATGCTGAAAACAGCCTTATTTAAATGTGCATATAGCAACTCAGAATATTATTATTATTATTTTTATTTTTTATTCAAAGTTGATTTTATTATTCCTTGTTGCTCTTTTTTCCTATGTAAAGCACTTTGAATTGTCTTGTACACGAAAATGTGCTATACAAATAAACTAGCCTTGCCTTGCCTATGAAAAAATATAATTCTATAACATTCATTTAAATAGGTACATTTTTAAAATGGGTCACCAAAGTTGAGACATTAAGCAGCAGGATGTCATAGGATGACATTGTAAAATGAAAGCAATAAATTGAATGTAATTAGGGAGCAGTTTAAATATCAGTAAATAATAAACTTGCTGGTAACATTTAAAACAGGATTTTAGCAATATTAATTTAAAAATTGCTCAATTTGATGAATTACAAGGTTTTGGGGTTTTTTTGTTTTATTTTTTGTAACCTTTTTAAATTAAATACAGATTTTTGTGTATTAGAGAGACCTCTTTAAAAGCAGTACCTCTTCTTTTTACAGATCTACGGCATAGATGTAAGCCAAACCTTGAAATATTAGGATTACATTGTCACAGAAGATAGAACATCAGTGTTTAAAGAGGATCATATGAAAACCAAATCAAGTTAACATGTTCCCCAGCCACTGTTTATTTTAATACACGCTCTGTGATGAGGTGAAAATACGTTCTGGTATGAGTTTATGTAAGCATTATTTGTTTCTACACAGCATATTGATGTGTTTGGAGTCAACTCTTGTATGTGAAACCCTTTGTAATTGTGGAAGATTTTATTTCATAATTATGCGGCACCTGAAGCGCTGTTTTAAACCTTGTTCACTTTTATTGTTTTTCTCTTCCAATGAGTTTTTCCTTCATAACTCAGAGAAAAATAAGTTTGTTTATGTTCATAAAGTTTATTGTTGAAGTAGACGCTATGGTAGTTGGTATAGCAGGAAAGAGATCTCTGTTCATATTTGCCTTCATATTGTAAGTATATTCTAATTTAAGGCCCAAAATAAAAGATATATTTGTAATCTATACATTGTATATAGTAGAAATTGGTGAAAAATTGCTTAACCCTTGAGGTTGAGGTTTTGTGTTCCAACTTTTGGCACAGAAAATTAATTAGATGGATAAATGCACCTTTACTTTAAAATATAGTTTAACATGGAAATAACTAGCTGTATAACTTCTGGTATTTTTTTCTTTTTTCTGATAATGTATTAATTTTTAGTTTTGCGTCTACAATCTTTTCTGTTAGCATCAGTATAACTCATTTCTTATGTCTAACTTAGATAATGTGTGATTTACTGGCATGTTTGGGGCATGATGTACGACATTACTGTTTTGATTGCTTGACTAAAATTGTACTGCATTGTCCCATTTTATAGAGGCAGATCTATTTACAAAACATTTTTGATTTTAATGGACATTTCCTAGTCAAAGATGATGATCATTTTTATTTATAAACAATGCATTTGGTAGGCGACGATGCATTACCAAAGCTGTGTATGTGTTTGACATACATTACTCCTGAACCGTAACGTCAAACTTTAACGCACCATTGCTTATGCATAACAATATTTACTCTGCACATGCGGCATCGCAATATGTTTATATATTGTAGTGTAGATGTTTCCCTTGATTGTTCAGTATGAATATCAGAAAACAAAAGACCCACACACCGTTAAAGTTTAATCAGAAGTGTATAAAATATGGCCTTGGTTTATTATGCGTGCCTCAGACATTAGCTCTGCTGCTTACCTCCAAGCATATAATATAATATAATATAATATAATATAATATAATAATTTATTTTTATATATATAAGTTGTTTGTGGTGGTGAAATTTTGAATTTCACCATACCATAACAATCTCATTTATAAAGCCCGTAATACAGCTATGGGACCAAAGTGCGGGATGTTGAAATCACTGTGTTTGATTTGAACTTAAAGTACAGCATAATTGTAAAATACGGTCAAAAGTTCAGGCCCTTTTAATTGAATATCCCAAAATAAATTCACTGTAGCAAGTTGCCTTGAGACAGTGTTAAAACAATCTAGTCAACATTCAGACGTACTTATAAAAAAATGGTCGCAAATACTCCCTTACCAGCCTCTTCATTTTAAATAGAATTATAGGGTTTTTAATTCATAAACATGGTCAAGCTATGAATCAGTTTCCTTAAATGACCAATTATC
The DNA here is from genome assembly GCA_032876305.1 of Orestias chungarensis. Taxonomy (NCBI): domain Eukaryota; kingdom Metazoa; phylum Chordata; class Actinopteri; order Cyprinodontiformes; family Cyprinodontidae; genus Orestias; species Orestias chungarensis. The sequence goes on along the minus strand of JAVLVB010000433.1, from coordinate 4,757,178 downwards.
CAAATTTGTGTGTTGGTTGTTTCAGAAATAAAATCCCTATTAAATAAAATTAAGTTCGAAACTATAATGTGATACATTGTGAAAAGTTATGTTATACCACCTCCAGTTATGCTTCTCTGTCTCTTGACATGTTTCTAAGTCTCTCACAGCTTCCTTTTTGGCCTCTTCTGTGTGTCAACGAACTCACTCGTAGCCATATGCTCAGATGTTGTAAACACACACAAAAATAGCAAAACTCCCAATGTTTCTTTCCGACAATAGTTTGGGTATATTTTTTTAACCTAATAGTTATTTGCTCGGTGGGGTTTCTACAATGCGCATCTGTTAACATTAAAGACAATAAAAAAAAAATATCAAACCCTAACGTGGTTTCAACACTAAGCACATCATGATTTGGGTATGAGGTAAACATTGAAAGTCACTTTGAGCGAATGCTACCTCCAAATGTTATTTGAGGCTTGGCAGCAGAGTTGCCTGACAGGTTGTGCCCCCGTTGCCCTAGTTGCTGCTTGGCCCTCTTTGCTCTGCATGTGGAAAGCAGCGGTCAGTACTGGCATGCCTGCAGAGAGTTGGTGTGAGGGGTATGGGATAGTGTTTGTGGTGGTATGATTTGCAGTAATGGGAGGACTTGGCAAACAACCCAACAGATGAAACCTATAACTTTAGTTTGACTAACAATTTCCTTCATCCTTGACATCAAAAGTTAGTTCGGGGAGAAAAGTTTTAAAATGTCCTCTGTTTTCAAGTTTGTTCACATTCAAGCCTTTTAAACCAGGTATCATAACTAAAGTAAGTGTCTCTGACGCACCTCTACACTCTGTTATATCATCGCTGACTGTTCCTTTTGAACCCTTTCTGCAGCTTTCTAGCCAGCTGAGCTACAAGCAGAAGCCTGAAACTTTGTTGTTTGCTTGAATTAAAGGGCTGTCATTTTCAGGTGGAAGATTGCGGGCGGGGGGTGCAGCTTTATAATCCTCTTCTGACACGTAAAATTCCCTCCTATGTGTTTGTCATGTGTGGGCGCCTGTTGACAAGTGAACATGGAAGGCAGCAGGATGCAGGAGAAAATGACGCATGTTATTGTTACCCTTACATTTCCTCTACAGCCAAGATATGTTTGAAAAAAAAAAAAATTATTTGTTTTCAATAGGCTACAAAAAACTTTACAAACTTGTGCTATACTTATTGTTTAAATAGTAAATCTCTGGAGTAATGTGCAGAAAATAAACTCAAAAATACACCTGTTTTGAGTCTCAAAATTACTTCTTTAAACATGTTTAGATTGCATTACCTTGATGAAGTGATGAAACCCTCTGAAACTTTTCCGTATTTGATCAGGTTACCACCATAAGACTTCAATATGTTTTTACAGGGGCTTTAACTGATAACACAAAGTAGCAAACTAATGTGAAATAAAAAGAAAACAATCCAAAGCCTCCACAATAATTTTTATAATATACCATGCGCTTTTATTAAGCCTCTCGCTGCAAACACAGCAGCACATCGAGAGAGTAACCTTTTTGCCTGGTCTTTTGAACATGGTTTAAACTCAGACCGATTGGATGAAGAATACCTGGGAACATCAGTTTTTTAATCTTGTTCTTAATCGGCTCGACTTTCACTTGGCCAGTTTGAAGGTCAGTCCTGCTTTTCCATGTCTAGAAGCTGTCTGGAAGCCAAATCGGATCCAACCCAGGCGTGTCAAAACGCTGCAGCCAGGCCATCACACTTGACTTTTGTTCTCACCTCACCAAAACCCGTTTTGTTACATTGTTGGTGGAAGACTGTAATTCTTTTTGCTTTTTTCAGCTCATTTTTTAAAATTGAATTACACAGTAAGATTTTAAAAGCTTTTTTGGTAACCTAGACCTCGCTTATCTTTTCTTTTTAAATCAAAATTCTATTAAATAGTTGAACACTAAAATTCTGATCTTCTTACCCAAAGAACCAAATTGTACCTCTTCCATTTGTGGTACTAATTTGGATACATATCAAAGAATTTTCAAAGCATATTCAGTCTGAATGGTCACATTACATTTTATCCGACTTTTACCCCATTTACTTGAGACATGTGTCATACTTCTGCCCCAGAAAAAGCCAGACGTGGTAAATCTGAATGTAAGCAACGACAGGAGCAAACAGTACAAGAGATTTGCCATGTTTTTTTATCTTAGGTTCCTTCACTTTGTTATGATCCTTTGACAAAATGATCGGCTCCCAACTTAAAAATCGGCATAATTTGTTACTCTTGTAAACATTTGCTGTGTTCTTAAACCAATCACACAGAGGACTAATAGTGTTTGGATTTGATTAGAAGTATGAATGACCACAAAAAATATCGAATTGCAGTGAAAAATCTAAACTGAGCATCAAAACCCTTTTGTGTGAACAAGCCTGAATGCATTAATCAGGCCCCTGTGTAAAGATAGTTTATCTGCTCTTGATAGTATGTAGTGTTGTCAGAGTTCAGTGTCAAATGAAACTATGCATCACCCAAAAAAAATCATATTTTTATTTCCATTTCACATGTTTGTTTTATTTTATTGCTAACGCCTTAAGTATAAACCAGGAGAAATTGATGTGACATAAAATCAGAGTAAACAAAGATTCAAAATACTGACATCTAACCACTAGACAAATGAATGCGTACTTTAAAAACATGACAACTAACCTCTCACAGAAGAATTTTGTCCATGGCGAGACGCTTGCAGTCGCAGAGATAGCACCTTCTGGGACTGTACGGATGCGACCCCTGAAGTTAATTTTCTCCGCATGTTTTCTTAGATAGAATTTAAGAAAGATTTAGCAGTGTAAGACATTAGGAGCCAATTCAACTCAAATTCAAAAATACTTTTCTAATCCCAAATAGAAATGAAATGTTATTGTAATTCTTTTTTTCTAAGCTTATTCAAAGATGCTGTGGGCAGGAAGGATCGCCTGTAGCCCTCTGTGCAACAGCAAAACCTTAAAATTATATACTTTCTGAAGGGATTAATTCAATCAGCCCATTTCTCACTTCCTTCATATGCCCTTTGTTTCAAGCTGATATCGTTTTAAGGAAAATGGACTGTCCGCCTGGTTAGAATGTATGAAGTCACTTGCAAGATTATCCATTGGTAGACACTTCTGATGGAAAATGAAGCTGGGGACTTTATGCAGTGGTAATCAGGGCCCCCAAAGAAAGCCCTCTGTGTAATTTATCCTCCCAAGTAATTTCAGTATTTATGGGATTCACCTTCAAAATGTAATGTGGCATGCAGGTAGAAATAACATAGGAAATGAGAAACCCGCTGAGGATGACAGTAAGGGACCGGCAGGGAGAGAGCGGGGTTGGGAGAAAAAAAAATCTGATGTGGGAGTCATAAAGTAAGTCATTTCTGCAGCCTGCCACCCAGACAGGTCTCCCATGACCTCCAGCGCGGGTGCCCTTCACATCTGACATAGCCGGGAGGACGAGCTGGAAATACGAGCCTGCTTCGGCGTCTTCCATATTTGAATGCACTTATATATGTCTCGGTCTAGGATAAGAGCATCTGTTAAATGACTGAATAGTAAATTGTGTGCTGATGACATCGGAGGAGCAGGGCAGATAAAGGAGCTTTGTCTTAGTTACATTTCAGCAGGTAGCAGCATGCCTTTGACTGCCAACAGGTTTTGCTACTGTGCAGACCTAATGGTGGATGACCGAGGGGAGGAGAGGGAGTCGCTGGTAGAGGAGATGCGATTTTCCACTTGTCCAAGCAGTTTTCTGTGAAATCACATCAGTTGCCTCCCACTTTTTTACTTCCTTTTTTTCAGGAAATATGTTTTAAGGCTTCCACTGGAAATGAGCATTATCTGTCAAATGCCCAAAAATAATCAGATTATAGAAATTGCATGTCTGTGACTATAAAGGATACAGTCATGCAATGTTTCCTAAACATTTTCGGATTTTATTTTGCATTCAATTTTAAAATGACTGGAATAGATTGATTTGTTGCGTTTAGATGATAGATGACCACAGAATCTGTGTTAAATGTTGAGGTAGAACAACAGCACCTCGTCAAGAGTTGTTGGACTAAATTGTACGGATGAGCAGATATGTCAGATGTAAATTTTGGTTCATTTAAAGACAAAAATCAGGGTTCTCCATTTATCCGAGACTTCTACTTGGCTAGTTTCAGGAAAAAAAACTAACTAAAATCTTCGCAAACACCACACAAGCTGCACACAAACTGTTGTGATTTTTACCTTCAGGTTTTCGCTACAGAGCACTGTTTGCAAGAAAAACAAAAACTGCCGCCGAAGACACAGTTTCTTTCCCCTAGCCGCCTTGCTTTCTCTAGTCTAGCTCATAGTTCTTGTTTATTTTTGAAAAGGCTACGATGCAAATTTAACTTGCATCATAGTCATTGCATTAAAATTGGCCTCTGTCTCTTTAGGAAGCTCATAGCCTTTCCCATTCTCCCCCTTCTGCACATCATCACATTATCATACATTTGTTCTTAGGTGCGTTGTATTTTATTGTAGAAAGGAGCTACAATACATATAGACGCTTTCTGAAAATGGCAACTCAGAATATTGTCATCAAGTTCCAGCAGGTGTGTGCTAATTGCTGTGTGGGGAAGGCGTGTTGGAGGGGAGTTCTGGGTAGGTGGAGCTAAGCTAGAGCCTGCGGTTTCAAGGCGGAGCTATGAGTAAATAGGCAGAGCATTTCAGGAGCAACAGTTTAGGCACTCCCGAATAGCTGCCATGAGTAACTGATCGCCCAACAATAGGTAAGTCTTCGATGAGCGAAATATATTAGAACATGGTATAAATCTAAAATAAATTTGATTTTGCTAAAATGTCCTTTTAATGTTCAGCGTCCAGATCAATCTTTTAAGAAAAACACTTTAAAAATGCATATATACTATAAGAAAGAAAAAGCATAATATTTTAATATTTTAAATATATTCATAAGGAGAACTAAAGAATATAAATTTTTTTGTGCACAAAGCTGGCAAATAAAGCTAATTCTGAAATCCATGGTGGTCGTTTTTTTGTACTTGAACTTCTCAGTCCTTAATCATTTTGTCCGTTTATTGTTAAGGTTCACGAATTGTTTTAATCCCTGTATTTAATTAGACGAAACCCACCAAATTTAATGAAAAATAGATGTCATTTGTCTTAAAAATGTTCAATTAAAAAGATTATATAAATATAACTTTATAGCATAATTATAACCAAATTATGCCAGTTTCATGAATTAGTTGATTGTGTTTGACTAACTAGTAAAAATCAGATTCTTTTTTTACTGACCTATCAGTACCTACCTTCATAAACAGAATTGCAGTGAGTTTCAGGGGTTGATGGATTTTAGAAAAACATGACACTCTATATTTATTTTTGTTGAATTTTGCAATTAACCCATATTTTTCTCAGTGCTCTTTCCATTCAATCATCTAAATATGCTCACAACTCTTTCTACGGCTTCGGGATCTCAGTCACAATGATCTATAGCTGGTGTTCGCAAGACGGACCGTGGAAATCCATCCAACCAACCAAATGTATTATCAGTGTGCAGATCTTCAATGCATGGCACCTGGAATATCATTGCCTCCATAGTGTTGCATCCAAGCATTCATTTGAGATTTCACTGTTGCACTGACAATGTGATATCTTAGGGAAATGTGCAAATACAATCATGTGAAGAGCCCTTTAATTTTGCAGCCTTTTAATATGAAATACTTGTATATAAAAGTATTGAAAAGCATTATTTTGGATAACTGGTAGTGAGGCATAAATCTGTGTTAAAATACAAAGCTAGATTTATTGTGCAAACACAGAGTAGTAGATAAGATACTTGTACATGTATAGAGGAAAAATGCTCTTCGTGTTTTTGTTTTTTTTCTTGCACTTGTGTATTAGTGCTTGAAACCCATCCAGAGCAGTTTTTCTTGCTACTGATCAAAATTCTTGGCTTGAGTTTCTCTTCCTTCAAATCTTCTATTTAAGGATTGCACCCCCTCCAAGCTATTGTACCAGTGCCACTGCGCTAATCAATCACAGGCCACGCTGCGTACGGCACCGAGCGTGTGTGTGCATGCATGCATGCATGTTCTTAAAGGGGTGTTTAGCTAAAGCTTTTCAAATGATTGAGTCCTTAAACATCAAGCCTATTGCCAAATTGCCCTTGACACAGAAATATGTTGTTAGCTAAGATAATGTGGTGCCCATTATTTTAGGCTGCAGCGTTCTGCCAGAATGCAGGATTATTTGCTGCCTGCATGGCGGCGGCAGCTGCACAGTTAGAGATACACAGAACAAGGAACACAGAGCATCGCCACCATTATGCTCCCAGCATCAAAAAGAGGAAATTGTGGGTTATACCTATGACCAACTGAAAATACCTCTTTGCCTCCTGGTATATGTGGAATTTGGAAAATCAACAAAATTAAATGATGCAAACCCTTTAAATTAAATAAATTACAGCATTTAAGTAATGATTAACAAACAATTGATTATAAAATATACAAGTATTCAAAGGTATGCTTGACTTTTAAATACTAATAAACACAAACAATGATTATAGTCAGGAGTATGTGAGTAAACATAATTCAAAAATAATTAAGACATTATGTGACTTTGAGTTGTTGCCTAATAAATATTTGTTTGTTCTTTAACTTTATTCTGCATATATCAGATAACACGTATGTGAATATACATTTTTGCTCCACCCAAATGACACTCACTGGATATGATTTCTTTTCAGATCAGCCCATAAACCTGAGAGATATCTGAGCATCACAGATCTATATAACCTATATATGTAGAATTGTCAACTTGTTTCTTGAAAAGTCTTCTTCAGTTATGAGATAAAGACTGCATGTTCAGGAACCTGTTGGTCCACTCATACTGGATGCTTTGTTGAGCATCAATAGCCGGAAGTGAGAATCCGTGAAACTAAAGTTGCAGCTTGATTTATTCCTCCACCCACCATTGTGTTTGCTATGTCGGCTAGCAACCATAATCACAAAGTGGTAAAAATGGAGCTTGAGTTTTGTTTGTAAAATCTGTAGACTAACTTAGAAATGTTTTCACACAAACTGCTTATTTTCTTTTTTTAGTTAAACATTTTAGTTGCTTTAATTTATATTCTACAAAAAGTTAGAAAATAATATGTCAACGGAGATGCTTTTACAATGTTGCAACATTTCGTCTGTTCAAGATGCAATGCATCTTGGGATGGAGGGTAGCTACGAATGAGTCACAAGAATCATCCTTTAAATCATGGAACGAAAAAGTATGCAATCCGGGCGGCATTTGAATTTGGACTCCCTTCTTCACATCACTGTGATATAGTTAGCCTTAGAAGCATTACTTGGTAATCCAATCATTATCATAACATATTAAAGGTTATGGTGTTTATGTCACATATAATAATCCTGAATCAACTTTAAATTTAAGCCCTCCTTACTTAAGATAGGTTTAATATATATTAATGCTCTGGAAGTACTTGAACAGCGTGTGTTTGTAATGTCTGAAGTTTTCCTTTGAGTATTTGTTTCTGTGAAAGGGAGCAATATTTCCTGCCTATTTCTACCAATCTGTTTTGTTCATATTGATTTATCAGAGGCCAAAGTGTGTTCTGTTTATGTTAACAATGGAATTTAGCTAATAATGTTTTAACCTATTGTATATAAGTGGCTTTGAAGTTGTGATATTATAATGTACCATTGACAAAAAAAAAGGAGTCTGAAAAGCTGACAATAAATAAATGGAAACACAGAAGCTGACACTGCTTCTGCATCAGAGGCTTGCCAAGGGTGGAAAACTAACAAACAAACCAAAATAAGAAGGGGATTCTACTCCACCTGGCTGATGCATTTCATTGAGTACAACATTTAATCATTGACCCTTTTGGCTTTAAAAGGGAGAGAGCGGGACAGGGAGAGAGGCCGAGACGGAAATAAATGAAAATGGATCTATACGATGTCATGTGAAGCTTTAATTTTAGAATCCTCATGAAGCAAAATGACCAAATGGATGATGAGCCCAGGCTAATCCTTCTTTATATAAATCCCCACATTTTTTGCTTAGTCCCGCTGAGATAGGTTGTGTGTCGCTGCTGTATACTTACTCTCTTTATTGTTTCCCTAAAAAACATCAAGTGCTACGCTGAGAGAGAGACACAATCTCATCCATCATGATCTATGTCTCCCAGTGACTATCATATCATTTGAAAGCAGAACCCTATTCACCTTATCTGTGCCTCCCACTGAAGCAGAAAATGAGGGTAAAACCAAGTCTGAACATTACTGAATATAAAACTGCATCGGAAAGCCAAGTAAAACAAGAAACATCAAGTAAATAGACAGCGGATGTAATGGACTGTGCTCTACATCCCCTTGGATAACGTCATTCACTCCTTCAGACAGACAGCCTTCTGGTTGAAGTGAATTTCTGGTCAAATCTTATTACGTGTATCTATAATCCCATTATACCTCCTCAAACTACCAAATTTTGATTACATTTGAGTAAGACGTACCCTAGGGGAGGGCCTGACAAGCAAGACAAAAGTAAGATTACCCAAAAAAAAAACAAAAAAAAAGGAATTGGAGCTCAAAACTTCAATCCCTTATTATGACATGTTAAATTGACGGTAAAATGCTTTGGCAGGAAGTTCTGGATAGCTGAAATCAGAAGAGGATTACTTAAGCTGACAGCTAGTTTGTGAAAATACTTAGCTGGTTAAGCTACTTCCTTGAAGAATAATACATGATGCTGTATGTGACACACACCTCAAATGCCATACTGCATTCTTCATATATAATATAAATACTGCGTATAAGGAATTAGATTTGTATTAATTTAATAGAAAGCTTGACTATTTTGAATTCTCATTTTTAAACATTTCTAACACTTCAGTTTGTTTATGAAGCACGGATTTACAACAAATATCTAAAGATCATTTCAAACAAAAACTGTTGAAAGGAATTCCCAGTTATACAAGAATCCAAATCATTTCACTAGATGTAATCATAATATCAGTTTAAGAGTTTCATCCATTTACCACACGATCCAACACGCGTGATGTTTTAATGCTAATTGGTAAAAACCTTATCTGGGTTGCCATAAAAAAAATGTATAATTTCCATAGAATGTTTTACCTTTTTACGATCTTTCCTTACATAAAGGCTGTATGTTATGTTTTCATTGTTAAAACATTCAAATGAAAACACTAGTTTTAGAAACTGCTGCTACAAGCGGCAAACAAATGTTTTTGCTATGATGCCATAAAGAAAGGAAAAGGAAAAGTGCTCTACACTAAAAGAACAACGTAAGACATAGATTCTGAATAAATATACAGCTTGCCATGACCCTACTTGCGTTTCACTATGATAAATTTTGACATCTTCTTTTAGTCTTTTATCAGTCTGCGTTGAAACAGTCATCATAAGCAACTCCCATAATCACAATTTCACATCGAATTACTGTCAAATGATTACTTCACAATTTGCTCTATAATTAATGTATTGCAAACAACATGCACTGGCAAGTTTACACTAGAGTTTTAATCTAATTTATTTTGCATACAGTGCTGTTGTCAATTTTCAACGCTAAATATATCAATGTGAAAGAAGATTGTTTGTAGATATTTAAGTTAAACCAGAGCTATCACCAGAACATTGTTTCTTATCTGCAAACAAAATGTTACTAGAATAAATCTGAAAATATGTTACTTAGTCGATTAAAAAGAGCTAATTATCTCACCTTCTAGGCAACAAGAACCTTAATTAAATTAAACCTGGTAATATATCCGTTGTATTCACACCTTTATGCATGCAGCTTTTTTTTCCGGTATGTCAGTTACAGTACAGTCCAGAAAAAGCGCGTCTGGCTTTAAAAGTCCAAATAGACAGGATCTTTAATGACACATTTTCCCCTCATAATCTTACCATCAGCTGGGTGTGGTATCTGAATCCTTTCTTCTGTTTTTATATTTATATATACTTTTTTTTCCTCTTTTCTCCAACAGAGCGTTTTGTCAAATGAGGCCACTGCAATCAGCCCTGACAGATTTGGAACATGTTACGAACCCTGTTTGTCACAGGCTGTAGCTGCCACTCAAATAGCAACAGAGAAAAAGAAGAGAGAAGAGGGCAAAAAAGTAAAAAGAAATAAAGAAAGCGTTCTCATTTAGGTTTTTGATATCCTTAGGTTACCTGAAAATAGATCATTTTTAGACCCCCCTCTGGGGCTTAAAGAACATGCCTTGATTTTGCTGAAAGTGGTACAACACAAAATCACTAAACTAATTCTATAGCTTCCACTAATTGCTCATAGTTGAGGCTCCGTTGCTGTGAGGAGCAAAAACAGAGTCATATTGTCTGATTATTGTGGGATTTTTCAGTTCTTTGCAAGTACAGTGGCAGAGATTTCCATGAGGAAGTGACATCTTTTTCTACGTGCGAGTAAAACGGCTGTCTAGATGGATGCACGAAGCACTGCATTTTTCCAAAAGAAGTGTTTAAAACCGTCTAAATTAAAAGGCTTCATCTGTACATAGGTAATTGTTTCCACATTTAGAGTTTCCAGCTCTTTAAACAAATACAAACAAACTTGCCCCGTGGGGAAACAAAAGTAATAAATCCTCTAAATGTTATTTGTAAAAGTAACATCCGTGGCAACAGCAAATGCTATCAAGCTTTGAAGGTTCTTTTGCATCTCAGTCAGAATAAGTCTTCGGCTGCCCCCATTTAGAGTTTAAGGTCACTAATAGCTAGACAGTCGCTTTTCAGGATTTTCTTCTTAAAAGCAAAAATGTACCCAGATCATACCTTACAAATTCTTGGGGATGAAAACAATATGTTTTGCAAGTGTGAGACAGGTTATTATTGTTTAGCTGAGGCTTTGGCTTAAATCTGACCCAGTATCTTTCTTACAGGTAAACCATAAACACTGATCTCAGCTGGCGTGAGTGAGGCCTGCAGTGCTTTAGATGCTTTTCTCATAGATGAGTGTGTTCGGTGGGGAACAATAGGACCCTGGTGTCCCAAAAATATTTTTTAGAAATGTGACCCTTTTCATACTAGAGGATGTCAGCAGCTTTGTTTTTTGTGTCTCCTTGGACCGAGGCAACATCTGTTTGATGTTACAGGTAAGGAGTCAACTTAAATGCTGGTAGTTTGGTAAATTTAAGTGAGATCTTGATTAGTATGGGTGCTACCATACTTACATTTTTCTAAATTGGTTGTATTTAGTAAATGTGAACCAAAAAATATGTTTAATTAAGCGAGGAGTGATGGGAGCCGCCCTTCAGATCAGACAGTTTAATGTAACAATTTCCTTCCCTTTTTTTAAACTGCATCGTGCATTAATACTTGCTATCAATTGTATTAAACCTGTTTTATCTGAAATATACTCATCAATCAAAATCAAACATATTCGTTTTTTCTTGTGCATAGACAAGTTGGTGGCATGTACAGAATCTTACATCATAGCTATGTTTACAAAAAACAGAGTTATGTTTAATCAATGTAAAGGAGTTCCAATTGTTAACGATCTGAAAGCTTCCTCTGTTTTCTTGTTTTGCATCTTGCAAGGGCTCTTTAGCTGTGCTGTGCGTCTTGTAGCTAGCCTGCTTACTACATGCTAACTTGGCTGAGTCGTTTGCAAAACACTAAAATGCACTTTTGAGGTTTAAAATCAGCAAATGATGAAAGTGCAAAAACCAAAAGGCATGACAAACAACCATTGCCATGAGTATAGCTGCATTTACATATAATATCGCTTTGTTTTATTTGTAAAAAAGCAGACTATTTTTTACTCTAAAATAATAAATACAAATTTTGGTTTTGTGGTTTGCTCGAGATTAAGAAGTAAAGGGAGAACTGAATTCTAAATGAGCAGTCTAAAAGGGGAAAGTGCTGCGACAAAGATTAAGGCATGGCATGATCTTTTGGTGGGAGACTTTGAGTACTTGGTCCAAATACCAGGGAAGGACAGCTGGGTCTTTTGGCAAACATATTTAGCACCAAGTGGCAAACCCCGAGCCCCCCGAGCTAATCCTGTTTCAGGTGATTATGTGGAGAGAATTTCAGAAATGGGTAGAGGAGTACATCCCTCTACTCTCCTCTCCTACATTGCCGGGATCTTAGTAAGGAGCCCGTGCTTGAGCAAACATGCCTTACCAGCCTGCATCTAGGGTTAGAATTTTCTCTTCTTACTAAACTGTATATGATTATGAAAAATACCTAAGTAAAATGTCCTGTCCATCAAAGAAATTGTAACTTGACTGTTTTGAACAGACTTTAATTGTTGTTTTTCCCGTTGACCTTTTAGGATTTTGCTAAATTATACTTAGCCTGTGACTGTCTAGCTAAACAGAAAAACATTTATTTAAAAAAAGGTAAATGGCAGCAACAAAAGCGTCAGTAGATGATCAACCTGTTCCAATCTTAAATTATCTAACTTTGGTTCACCTGACCCTGTAGGAGGTCTGTATTAAACTAAACGAAAGAGGGAGCATTTACTGTTTCTTAACTTTTAACATGTCCCTTTAATAACACATTGCATAGCTGTTGTGAAGCATTCTTCTAGTAATCACGTTTAAAAATCTGTAATCCCCAAAATCATAGTTCCAGAATATCCAGGCAGGTCAGAATAAGGATAACCAAAATAAAAAATGAAGCCGGGTTTGAATTTGGATCCTTACCGTCTAAGAATAACGGACATATGTTGATCAATGTTGGTTCAAGCGTCAAAGATTAGGATTCATACACCTTGTAGTCCTGTAAATCTGTCTTTGCTCTTTGGTGTGAAAACATTGGGAGGAAACGTGAGCGTCCTGCTGTCGCTCATCCCCTCCCCGCGTGGCTGTTACGTTCATTGGTGGAGGAGGACACAGGTGGGGACCTGGAACAGTGTCCTCATGAGTGCTCGAACAGAAACAAAGCTGTTTGGCCCCGGCAACAAGAGCTGGATTTAGGCACGGTGGGAAATGCCGGCCAAATGCCTTTTCGCTCCTCTTGCTTTCACAGTCTTGTCTCATAACAATATCAGGGGCTTTTTGGTTGGGAAGAGTGAAGAATAATATTGAACAGGGATGCCAGACAAATAAGAGCACTGTGTACACAGCCACCTGTGAACCAGCTGGATAGGAGATGGCCATAAGATGGCTTTGGGTCCTCTGAGATTCAGGCTGATGAGCGAAATGAATGAAAATAACAGAAGCACTAAACCTGCTGCCACACAGAAAATTATACAGAGCCTTTATCAGAATTACAAATGGTCGCTACTGCCATGGAACGGCCAGGCATATGTGGCTTGATGGGGCGCTGTGTGCGATGTTGATGAGGATGCATTGGTCAAAATAAACCTGATCATCTCGTCTGCCACACACAGCTTGAATGGTAACATTTACAGCATAATGTGACAAGACTGGGAATCCGCCAGTAGCTTCAATATAAATCTGATCCAAGCTATCTTCAATTTTAAGCCTCACATGCATGCAAATACTTTAAAAGAAACAAAATCTAAATCAATAATTATTCAGGAAATAAATTACTTGCCTTACATTTTAATTCTTAGCCTTAAGGCATTGTTTGAATGAGAGAAAATAATTGTACACAAAGGACAATTAGCGGGTTTTGCTGGGTCATGTAGTGGTAAAGTGCAAAGGCACTCTCAAAAAGGTAAACGAAAAAATTAAGTTCAAACACGTAAATAAGCAATATTTTTGCTACGCATACAAATAAAGGTCTATACCAACCCTAAATTGTATGTATTTTGATCTAGTCTGCCTAATTCCTTGTTTCTGACTGGAAACGATGTAGTTCCACACACTGCATTTGGACCACAGAAACAAAAAAGATTCTCTTTTTTCACAGAGTTTGAGGTTGATCACCTTTACAATAACTTTATCACACAATATATGGTCCATTAGATAATTGGCATTAATCAATATCTAAGAAAACATTCATATGTCAGTTTTTTTGTTATTATTTAGTGTTTGTCCAAACATTCCCTACAATTTGATCAGACCTGGCTACTGTCACCAATAATTTTTAATTATACCCATTGACCGAAAGTTTGGCAAGAACAAAAAAACAGTGGAAACATCAACCCTTGAAGTAGTTCACTGTAAACTTAAAAATTAAGTAAAGTATGAAAGTCACACCTTCACATTTAGAACTAATTATAGGAGCTTAGACTAATTTTCCCTTTAACTTACATGGAGACAGTAGGCATCAACGCAGTATCCAGAGTGATAGAGACTAAGTGCATCAATCAAACTAGTACATTGGTGAGTTACCATGGAGACTGAATGCAGCTTTTCCACACACATTGCTGATAGGAAGTCCCACTGATTTATTATCTAAGTCTGCCTACAGATTGAGTTTCAAGGGTAAAATGTTTTTCTGTCAACGTTTTTCTGTCTTAGCAGTATCATTTGATCTTTTACCGGCTAAAGTAAGACAACTTTATACTTATTGTCAAGACAATAGAAATACATTTACTTCGTTTTGTTTTATGAACACGTTGGAAATCTTTAGTTGTTTGCAAAACTCTCTGTAAGCATTACTAAAGTGATAATTTTTTTCCACAGAAATGGACTTTAACCATTAGGTTACACTAAGCTGTCAAGACATTTTTAAATGATAGAGTTTAAATGTAACTAATAAAGATACCTGTGTATAATTTAAAATTAGATGTAGTAGGAATGTTTCAAATTGAAATACCCTGCTACCTCATTCACCCATCATGCATCATTTTGTAAGTACAGAAAATGATCATAGAGCAAGGTGGGTCTTTCTGTAAGGCTTGAGCAAGATTTTTGGTCCTTTTTTAACTCCAAGTAGCAATATGGAGTGTAGTGGTTTCAGACATTAAGTGCTTGTTCTGTGATCATTAGATAAGCATGGACAATTCTTTCTTTCCAGTGGGCTGAGCTCCTTATGGCATAGGTGATAATCACCTACTCCATAATGCTCCTAAATCTGAGATGAAGGGGCATTAAATTAACCTGTATCCACACCGTTCAATTTTACTGATTGCTGGAGTGAAGCTATGAACATTCTGGAAGCATGCTGATGTCTTGAACGTGTTCCTGCAGATCATAAATGCAATAAAACGCCAGAGGTTGCAGGTAATAATTCAGGACTAGTGATATAAAGTTTGGCATGAATAATTGTAAAATAAGGAGGACAATTCTTGCAGTTTACAAAAACACAGCTAAAAGATAGCAATAAGATGTTCAAAGGAAATCAGAACTTTTTCTTGATTCTGAACATGTGAAGATGTTTTGTTTCTTCAATAATATTCTACAAGTGATTCAATCTCAGATAGAGGATTCACATTAAGTCACCATATTCAATTATCTGATATACACCGACTTCAGTCTGCCCTGTGCTTAGTATTAGCACTGATCAGTATTAATCTAATCAATTATACAATCATTTGACAAGCCAAAGGCTACACAAATCTGAGACTAACTGAGCTCTGTAAGACATGTCTCGCATAGCAATGAGTGTTCTTGGAAATATCCTTTCAGCTGCAGCCGTCTGTGCAACTAGATTATTTCAAATATTGAGAATCATCAAGGCATTGTTGCTAATTATATGTTTCTGAAAGTGCAGGGCTGTGCTTCCCAGTGGGATGACTTTCTCCAGATGCACAACCTTAGAAACACCATATTCTTGGTAATACTGTGCTGTGATTGCATCCTGCTTGATATACAGCAGTTCATTAACCTATAGCTAAAAAAGTCCCCAGACTGTTTATCTTATAGAGAGGACAGTGCTCTATCACCTCCGCTCCAATAACTAAAGAGTAAAGATAATTAGGGCCCAGTTAACAAGAGGAGAAGCAGATTCTCCTTTGCATGATATAGTTCAATTATAATTTGCTCCCAGTAGACTAAATGTTCCTGGGAATCGCCAGTCTGTATGCCCAAGAGCCCTCCAAATACATTTCTGCGAGCTTCTATTCATCGCGTTTTCATGGGGACACAGAAGTAAGACATAACCCCTTGGTTTTTACATCAATAACCACAACTCTTTCATTTGGTTCACACCTAGAGCAGCAGCAGGGAAAGTTGGCCCTACTAATAAGAGGGTGGGGGGGGGGGATTAAAAAGAAATATAACAATGTCAATGCATAATGGATTATCCCAGCCTTGTAAGCTGAATACCAAGCAGGTCCTCCAGTGCAACACGGGCTACTTGAGCTATCTAACAACAGAGCTGTTATAGGTGTGAATTAGCCACTAGGTGAACGCCCATCGTGACACTCGCTCTGACACACGATTTAGATAAATGAAGCATGCTTATGATTTTTCCAAAGGCTTTCCAGGAATGAGATGAAAATTATCTGTTAGGTCTCGAATTAATTTTTGTCTGAAAGCAGAGTGGGCAGAAAATGGCTGAACAATAAACAAGGCTCAATTTTTTCCTTGAGAAATGGGTTGACAATGATGTGCGCTGCCTTATATTTTATCAGTTAAGGTCATAAAACAATTTCATTAGGATTTTTTTTGTGAGACGGTAACAAAAAGTGCACAAATCTGTTTAATGGAAGAAAAATTCTAAAGGATTTGCACCCTGCCCTAATTTCAATCACCCAACTTAAAGATGCCTTTAGATAAAAACCAGAGCAACCAATTGCCTTAAGAAGTCTCCTTATCGTATAATCAGGTCCACCCGTGCGTAATTTAATCTTTTAGTAAACATTGAAGAACAAAAGGCATTAAGAAGGAATAGGTCAATGACCTCATTGACAGTGCAGTAAAAAAGGAAAGAAGCTGCCACAGCTTTGAGACTAGAGAAGAGGGTTAGTGACTACCTAAACATGCAGCCAGATCTTCAGCAGCTTAGTTTAGTTTGAAACATATAGATGTGCTTGGGCCAAGTCAAATCCATCCATGCAATGTTGCAGGGGCAGCAAATTATGAAGGCACTTGGGTCAGCTCTTCCTGGTCAATCTCAAATTGTTCCCAGATCAGCAGAGTTGTTGGGGGTCTTCCTCTGAGTCTCCCCTGTGAGCCGTGCCTGGAACACCTCACCAGGGAGGCTTCATAACCAGATGCCCAAGCCTCCTCAACTGGATCCTCTTGGTGTGGATTAGCAGCGACTCTATACAGCTCCTCGAAAATAACCAAGCTTCTTGCCCCATCTCTGAGGAACACTCTGCAATGGAAACTCATTTCTAATTGCTTGTGTTTCGGACGATCTTGTTATTGTGGTCAATAACCAGCACTAATAATCATCGATGGCGGTTTGAATGTAGATCGGGCATTAAACTGAGACTTCAGTCTTTTAACTAAGCCTTCTCTTAACCATGACAGACTGGTACAAAAACTGAAGCTTTGAGTCAACTCCCCAAAGTCCGATGGGTAATAAAAGAAAAGACTCAAAATATGCAAAAAACTATTAAATCTCAGCAACCCAACACACAGATGCACACATTACAGATTATTCTTCAAAATTATGTGATTGTTATGTGTTGTGATGTGATAAAGTAAGAAAAGGTAAGTTTTTTCAAAATAAACCTGTATTTTGGAGCGGGGATTGTTCAAACGAAAGTAGGTCTGTGTGGTTAAACTGGAAAGAAGGAATTAGATCGTGTCACAACATTGGTACTCTCAATGACTGCAGCCAAGATGTTCCCATAAATACACAGATGTTGAATGGGTGGGGGATGTCAGAGTGAAAAGTTGCCACAGCTGGTGCCAAGGTACATAGTGTTTAGAAATAGACACAGGTACGCGTACCCACGCTCTGGCACATGTTGAAGTGGACTTGGCACTCAGGCTTGCGAACAGATGTTAATCCAGGACAGATAATTACATCAGTGAGCGAGCAGACATTTTTCCACTTAATTTCCGTCTTTTAGAAGTGTGACTACTCCCCAGAGGGGGACTCGCTATAGAGAGATGCCTCTGGATCGGACAGCTGGGAAGACGCCTAAAGCACCCCACCGAGAGGTCTGATCAGTGAACTTCAGTGTGACCTCATCGTCGGTGGGAAGCCTGTTGGTTTCGGTGCCACCTTCCACAGATGTGTTGAAGTCTGTGCGCGTGTGAGATAAGTTAAATCATCAGCCTATGCATTTATTTCATTTATAAATAGCTTCAAAGTGCTTGTGCTAATTATGAACTACAAAGCTTTTTATGTTGCCTTTGAGCACAAATCTCAGTTTTATTGTCAGTTTTATTATTTGGCAGAAACCCATTTATAATTAAAAATATTTCAGAATTGGCTTGAGCAAAAGGCAACTAATTTTGACCTTGATTACTTTTGCTTCAATTGTTTTCTCGAAAATTAAAGGTTCAACTGCAGCTTGCCTCTTTTTCCAAGAGTTTCAACATGTTCCATATTCATATCCCTTTTAACTGAACCACTGTGAGCCTGTGGTGTGTTTTGCATGATAGCAAATGACTTCATTGTGCTTCATTTCAGCATCAAATGATTCTTCATTATTCTCTATCCGGAAAGCAGTAAATAGGTTAGATGAGCACGGGCAATTTATCAGTGACTTTAGTTGTAATTTAGCAACACAGATCCACTGTGGCACAGAGTTGAGCTGTGGGACAATGGCTCTCTGTTTCCCAGGCCTCAATAAACCTCACTTCAAATTAAGTTAGCATGTTCTGCTACAATGCGTAATAAGCCGCTGTAGTAAACAATATTGCACTGCTCTCTCCCTGATTGATTGGCGACAACAGTTTTACTGCTTTCGCAAAGGCCTCCGAAAGGACACGAGAGATTCTTGTGGCAGACACTTTCATCACGCTCATCCTTGCAAACACATACGGACATAGTTTTTGCTTACTTCCCAATGAAATCTAAATTTCTGAATTTTCTAGATAGGTTGTACTTGTTTCATTTATTTTCTTGTTCTATAGATCTTACATGTGCAAATGCATATGTTTGTCAGGTGACTGTGGAAAAAGGGAGCAGACGTGCATTATGGAAATGTATAGCCCATAAGACATCAGGTAATTTATGGTGTGAAACCATGCAATAAATAAAAGCACAAGCAAGGGTAAATAGTCTGAAGCAATGAGCGTCATACTTGAAAAAGACCTTCCAAAGACCTTCTTGCCTTTGACAGAGGAAGTGAACGCTAATAAGCTGTCCTGACTGCTTCTTGGCAGAAACACCCAAATCAAACACTTTCCAAGTTTAACACTTGAACCTTTTAGGAGTTTCAGTAAGTTAAATATCTCTTTGTACTTTGTATGTTACTATTTACTTTCAGCTACAGGTATAGAACTCTTCTGCACAGTAATTAGCAGATTTTTCTGTGACCCGTGTGGAAAAATGTTGTTCCAAATGGGCATTAAACGTAATCGGATCAAAATCAATCATCATGACATGTTTGACATTTTAATTGCTAAACTTTTAAAGGATAACATTCACAAAATGTAAAATATCTTGATCCTTAATATTTCTAGGAAAATGTCTCCAAATGAGCAAAGGACAAAGTTGGAGCACCAAATAAAAGCACCCCCAAGGTTTAGTTGGTTTTTACTGTGCAGTGGTACATGCGTTTGATACTTCTTTTATGTATTACCTATTAAGGGGAGCATTTACATCACCAGTTTAAGTGTTACTGGGCAGGCAATGTTTGCTCTAAAGGTTAAGCCATGTAAAATATACACTTTCCCATCTGGACCTAATAGTTTCATTTTTTACATTTAAAATAAAAACTACAATGACCATATTTTATGAGTGAACAAAATTAAAAAATACTACAAATATGGATTAAACAGCTGTGAATGGAGACATGGATTGGGGTTGTCGCAATACAATGAAGCTTAAGGAGATAAAGATACAAGATACTGGGACTGAGAAAAAGGCTTGCTTATCAGAATTTTTTTTGAAGAAACCGAGATCTTTCTTGCTGAGAGCAAAAAATATAATCATATCTTTGGCAATATTTAAAAAAATATCTACTACTTTTAAATTGCCTGGTTGTTAAACTAGTAGACAAGATAACACTTTTCATAAGAATTAATATTCTTTATAGAAGCGTGTACCTTTAAATCAGTCATGGAATTTCGTATTATTTTTTATCTTTTTGTGGTTGGCTGTTGATGCAACAAATTTTACAACTTAGTGAAAAATAAAGAATCATTTCTTCTTGTGTTGTATATGCAGAATATTTCCTATATTGATCAGCTACAGCAGCAGGGTAGGTTTTCTACCAGTTTCTGCATTTTCTGCTCTGTTAGCTTCAGTCTAGCTTCACCCTGACCCATATAAATATTATAAGCCAACTTAGCATCTTTTGCGTATACAACTCAACAGAGTAGTACTACTGGATCGTGCACTGGTTTGCTTTGTACTTCTCTATTTAGTAGCAGATAAAGTTTCCACATTTAATTCCTATGGAGGGAAATTTGACTCAATGCAGGATTTGTAATTTTTTTGTAATTTTAACTAATATCTTTTACATTTTGTGATGAAATTATGAATACTAAATCATACGATAAATACATACAAGTACACAAGTCACCTCATACACACGGACAAATCAACAGCTACGCACTAATCAGGTAATGAATAAACTTTTTTTGGTACAGATTTCTAGAGAGCTAACAGACTCATTTTTAAATCGTGTATTCAAAGCTGGTGGAAAGCTGGGTCGTCTGAGTTTTGGTTGGATTCTGGTCTAGTATTTGTTGATAATTTGTTGATTTTATTCTGTAAGTACTATTATCTTTTCAGATACTTCAAAACATCAACTTGTTAAAGTGCCTGAGTTACGCTACATGTTTACACATTAAAGATTTTTAATGTTTCTCTCTTTCATTGCTTTCTTTCATCCCGTGAAATCGACACATCCTCTTTCCCAGTGATGTCTTGTCTTCTTTCTATTGACAGCTGCTTTATGTTCCTCTACTGTGTTGCAATTAAAGATGTTCCATAAGGTATTGTTTAATGTAGGAGCCTGATTGGTGTGGGAAATTAAGAGTGTGGTATTCAGCAATGCTGATATCCAAAAAGCCCTTTCCCATCGATTCCGAGAAGAACTTAGTTTAATGTCCTTGGAAAGTGTGGCAGGTAATCTATTGAGTTATTAAAGTGTAAAGGACCAGGGGAAACCTGAGACAAATTGTGATTCCTTTGGGAGTCATTTTGCTCAAAAGCATTTGACTCAACTAAACTACTTTAAGTCTAAATCATTATTTTATTTTTTTAGTTTGCTAGATTAATAAGTAAATTCCCTCCTGCATTCAAATATGAAAATATTAAGGAAATGGCTTAGTATCCTGAGGGACTTAATTTGCAGAAGCTATCCATTGACAGCAACACATGACAGAGGGACATGCCAAACAGTGGGAACATGGTTAACACATCCAATCATCTGTGGTGAGAAAGGGAAGTCACCAGGACAAGACTCGAGTAGCAACATAATGTATATCTTTGCTTGAGGGCTTATCTTCCTGTCACAAAAACAAGGAACAGCTCACACCTAATTCAAATTGGACCACATTTGACACATCCTCTCCAATAAAGTTGGGATCGGTGGAACTCGTTTGGATGAAGCACTCAGTAGGGCAGTTTTTGAGACTTGAGTATTTGACAAATTCCGTTTTATGAAATATTCTGGTGGATTGCAGACCTCCTTAGAGTGGCTGACAGGGTCTCAGTGGGAATACCATTATGCTCCAGTTTGTTTTAATCACTGATCAAGGAGCAGGAGGGACAGGCAGAACTCTCTCTTTTACTGTGCTAGTCAGAACAGCATGAGGAAGATTATTACCATTGAACTAAGAAGAATTTGCAAGGTACAGTTCATAACTCTGAATATTTCCTTCCATAAATTAAACAAGTAAAACTAATGTTGTATTCATTCATTACATCCAGTTTATTTTTGTAGGTTTTTATGCAGATATGGTATAACATGAAGCAACTCAAAATGTGTTATTACAAACATATGTTGTAATAAAAACGGCTGATTGCAGATTATCTGAGGGTAAGTCATAAAATGTCATTGCTTGAGCAGATGATGGCCTGGTTTGATGTACCCAAGCATAACCTACACCTCACGTTTGTTAGACCACTTCTCTTTTCCAATTAACGTATAATTTGTAAATTGTACCCACATAAGGTAAAAAAGGTGGAAAGGCACCAAGTCTTTGGTTTGGGGAGCCATGATGCATCGTGTTTGTGTTGGCCCCTATAATTTAGTAGCCATCCAACATGATATTTTAAAGTACTTTGTCTTTCCTTGTGACTTTCCTTTCCAGAAGGACTTGGCACATGCCTACACTGCCAAAAGGACAAAGTAGGCAGTGCAGTCATTTATCATTTGACAACAATGAATATATTTATGTAGAAATATATTAAATATATAAATATATGAAATATATGAAATATATTAAAGTCTGTATAGGTTTGAGTATAACCGTATAGGGTTGAGTATAACCACAAAATATTTCCATAAATATAACACTACTCCTGAACTTTCTCATTTGGAAAATCCTTGTGTACAGCACTGCATAGCTCAATTTTCATTTTGCACCTTTCCGACTCCAGGTACAAGTTTGTATTTTTCTCTCTCTCTCATCCAGATATCCTAGTAGAATCTTAAGCACAAAACAATATTTCTCTGTTACAACCAATGTTTTTATTGTTCCCCAGTAACATGAAAAGTATGTGCATATGTAATATCTGAGCCTTGGCATGATGTGCAACAATCTGCAGACCTGAAACACTAGATGGGTTTCAGAAGGAAGCTTCTGGGCTCATGCTTAAGGAGGGAAAATTAGTCGGAGGATTTTGTTTACGGTGTATTTTAAGGATGTAAAATCATGCAGAATGACATGAATTACACTCAACATGACTGCTTATGGACAAAAAATATTGAGGTGTATTTGAGTGGTTGAGGCAGTGTATCTGTAATTTTATAGCCCTGGTTGCTTAGCTGTTGGGAAATGTACATAGACAAAACACACCAACTGAGGCATCACTCAAGCCAAATACACACAGGTGCACTTTTAGCACAATAACCCCAACAAATCACATGCCTGTTTGTATTGTCATAAAACACATGTACATTGCCTAACCATATCCAAACTATATCATTGAGATAAATGTCACACAGTCCAAATGCATGTCCCTCAACAGAGAACTGTACCTCCAGATAAGGACACAATGTGAAGTAAACTCGGTGCTGCACAGCACCATAACAGAGCCTGTCATATCCAAGAATTAAATGCAAATCATGCATTATCACCAAACACACTCCCTATCCAGGAGAGTGATGCCTTTTGTACTGAAGCAGAAGGTGCTCTGCTTTCTGGGAAAAAGAAAAGAAAAACAGGCCTTTGACAGAAAACTGCACTCATGAGTGAAAGGGACTTGTCAATCGCACAAACAATACCCGTCTCTCACCCTGTAATTATGGGTTTCAATACACAACCATGCACCTCTCTGATGCTGTCACTACACCTCTGTATCTTGGTGTACACTTGCACATACAAGCAATAGCAAAACCACTGCCTGTCGCACAGATACTTGCGAGCTGCGAAACAAAGGGAGACCTGCTGCAAACCCAATATATGGCATTGTTTAGCTTCTTCTCTTCTTTTCTGTAATCCTGTTAGAGGAATGTACACATCGAAACAAACTGTAAAGAGCCTTCACGCATGAATTTGCACTTGTGTGAAGAGAAACAAACCTTTTAGGTCGGGGCAATGCAAAGAAACAAAAAACGATTAATTGAAGAGATTATGTTGGATATAACTACTGATTAAATTTACATATTACGATAATAAAGCATATTGTTTTAAAAATGATAAATAGTACTAATATCACCATTCTGCTTAAATATCACATATTCTATTACAAGGTGATAGAATATAACATTTCCA
Organism: Orestias chungarensis; assembly: GCA_032876305.1. Lineage (NCBI taxonomy): Eukaryota > Metazoa > Chordata > Actinopteri > Cyprinodontiformes > Cyprinodontidae > Orestias > Orestias chungarensis. Next base: position 4,733,330 of record JAVLVB010000433.1, on the reverse strand, counting down.
ACGTCAAGGGAGTATTAACTTTGGAAAAATATATATATTTTATTTGATAGTTTTAAAATGTTATAATATTAATAATATATAATTAATTTTAAATGTTATTTATAGCCTAGCTTTTTAAATATTATAATTTTTTTTTGAATTTGCAGGTTTTCCAGTTTCTCTATTACAGTTGTCTGCTTGGACAACTCTGAAGTATTAATACTGCGCCCTATTCTATTCCATTCTATTCTGAATAAAGCTAATTAACAGTAAATCAAAAACTCACATACTTTCTAAAGATAATTTATTCCCTTGAAAAAAAGGTTTTCCCCGATTAAGTTATCAAACACAACTGAACACCATCTTGTATTAACAAGTAACATTGTGAGAGAGCGTGTTATGCTGCTCTTTCTATAAACAGTAAAATTTCACCTTAATGAAAGCATAGGCTCCATGTTTTCCTTTTTTTTATTTTATTTTATATAGTCTTAGATTTACATTAGGAAGGTAAAGGATTTGTTGGTTTGAATCCCAAATTAAAGTTGTACAAAATACTATAAAATCACAGACATACTTGTAGTTGTCAGTAACATCACATGGATGTGCAAAACAGGTGGTTGTAGAGGTGTTCATGAAAATGGCAAAATGACCTAAAATCACCCATTGAAGGTCATCTTTTGATAAGCCCTCAGCATTTCTTTTTTACAAACTCCATCATAAATCATAATAGACACTAGTGGCATTAGAGTAGTCCATACAATCTTTCATTCATTCTTTATTCTCATATGTATGCCCCATAATGCATTGGTGAAGGCTATTCACAGCCATCCAATGAATATAATTGAAAGGCCGGAGTATTACACAATTGAAGTCTTTCACGGGTTTTATGGATCTGGGGCTAATTAATGAAAAATAGGGGCCGCATTGTCTCCCATCAAATCTAATCCTTAATTCACCAGAGTCCCAATCACCCCTTCACTGGAGCCTAACATTTTAATCATCCTACCTCTAGAGCACAAGGCCAGTCCCCTAGTCGATTATTGCAATTCAATTTAGCATATTAATTATAGCCACTGCCACAGGATATGTACTTCCTCCATAATGGAGGTGAACCTGGCTCGTGTTTTCCCACTTTGAACGAGTTTTCCTATCCCTCGCCTTTTTGAGGGTGTGTATATATCAGTACTAGAGTATAGTACGCTAAGTGCCCCCACCATGCACCTGCACCTATTGGTGTGAGCGAACAACTCTACAGAGAAAGTCCCATTGTTAATCCTTCAGTAAAGGATAATAAAATCAATAACGCCACCCATGGGAGGTTACTGGGTTCAGAGTGTACTTGATGGTGCTTTAGATGGCCTTGAAATTTCAGAAAAAAAGTCTATTGTAAGGTTTAGAGAGAAGAAATGTACTAGAGGCATTAAGAGGTCGGTCGCCTTGTCCTATACAGACAGAGAGGCTCAGGTGAAGATGTTTAGCTGGAGTGAAAGGATGTTCCACAATAGATATGGACTGTTCTGATTTTTGTAACCAATTTTTAATGACTAGTTTTTTCGTTTCAGATTTGTCATAAAATTACGTGTGAAATATGCAGTTTTAAAGCGTTTCTGTCTCTATATTATAAGCAGACACAATATCAGACACAGTGATAGACCGAAATTATTACAGGAAAAGATTAAAGTTGGTCTGAGAAATTGATTTTTGCATCTATTAGCAAATAGCATTATTACTATTAAAAATTTGCCTTTGGTTTTTGTTAATGTAGCAGATGCAGTTTCTTAGCTTAGGTCTTAAATCTACTAAAAGCTAACGTTTCCCAATCTCATCTCTAATACTCCTCTGCTTAGCTATAGAGGTATTTGCGACTACTGTAAATAATAATGAACTACTAAACAATGGATCCAGATTGCAGCTAAAGTTCAGAGCATAAACTACCTCGCTCTCTGTGGTTGCATTCATGCTCAGTATAAGGGATTGCTGTAAAGTCAACGACATCACAAGTCATTGCTGCTGATTCCAGTGGAGTGATTGCTGCAAGTCAATGACTTGATGCAATCTTCTGGGTTTCCTTAAATTGGAAACTTTTTTAAACTGATTTGTCATTATGTATCTATGATTTAAATTGATTTTCTCGTAAAGTGCCTTTAGACGATATGTGTTGTAAATTGGTGCTACATATATTAACTTATTCTAGATTCTTAGTTGCTCACCACAGAAAAACTCTACTGTGCTGCTTCTGATAATTTTTTTGTGAATCTGATCTTTGTCCAACTGATCTTTTCCTGTGCAAACTTGGTGCGCAACATTTGTTTTAATTAACTACATCTAATTTTACTGTAAAAACAAAACTGTTCTAGCATGGAATGATCCTTTGTTTCTCTACTATTGGGAAGGTCTGCGTACCAGCAGGATGGTCTAAGGCAAAAGGAAGTGCGCAGATAACTAATATCAAACCATGATTAAGAAAATATTTTCCTGACTGATTTCAAGATGTGTTCTCCCTGAAGTTTTTTGCTTTGCAGTCCAAAGAATTTGGAGAATAATTTGCACCTTGTTTCTTATTAGAAAGAACTATTATCTAAAAAAAAAGAGTAGGGGTGAGGTTTTGAAAATGCTCAGCTTGGTCTCTATATTGACCTTTATGTATCGTGACAATGCTAAATATATAACGCAAATCAAAATCAGAATCAGAATCAGGCTTTATTGGCCAAGTATGCTCACACATACGAGGAATTTTTTTTTGGTTACATAGATGCTTGCAGTGCACAAAAATACAGTAAAGGCACGAAAAATACAGTAAAGAATCATTTATAACATTTAGCATGGATAATTTATATTTTTTTTTTAAGTGCAGTTTTGTGCAGTATAAAAACTATAGAAGTAATAAAAAAAATTAATTGTTCAATTGTTCATGAGAATAATGGAAGTTGGAAAACAGCTTCTCTGTAGCCTGGTCGTACGGGTCTTCATGTGGCTGAAGCGTCGGCCTGATGGAAGGCACCGAAACAGGTGACGTCCTGCGTGAAACGGTTCGGTGATGATTTTCTCTGCACGCTTCCTGGTTCTGGAGGCATGCAGGTCCAGCATTACGGGCAGCTTTACACCGATGATCCTCTCTGCAGACTTGATAATGCGCTGCAGTCTCTTGGTGTGGTGTTTTGTGATAGCACTGCCCCACACTGTGATGGATGTGGTGATGATGGACTGTATGATGGCTGTGTAGAACAGCACCATCAGCTCTTGGGCTAGGTTGAACTTCCTCAGCTGGTACAGAAAGTACATCCTCTGTTGAGCCCTCTTGATGATAGAGTTGATGTTGCTGTCCCACTTCAGGTCCTTGGAGATCGTTGTGGCCAGGAACTTGTAGGACTCCACAGCCATCACAGTCCTGTGTAGGATGGTGAGTGCTGGCAGGGTTGGGGGGCTCCTCATGAAGTCCACGTTCATCTCCAGTGTTTTTGCTGTGTTCAGCTCCAGGTTGTTCTGACTGCTCCAGAAGACAACCTGTTCAACCACCCGTCTGTAAGCAGACTCATCACTGTCCTTGATGAGACCAATGACTGTTGTGTCATCTGCAAACTTCAGGATTTAAATCTACCATTGACTGTAAAATGGCCACTGCTGAGTTTGGTTTCATCAGGAAATATTTCCAAAGTCAGTGTAGATTCAAACTGCTTATCATAATCTCACCAATCAGGGTAAATGTAACTAAACCAGCTGAATCGGGTCACCAGCTAAGATCTCAGCGTGTCCAGAATCCAGACTTTTCCTCAGGACATCGAAGTAAAATATTTACACTAGCACTCTCTCCTCTTCGAGTGTTGTGTAGAATTTTAAATCTGTTTGTTAAAAATATAGTATCTTTATTAGGAGACCCACAAATGTTTCATTAGGCTAAAGTTAACGAGTAAAGCAAAAATAGTTGCAGCTTTTATTTCCACTTAATACTCGATAGCCTTATTTGTATACACAGCCGCGCGGTGAACATGCCTGTAGGCAAAACTACACCATTCACATTGTGATGCTGCAGAGTCTGCATAATGTGAGGAGAGGATAAAATAAGTCCCCTCACTGTGGGTCCCTCCTTGCTTGATGCATAGACCTGCCTCCGTCCTCCTGACACCCTTGCCTCATCTTTGCCCGTCTCTCCCTAGGCTCCTGGCATTCCTTTTCAGACCCCTGTCAAATCCCTGAGAAGAGCCAGATGGGCCTGTTTTTTCTATGTACTAATCAAGGAGGAATTTGCTCCCTCACAGACACGTCACCTCTGACCCATGTGTCTAGTCACATTCATTATTCATTCTCACAGAGGTGAGCTGTTCAGAGCGTCGGATGTGCCGGCTGAGTTAAAGTGGATCCGGGGTGGGGGTTCTCTGCCCCCGCCGCGACCTTATCCCAATATTCAAGTGTCCCTTAGTCCTTCATACCAGACAGAGGACCTCGTGGGACATTTCGATCAAAACATTGGAGTTATTTTTGCACCTTTCTGCTTGTACTCACACTCTTGACACCTTCCTCATGTCCCGTTTTCTCGGGCCTTATCTGGGGACTAACCTGGGAAAGATCAGAAGGATTAGGAAGCTATATTTCTGAGGAACAAAGAAGTTTTTTCCTCCTTTTACAGATTCGGTTTGCACTTCTTTTATTTTCAACTTGGTTGCGAAAATTAGTTTGTACATCAATCTCAGTAGGTTTAAAGTATTTAAATCTGTTTCTCAATGTTAAACTTTATATTGATGTTTTATTACCCACGAGAAACCGTGATCAGTTTTCCCCACTAAATTGTAAGAAGCATAACTTTGTACCTTTACTTTAAGTCTGATTTTGTCTAAACTGTCTTTTATCTCTATAAAATACATTATTAGATTATCTCAAAAACACAAGTCTGGTGTATTGGTGCTGTGGCTTCACAATAATGCGCTGCAATGGCTCACATTAAAACGGCCCTGGCCCAACAGCCTGTGTGGGAGGAGCTCCAGAGATCCACAGCTCAGTTGGGCTGGCATAGTGAAAAATTGTATGATATTGTTGACATAAAGCCAAAATCTACATTCTTAACATGTTCCCAATGGCAAAACATTGCTCTTCTTTTTGCTGGCCTGAAACATAAAGCCTTCATAAAATGCTTTCAAATGTTCTATCTTTACTCCAGGAAATGTAAAACATCTAAAGATATATTCAAACTTTTATCAGGCAATTTAAACGTGTTATTCTGGGTTCACTGTTTATGAGCAGAGAATTATAATCATTTTAACTACATAATATCATTCATGTTAGAAGCAATACTGTTTGTAACAGGAAACAATCATAGAAAGTATGAGACAGAGATGTCCTGCAGTAGGAAGGGTTAAACTCACTGACAGATGACTAATAAGAGCCAAGTGCATAAATGAATGAGTATAGGAAGTAATCAGGATGAAAAATAGATAAGTGTGTTAAGATAGAGGAGCAAAAGGATAATCGCGCCCCTCACAAACAGATAGGAAAAGAAAAAAAAGGAACTTCAGTGATATCCTTTCATTATAACACATAAATCAGCTAATAGTAAAAACATGCAAACCTGACAGATAACTCAAGATTAGTCTAATCAAATCTAGTCAACATATTTAAGCAAAAGCAAACCAATGCTGATTAGTTGCTGAAGCTAATTACATTCACAATAAATGAGAACATTTTAAAACCAAGCATTCCGACTTTTGAAATCACAGAAAATGTTTCTGTTTTATATTTTGATTTTCGTTTCTTGAATAATTGGCAGTTGCACAAATTGCAAAAAAGCTCATGCAACAGTTAAGACTGTTTTTGCAGATCCATTGTGAGATTTAAAGAAGTTAGCTGTTAAATATAATGCTATAATTTAATTAGGTGGCTGCCTATGTAGGCTCATTAATTAATTACATTATTCGCTGCTGGCTTATTAATTGAACTTCTATCTGTATATACATATATAAAACACTTACAACCTGTTTTTTTATGGTAGCAATTTTATTGTAATTTGTAAATCTGATCAAGCATAATTTTACACACATCCTTAATCGTACCAGCTGTCAGTTTCACATTTCTAAGGCTACTTCAAGGCAATAACCTGCTCTGGTACTCTGGCCACTGTGGCACTTTCTAACATTTTGTTTGCACCAATTTCAGATTGTGTTAGATTTGAGGTTTAAGCGCCTGTGAGAACATCAATATGTTTTTTAATCATCACAGTGAGGGGAAGATGAAATAGGCATGGAGTATGCATACAGTAAAAATCAATAACTGGAATGCAATAAGGGCAGCCAAGCACCAGAGGAAAAAATGTGATCACACTTCTCAAAGGCTAATTCCATATTACATTCATGTTAGCACACTAATCAATTTAGATTCACCCATCAAGCTCAGTCAGATCATTAGGAAGCAATTTTCCTTTTGCCCCAGACTCCATTAGTTGCTCGAGTAACATTGGACTCTAAATTGGTGCACTCAGAATGCATCTGGACCGATTTCTGAACAATAACAAGCACACAGAATTACATGCAAATGCATCATTAGATCTAAAAACACATTGTCAGTCGCAGCCACTAGTGATGAAGACACATCAGGCAAACATCTTCACATTAGCACCAAGTTTGCTCGTCATTGCAATTGCTTCCTTTATTGATGTGTTTATGCTGCCTTTGAGCCCCTTTGCTCCTTCACATCTTAATAGATGGAAATAGTAGCATGTACGCTCCGCCGAGCATTACAGGAAGTGACTTTCAGCTACCTTACACAAGGTGGGCAAATCAGTGGGGAGCAAGCCATTATGGCAATGTTGTGGTTCATTTGAGTGCCATTCACTGTGCAAGAAAACATGATCTTTCAAAATGGCCAGGGGATTCTACACAGCAGGGTCGCTTGGGAGGAGTTGCCCCGTAAATTACAACTAATTACAGCTTCGATTGAGCTGAAATCCAGCCTGCTCAAGCCCACATTTCCACCAAGACACAGGAGTGATTTCATGCTTTTCCACTTAAAACTCAGTTTCCATGGGCAGCAGCGAGACTCTCTGCAGCATTCAAAGAGCCTTTTAAAATTCTTTTAAATGGGCTGTGCTGCACATGAGGGGGCGTTTGTGCAAAAACAAAAAAGTCAAATATAATTATTGAGATTACAGATTGTCCATTACATTTCATCTCAAAGTCCTATTTATTTTTATATAAACTTTGACTGTACAATTTAATGAATGCGTGTCACAAGTTAGTGCTGGACATACCCTAACCAGATGCTTTTTTTCCTTTTTATTTTACCATTTCAATTAAGAGTTGCATAACTTGTGGGAGTCACTTGTTCAAATTGTGAACACAAAAACACATGATAGGCAAAATGTCCTAAAAAAAATAATAGGCAGGAAAACAACCAATAATGTAAACACTGGCAAAATTTACCAACAGCAGTCTAAATTTATGAGAGCGAACAAAGAAATTTTTGGAACACAAATTGTGTCTGAATGAGGAAAAGGAAAAGTTAGTTTTGAAATGGGATTAGATGCATAGCTGCTCCAAACATCTGAATGAAATGAATGAATTACATTTTCAGTATACCATCAGGTTTGGTAAGTTGTTTGAATGAGGTAACTATTTGGTTCAGGTTTGTTGGAGAAGGTCTGCATCTTAAACTTGCAGGACAGCACAAGTGAAGTATTACTATTGAAGACCCCTGGTCTTGGAGTTACTTTTGCAAAAGGTTGAGTTGTGTACAAAAGAGTGGTCTTCAGTTTTAGTTGCATTTTAGAACTAGGTAGTTCATTTCTGGGGTTACATAGGTTGACCAACTGGAGCAAAATCCTATTCAAATTTGTACAAAAGCGTACATTTTCACAAAGATTTCAGTCTTGTTTTTATTTATTGTGGGACAGTTTTATCCTTTAACATTGTGTACACAGTTAAGACTTATAAAGAACATTCTGCGTGGATTCAGAATATTACCCCAGAGGAAATTTGCTTCATACCATAATCAAGCTACAATTCACTAAAGGTTTGGCCAAAATTTTTATGATCAACTATATTAAACGGCAAAGCTAAATTAAGGAGAACTAAAACAAGCGAGCACCCTGAGTTAACGTTCAAAAGGTAATGATTGAAACCTTGTGAGTGTTGTTATCTGATACTATAAGTGTACCACAATTTAACTCTGACTTCATTTAGTGGGAAGATACTTTCTGACAACACTTTACATTTCTTAGATAATAGCTTTGTGTTGGCAACTGTCGTTTCCAACATTTAAAAGAATGTCTGTTTATACCATGCGGTTTTTGCATTCAATAAAAATCTATTGCTTTGCAACTGAAGACCCATAGATTGCCGGCATTGTGTGTTGTTTACAAGGCTCTTCTAGTAATAAAGAAAAGACCCAGAAGCAATAAACACTTGGAAAGAGCAAAACAGGTTGGGGATGATGGTTTTCACTTGAAAACGACACGATAAAAGACGTGCAGTATTTCAATTAAGAGGCTAATAAAAAGGAATTTGCAATTATCACATGAAGCTCTGTTTATTTTTTTGAAAATGTAAAGAAGGTGTTATTGCTGCTGATGAAATGAAAATTCCAATTTTGGCTTTAAGGCCTTTAAAGCTCCTAATCAAAAACCCACCAGAGCCAACAGTGACCATAAATCCGCCCAGCCCACCTCTGCTTTGTTAAGGATGATCTTCAAGGAAGATCTCCTCCCCCTTCTGTTGCATGTTTCCTTCTAGCCTCCTGTTCTTACTTGCCAAACTACTACTATTAAAAGCAACAAAAGAAACAAAAAACAACAAATTGCCCAGCGCCGTTCTCACTTGACATGACAAAGAAATGATTTTCAGTCGCTTCTTCTGCCGCGCCTGTCAATGGTACGAGGATGTTGCTCTCACATTACCTAAAAAAAAAAGTAGTTTGGCATGCTTGGAGGTGGGCACTTTTGTCCCAGCGGCTGGGTTTTTTAAAAAGTGATAAAGGTGTTCAGGTATCTCAACGAGGGTGGCAGACAGAGTGCACATTAACACCTGCGACACTGTTAAGCCACAGCTTTGGCATAGCTTCTTTGCACATGGGCTGTTTCATCCATGTTATATTGCTCTGGCAGAGGTGCAGTTTTACTATCTAGTCAGACATCCTCAGTAAAAAAAAAAAGCCAGTTAATTTCTTATCCCCGTTTGATCTTAACATTAGCCCGATTTTACGGCTGAACAATGTGATCGTATTACATCGAGGTGGATTAGATTTTTTTGTCTGTCAACATAAAACGATTGTTTAATTGATTAAACAATGCTCAGATGCATCAGTTTCATTTCCCTCATTTTTCTCCAGCCGTGTGAACTATTAAACATGAAACTTTTATAGCTTTTACTACGTACCCTGGTACAATCTTTTTATTATTTAGTGTTATTTTAAAATGAAAAATCATATCCAGCTGCAGCACTTCTTTAATCTCTGCTGGTTTAATAGTTTTAAATGTCTCTCGCTTCAAAACTGGGATGAGCAGAATGCAGAAAAAGTACAGATTTTACCAGAAAGGATTCTCTTTGTACCCACAATATGCAGAAAGAGCAGAAGGAATGGGTTTCACTGTGTACCGTCTAAATCAAAAGATGTGTTTCTTTAGGCAGGATTAATAGCTCGGTACATATTGTTCATCATGGTTGGAGTTATTCAGTATCGCTTACAGTTGACACATGGTAGCAAACTTGCACAAAATATGTCCAGAAATGCTCTTTTGCCAATAATAGCACAATAGCTAAGGTTATAAAAGACTATAAAATTGTCTTGAATTTTAATCCATGAAAACACCCAGTGAAACATCTTTTAGAAATATAATGTTTTTATTTGCAATGAGAATATGGTATTAGCTGCTTAGTTAGTCAGGCTATCTGACGGGATAATCTTTGAACGACTCATTTTATGGGAACATTTTTCCCATAAAATCTGGAAAAAACTCTTCATGATAGTTTCATAGACTGTTGTTTAAAAGTAATAGTTTCTCCGTATTCTGTTTTCCACATTCATTATGGTACCAAATTATAAATTGTAACATCCCTATACCCTATTGTAGCTCTAGGCCATTTTTAGCGTTCTGTGTTTAAACGAGGCCTTTGTCACCATATTCAATACATTTTTGACTGCTCTCCAAATTAGTTCCCAACTGACCCTTTTCTCTTACCACATTTCTACCCTCGTATCTATCTTCTTTGTTTGGATGAAGATAAAAGTTGATTCACCTCAAGGTTCAAGATTCCTCAAAGTAAATTCTGATTAAAACCAATGTTAAGATCTGAGCCCCTTTAAATTAATTTTAGTAGCATCATGAATTATGGTTACAGGATGTTGGAAGTTCTTGGGATGGGGATATTATTGGTAAATGTAGCAATGACAATATCAAAACTTTTGCCTTTTTTAATGTCATTTGTGTCCAATGTGAGGTTTCTTTTGACTTAAGAGTCTGTCAAACCAACTAAATATTATATCAGCAATAACAATGCAACTTCAGAAAACAGATATTGCTCTCCAAATAGTTTTTTCTGGTATAAATATTGCGCGCACTGCTATTTTGATGTTATGTTCAAGGTATATTCTGCAGCCCTACTGTGAATCTAATTGAAGGTAGATTGAAAAAATGCTCAGAATATTATTAAAGTGTTAGGTCTAGATTTACGACTTAACTTGCCTTGGGTTTTCACCTTTCCCTTTGCCGGGTAGCTCCATATCCTGCATACAACATTTCTACAACTTTTCTTCCATCATGTCCAACCCATATAAACCTTACCTCTCAGTTACTTTCCAAACCTCCCAACCATTGCTGTTTTATTGCTGTCCACTTTGATCACTCCTAATCAAAATATCCGTGTCTTCAACTCCATCACCTCCAGCCCAGCCCTCTTTCTTTCTGACAGGGCAATACTTTCCAAAATATACATTAAAGGAGGTCTTGATGTTGTTTTATAGAATTCCCCTGTTAATCTCAAAGCTGTCCTTCTGTCACTCATCACTCCTGACGCTTGTCTCCAGCCGCTCCACCTTGCCTGCGAAATCTTCCTCATCCTCCTCTACTGAGGACTGACATTCTTGAAAAAGTCAACTTGCTACAGGACGGAGGTGGACAATGGATGTAAGAGCACAAGAGTAAACAACTGGCAGGAGCACTTTAGAACATTTTGTATAAAATCTGTCATCAGAGGATGTTTCTTTGCAACTTTATTTTAACTAAAACCCCATGTAGTCTTTCGTTGGGCTCAAACTCTGAAAGACCCAGAACAGCTTCTCTGAATCCCCCAATTCTATGACACTGATGAATCAAGGAGAATGGGTAGAGGTAGGTTGTTATTATTTGAACTCAAAATATGTTAAAGAATTAAAATATTCATGTTAGTTTTCTGCGAAAAATATATTTTAGGAGACCCTTCAGCCCATAGCAAATGTCACCCACCATCTCCAAAAACCCTGAGAGGCTCGCTATGGGAGTTCACTACTTGATTTGAGTCTCTGTAACTTTAGCTTTGGGAATTTTCTCCTCTAGACACATGTACCACTCTGGCAAAAAATATGGGAACATGAATATAGTAAGCAAACTTTTAAACTTTTGTCATGATATGTAAGGTCTGGAACTTTAAAGTATTTTTTTAAATTCTTATAAACTTTATAAAGTTTTGTTACAGGTACTTTTTTAGCTTTAGTTTATTCAACTCGCTTATGTCTGAATTATATTGCTTGTGCTGTGATGCCGGGGAACAATATACCCAGTGACATAAGCTTTTATTAGGTTTGCCCATTAGGGTAATGGATGCAATGCAGAAGTACAGGACAGACGAATTCCTAGGGAGCATTACCGTGAAATACATATGTATTGTTTCTTTTCCTCTATCCATCTTTTTGGCTGACATTAATGACTGGCTTCTTTGGTGTGCTGTAGCAAGCATGTCAGAAATGCATGTAATGGTGATGAGACTTTCCTTAGGCAGAATTATTTCAATGGGATTCTCACTACCGATCGCATACGTCTTTAAAATGTCACACTCCCATCTTTATTTTCCCTTACTCTAGCAGCATATTAGACATTTTTCTATTTCTTTTTTTACGGCATGGATGAAGCAAGATTCTTTACCAAATGTTGCTTTTCTGTTCTATTTTTGGTTATTGTGTCTATCTACAGTAAACAAAACCTAAGATGAGTCTTTTGTGGATGTGAAAGTGGAGATTTTCTAAAGCCTCTGGTTGTGGTGTATGGTCGTAGACTAGGTGACATGCAAGCATACTCTTTTTTTTGTTGTTGTATGTTTATTTTGTTTGTTGTTGTTTTTCTTCTCATAAATTTAAGGTAAATGTACATCTTGGTAAATTTGATCAACTACATTTAAGTTGATCGCTGAAAACCACTGTAACAATTGCCATTCCTAATAGCAAAAACAAATATACATGTGTGAGAAAGAGCAAGGCAGAAAGCCGGAAAAAAACCTGCAACCATCAAAATCACAAAAAAATGGTTATTATATCACAATTACCAGCATGGAACACAAACACAGGGGCGTTAAACGTAGTTTTTTTTGGGGCCATATCAAGATTATGGATGTCTTCACACAGCCAGTTGGGGCAGAAAGCATTGAGAAAGCTCCTCAATAACAAACTGTAAGATTATCAATAAATAAAACTCTTTGAGGATGCACATCTATCCCTTTTTGATTTGACGATGAACATCTTCTCATTTTAATGAGATACAAATATAAAATTCTGAGATTTTACTGATAAAATAGACCACTGAGAGCCACAATAAAGGTTATAGTAGGCCAGATTTCACCTTAGATTTGCAGCATGTACATAAAGAAGTAACCAAAACCGACAGTCTGAACTTGAAGCATAAATTGTGTTATTTTGTTTCTCAGTTGGGATGGTTTCTTATTTTAAATGTAAGATTCCAGTTGTTTCACAATTCTGGGGGGTGGGTGGGTTGAGGATCGCTTGCCATCTTCCGTGTTGTAACTAAACAACCACACATTATTTTGGCATTTTCTTGTTAAGGACGCCTTTTGCGTTTGAAAGAACAGGATGATTTATGTTTAAAGACGTTGAAAGTGACATACCCTTTAACAACGGCTGTGTCTTCCTGTTTCAGAGGACGTGGCTCAAAAAGCCTGCTTTGTCTTTATTCCTGTGTAATAAAAGTTCTTATTCGCTGAGCTGAGTGTTATTTCCTCCATATTTGAAAGAGTTTTTGGTTTTCTGTCACTGCCTAGTTGGAAAGCTTTGTCTATCCATGCACAGAATGTTATATTTTTATTTTTAACATTGTTCACATGGGGCCACTGTGTCTTAGTCTTCTTGCAAAGTACAAGTTGTTGGTTGAGCATCAATGTGCCCCCGTGCAAGACATTAAATCTAACTTGCCTACCGATCTGCCTATTTATGTATAAATTGGTTCACGTTTGTAAGTGTGAACTGGTGAACTGGTATGGCTATAGTGTAAAGCTCTTTGAGTGAACAGTATGCTTGGAAAGCGGCATATAAGTTCAGTCAATTCTTCATCTTATTAATATTTATTATTATCAAAATTTATTAGGAAATTAAAAACACAAATAAAAAATACAGATTGTCTCAAAATGCCTGTGGTTGCCCTACAAAGTGCTTTTTATATCCGCACTACGCCCCTTCTTGTCCTCAGCTAGACAGAAAGCTATGTGTTGTCACCAGTGTGCTGACAGTGCCACAGATATATGGGGGTGATGAAACAACATTTGTGAGCAAGTGAAGGTAGATAGTGAGAGGACAGATAAAAGTTGATGGCACGGGGGGGGACATCTGTGTTGGAGGATGCTTCAACATGTAGACACACATATAGTCTGCTGTGATAGGCTCCTAGGGAGATGCAACCTAATTTACATCCCAGTTGCGTGGTTGCAAATATGTGTTGAGTCTAAAAAATTATCATTACAGCGGTTAAATCATTCTGACAGGTGACAGCAGTCAGGTATGTGCTGAATTCTGTCCAGCGTCTGTGGGATTAAGGAGCGACGTGGATTCTCTGTCGGTAATTCTTCAAGACAAATAGCAGGGCTCCCCAGATTCTGCCCTCTTCAAGGCAGCAGGCAGCCTGCACTAATTAGCAAGGGAGGTGTGAAGGAGAAATCATTACTTTATCTACACACTGTGCCCTACATACTCTCTCTTCCCCCTATTCTGGCCACTTCCCATCCATCCTCTCTCCACCATCTGTGGCAAGGTGTGATGCATGTTCAAGTGCTCACATGGAGTTGTGAGGAAAAACTTTGCACCCAGCAACAGTGATCTCTGCATGTGAAATCAAAATGGAGGACAAGTGAAAAATCTGACAAAGACATACAGTTGGTCTCTGAGACCACGTTACAACCACAGACCTCATTTGGTTTTTATTGGGATTTTAAGTGATAGATAGATAATTGTTTAAAAATAACAACAATAGTGAAAAGAAGATCAATAGAGCAAGAAATGTACATTCTTAGATCTGCAAACCTGGCAGAAACATATCCCAGAAGATCTTGAGCTGTCACTACGGATAACGGTGATTTTACTGCAAAGTACCGAATATAAATGAGAAGCACATTTATCAGAGTTTTATTTGTATTGAATTTTCATTGCTGCTATGTCCGAAGTCCCATATTGTAGATTCTGTGTTCAATCCTATTCTCGCAGAGGTCTTATAATTTATTAAAGTATTTAAAATTGCTATCAGGGTGTAAACTGGACCGGGGGATTAGAATTTCGTCCCACCTCATGTACCACATGTGATGTGATGACAAATAAAATTCCTTGATTCCTTCATTCCTTGTATAAACATTTTTTTTTTAAATGTAATGTTTCCCCCATTAAAATACATTTCAGTTTTATCTGGTAAAATGAGGAAACGGATCTGGTGGGATGAATGCTTTACAAAGCTGAGCATTTGAAAAAGAACTGGAAGAATATGAAAACAATTGCAGATTTAGAGTGAACAGAAATGACGTCAGTGGGGGGGGAATGGAAAGAGGTGCTTTCTGATGTAAGGTGTGGAAGGCTCAGTGCTGTGACTCCATGGGTGTAATTACTGTAGAATGGTCTCTGATTGATTGTTTGAGCCAGTAGGACCTTTAAAGCACCTTTGGACCCTGTTTGAGGCCTCTCTGGCGACGCTGAGCGGCTCCGCTCCTGCAGACCTTAGCTGGGCTTTTGATTCCCACCAACGTGATTCATGAGCACTTGAGCACCTGTCGGACCCGGGCGTGCTTTTGAACCATCCAAACCATCAGGTAGCACACAAAGCAGTTGCTCTCTGCACAATTAATTAGCCTCTTAAGCCAGAGGGCAACCATTGCTGGCACAACCTCCGCTCTTTCGCTTTTCCATTTTAAAGCGTACATCCACAGCTCATAAGAAGTTCAAGATGAAGGAGGCAAGCTTCTGCAGGCTGATCCTGCTAAAAACACTGGTGTGTGTACATATTCACATGTACATGGACACAATCCGCCACGGGCTTAACAGTATGAAGACATCGTCCAACCAGCCCGATTTAAGGTCTAGATGCCACAAGTAAAGTGGTGCACTTAGTATACCCATGCCACTATCTCTTCAGTAACATCCTGAATATTTAACGACGACTCCATTTTACATACAAGCTTTTAAAAGATGTGATATTTATTTCATGGGGACAGAATGCCTAAAAGTGGCAAAAAAAATTTAACCTGTTACTTCTCTATCCCTTCCCCGTGTATAACTCTGCTTTTTATCAAGCAGTGTTCACTGTACCAACACTGAAAACCAGAAATTATTGGTAAAGGGAAAGAGATGAGGAGATTGTCAATGAAGGCCATCATTTCAACGAGGGTTTCTTTACTTTTCAAACACATGTTTACATGTGCAGGAAGGAAAGACAGGAATCTGTCCAAGCACTTTTCTAAAAATGTATTCATTACCACCAGCATATGTAAATGCGGGCCAAGAATAAATAAAACAAGGCTCTAAAGTGGTGCACAGAAATCTAACATTCATGGGCGGCTTGCAAGAGCATCCAAGGCAAATGATAGCATTCCACATAAGTCCCCCTAAACAACCCACCCACTCAGTCCCCACCCATGGAAAGAGGGGGGAAAAACCGTCCTTTCAGCACATATTCATAAGGCTTCTTTAATGGCTTCCAGAGGGACATGGGGGGCTTCTCCTCAGATGGAGACATTTCACAGGCCCACAGGCAGCGTCAAGAAGAGCCTAGAGAAAAATATCAAGTCTGAGGTAGAGAGAGAGAGAGAAACACGGGGGGACAGGGAAGGAGGAAAAAAGTCAAAGCAAGAAAAAGGGAGGGGATGTCTTCATCATGAGTGGAATAGAAATGATGCCCCACTGGGGTCTATTAGTGAGCCTTTATATACGATGCCAGCCTCACCAATTTATGTGTGAGGCAACAATGCAAAGCCCCAAGTTTACCATGATGAGTATTGAAAAATGTACCTTTCACAAAAATGTGTTCAAATGTTCTCACCATGTAGAGCTGTCCATTCCGGTTTCAGATAGTAAAGTACTTCAAGAGATTTTGTCAAAACAAAATGAGATTACACCTCTGAGTAAAACACCACTGTTTAAAAACGCTTTCCCTTTAACTGTTTATTTCCTTTAGATGCCCTATCCTGCCCAGTGACGTTCATTTACTTGGGTTTAAAGTTTATAGTTAACACAGCTGATTGTGTAAAATATTTTGAAATGTTTAACATAAAAAGGTTTATCAAGTAAATTGTTGCCATCGCCTTCATAACAGCAATTCCCAAAGCCGGTTGATTGGTTAGAAACCTAAACTGTGTAGCAATTGCAGAACTATCATTGTTGAACTGGTTTGGTTAACATGCCTTCCAAATCTGTGCTTTAAAAACCAACGCCCAATTTCACAAGTTTTGTTAACCGAACGTGCATCATCAACAGTTAATGTTCCACAACAGGGTAGAAAAGTGTAGTAGCAAGATGGTTTCATGCATTACAATATGAAATTTAGTGAAAAAAAAAGATCTTTAGCCAATCCACACATCTTTTAACTGTTCTCCGATTATCTCTTATTACACATAACAGACAGATTGAAATAACATTAGAGATTTCTCAGATTATTTTCCGCCACGGTGGTTTGTTGTAATTGTTGATCTGTGTGACATCATTGTTTGAGCCAAACACGCTGTTCTTCTGTGCCCAAGTTGAAGTAAGATTTGCACAGAGAAACACCTTTTTTTAGTTTTTCAGTGGAAACGTGCAACCCCGGCTTGCTCAGTTTGTTAAGTGAAGTATGGTCCTGCCCTGGTTTTACAAGTCTGTGTGGAAGCTTTTTAAAAATTAAACTGAATAAGACACTCTGAATTAGCCCTTTAAGGTTATTATAAATTAAGAGCCAACTTAAGCAGACTACTATTGGACTGTTGGTCAATCCTACAGATTTTAAAGGTAGATTTGTTTCCAAATGTCCAAAATGTTTTATGACTGGGTCTATATAAAAAATATTTTTTTATATGTTTTAAATCATACTGGATTCACTCCTTGCAGTGCAGTTAATCCTTTTCAGAAGCTGGTATTTCTTCTCAGGCAGTCTGTTGTAGTCAACACACACATGGGATAAGCATTTTCCCTCTTCTTCTGTAGGCTTTAGTCTCCAAGTTTTCCCATATATTTCCGTTTACCCTTGAGTGCACCAGAGGAAGTCACAGGTTAGGCTTCCTTTTTTAAAGGTGCAGCTGCAGGTGCAGTAAGTTGCAATGTTTGGACATGTTAGTGTCTGGTTGTAACAAAACTCCCCAAAAAAATAAAAAAGAAGAAACTTGGTTGCAGCTGGGCATTCATTCCGGAAGTAAGAAACAAGGATCATTCCTGCAGGACTGAAGTGGAAACCTCCGGCTGTTTAGACCTGACCCTAAACAACTTTACCAACTTGTGTAAACTTTTTAGATCTTCACTGAACTCATGTAATTCGTGTAATTCATGTAGAGCATAACAAACTTTTACCGTGTGGATTTGTGAGGCACAATGCATTTATCTTACTTCTTATGTAGAAAACATGTTGCAGTTTCTTAATTTGTATAACTTCCCCCTACAGAAAAGAACTCTTGATGGGGAGGAAAAGGTAATTAAAACCAGAGGTTGAGCAAACTGCTAAATCTGATTGAAGGGCATCTGTTTTTGTTTTTAGAAAATTAAAAAGAAAAACTATTGCACTTATCATCATTGTCAACCAATTCTAGTTGTGTTTTAAACACAGTGGAATTGGTCTGATCAATAATAATGGCCCGGAATTAATAAGGGATGTTATGCGTTTCTAAAGGGAAAGCTGATTGGCCATGTGTTGTTTGTTTGGTCATGTGACAGTAATAGTAATACAGACCAGATTGTCGGGTGTTCAACTAAAGCAAGGAATCAATCAATGTCAGTGCTGTGGTCAATTTTAACCACGTCAAAAGGTTACGGAAATAATTAATAACATAATTACAGCACACACGTACAATTAAATTTAACTTATGGCCCTAAAGAAATAGTAATGGTAATATTATTATTAGTATAATACTGTTCAGTTATGTTCAGCCAACATATCTTAAAACAACCTGTAATGTTGGTCATATTTAATATTTTAATATATTTACACTTATATGTATAATTTATATTAAATATATAATTTACGTATGTATATATATATATATATATATATATATATATATATATATATGTATATATTTCCTGAAAAAGGCCTAAAATGAAGATTAACCCTAACTGTGTGCTTATCAAGATATCTCTATATTACAAAATTCAGGTATTTATTGTATTACATTTTCTCGTGTTTCCCTAAATCCTATGTTTTTAAGTAATGTCTGACGTTTGGTGAAGTATTAACCTTTCCAGGTGATTGGTAATTTTTCTTTGTGAATGAAGTGCTTATTGTGATTGGGTGAAAAAGATATGTCTGTTATCGGTGACAAATATGTCTGTCTGAGACTGTCTACACTGTGAAGCTGCATGCGAATTTTCAGACAGAACACTCACTGAGTGGTCATGCGTGAGGATGTAAATGCACGGGCTCAAATAGAGCATCAACGCATTGTTTCACATTTACAAGCTTTGCTCAGAGATGCACACCCAATACACCCATCAGGTGAACGAGCAGGCTCATCGTTTCCTTTACTGCTCCTTGGACTTTAGGAAAAAAACGTGTTCATTTATCCTTGACGACAGCCAGTGTATTATAAAGCTGACGAAACCCAAATTAATGCACATGATGGCCTTATGAAAATTTCTGACGGCTATATTTTTTTACTATTAAACTTTAAAATATTTGAACTTTTTTATTAATAAAACTGCTGCAGCAAAGCTCTTAATAAACTTGCAGAGCTCGGAAACTCTCCCTAAGTTCACAGCCAAAAAGTTTGATTGACAATGAAAGATGGTAATTAATCCTGGTTCAACTACGAACCCAATTAGGATGAGCCTTTAGTTCAAGTGCGTTTACCAAATCCCCTCATCAGTACCGGGAGTCTGAAGCAGCCCATTAACAATTCCTCGTGAACAGGGTCCTCTGCTCAACATGGAGCTCATTTAAATTGCATTGGGGAGGTGCCATTTTCACTTATTAGCTTAATTGTCAGGTCATGTAGATTGGAAGGATGACAGTTAAGGTGTCTATGCCAAAGGACATGTTAGTTTCATTCAGCCGCTGCTGCTGCAGAGTATAGGTCATTAATTGTTGAATGTGCCCCATATATGGGCCACATTCAGCCACAGACAAATTAAACAAGCCTGCTCATAAATTATGAGACAGGGACTGGGGCACTCCATATATCACAGCCATAATAATCATTTATCATTGCGAGGCTGGAACTCCTTCACTTCGAGTCTCATGGTTAAACGTGAGGCTCCTTCTCTCACCCACTCACCCATTGTGCCTTCATCTTGCAATGAAAGTGAGGCATCACGTTTGATTTGACAACTTACCTCTGCCTGAACATCTGTAGACTTGCTTCATTGTCTGCCTAATTTATGCTAATGTGATTGTTTTAAGTGTTTGGTTCCCTATAAGCCAGCAAGTAAGTAGTAAAAGGCTTTGAAGAACGAAGCATGAAGCACAGGGAACCTGTGAGCTTCTGCACAGGGGAAAAAATGTGTTGTATGTCTTGTTCAATATGTTGTTGTGGATTTTTAAGCAGGTTTCATTTCTTTGTGTTTCTATAAACCAATGGCAGCCATTCATGGCTTAACTTGTGTCTGAGCCAGTGGCATAGCTGCTTTATTAACATGTACCACAATGATACTCTTTCCTTACAGCAATCTGTAACTCTAATCCTGGAGTAACATCGTCCTGCAGGTGTTGGATGCATCCCTGCTTCAAAACACCTGAATCAAAGGAAGAGTTATTGATCAAGTCTTTGTAAAATGTGCAAACCTCCCAAGGAGATAATTTTAGCCTGGTGTGATGGAGTAGGGATGCATCTAAAAGTTGCAAAAAAACGAACAAACAGCGGAGAAGGACTGGAGCCTCAAACCTGTGCATGGTATATTTTTTTACATTTCAAAGTTTATTTTTACATAATTACATTGTCTTGCATTGTATTTAAGCTGTATACTATAATCATATCACAGGCTTAAGTTAGATTGTTGAGTAACAAATGAGAAAAAACCAGACAGAAATAGAAGTTTTACTCCTAATTGTCTAAATCAGTATAGTGATTTAACTACTTTATTCTGGGTCTTGAAAGGTCAATTAGCGATGCATGAAAAAATAATAAAATTACACAACCTACACCTTATCCCCCCCAAAAATTTACTTTTATTTAATTTTTATTTTGACAAATTTATACAACTACTTCAAAGTGAGAAAGCAGGAAGCCAACTTTGTGGCTTTGGCTGGAACAACAAAAGCGGTTACAGGTGTTGTACTGCATGCTCTCTTAAACCCTCCACTATGCTTCTCCCAAAAAAATATGAAAGAGAGGAAGTGAGAGGGCTGTGCACCATGCTACTCAGGTGAACAGCTGGACTGTGGAATATTTGGCGGCCTGAAAGTATGAGGCACAGCTGGCTTTTAAGAGGAAGAGCTCCCCTGGAGCCTGTGGGAGGTCACAGCCTGCTAGGCCGTGAAGCACTGCTCGGCAGGAGCGCTGTGTAAAGGCAGAAGGCCTGTGCCACTGTGTGCAGATGTTCCTCCCGCTCTGCTGGCTGCCTCAAAACACACACACACAAACACACACAATGCACACAATGCACAACCCTTGGTGCGAGGATGATTTAACACATGGAGCTGACGCTATACAACAGCACCAAGACACATTCAGACATGTTGCACACTGTCTGTACCCGCAATGTCACTTTCTTAAGCCCTCCATAGCATCAACCACCACCTCTCTACTTGTGAGTGCTATTGTTGAGAAACAGTAAAAAGGTACTAAATGAGCTCTCCAAGGTCTAAAACATGCAACCAAATAGGAAGATGTCCCTGAAATGCTTCATAACAGAGGAGCCTCTATTCATTACTCAGAGGAAAAGAAGCATTTCTGGACAAAGTAAAGAGGGGAAAAAAAACTCAAGGCTTTAACCTTCACATCACTCAGTATTATACCGTGTTATGCATGTCTCTCACACTATACCACATTTGAATAGCACAAACACAATCAATAGAGGAGGGGAAAAAAAGTATTTAATTCCTAAACTGTTTGCTTTTATCGACCTGAACGCTCCTGTGGGATAGATTCCCAAGGGATGAACAATGCAGTTGGTGGAAAACATATCCAATGCCGGCGATATCATTACAAAATACCTAATTGAATCATGTCAATCACTGCCGCGAAAGATGAAGGGGTCTTTATTTCAGGTTGAGCTGGAAGCAAGGGAGATGTTACCACTGGGACAGGTATAGTCATCAGCGGCCCTCCTGGCAGTAATGAATAGAGAAAAGGACAGAATGACTGGCAGGACTCGGTGAAGGACAACACCTCGCAGCACAATCTCCTCCGTCTGTCCACCCCAACAAACCCTTTCTAACCCAGGAGACGAATCCACCCGCTGACACCTATGGACAAGCGCATCTGGCAACTAAGGTGCAGCCGGGTCCACATTGACAGCCCCAATCAGCCACTTGGTATTCACCGGGCTGTCTTCCCCTATTCTCTGCCTCTGACACCAGAGCTGAAGAGAAGGAGAACGAGAGGGTGGGGGTGTGAGGGGGTTTTAAAGAGGAAATCAAATATTAATCAGCTCAATCACAGGCATATCACCACAACTGCAGTCTGACATTGATGTTCAATCAATCAAAAGGCCTAATTATGGAGATCACAACGAGGACAACAGAAGAATAGAAAGTTTGGAGTGAAGGATGTCAACAGGGTCGTAAATATTGAAGTCTCACTGCAGCGTTTATAAACCTGAGGATGAATCCTTTCTAAAAGACCGCATTTCTGACTCCGTTAAGAGATTAGTAGCTTTTTTGTGGTTGTTAAAGCCTCCGCAGATATGACAGCAGCGGTTGTTTTATATGTATTGTTATTTCTGTTGAGTCCGCCATTAATTATGCACCACAAACTGGCCAAAGGCTATATTGTTGTCTACAGTGAGAATTAAATATTGATAAAGCTCCAGCTTTCATCCCCAGATTTCATTGTGTTAACAAATATGTTTTGTTTGCGAAACAGTTTGAATTTAATAATTTATCAAAAAAATTGGCGGAGGCCATTATCATGCAACAGGAGCCCTGTGTGGGCTCCAGATGTCAGGGATCATGTCGTTGTACTTACAGTACATGGAAGGCCTGTGCCCTCTTTTATACATTATTTAAAGCCATTCCGGAAGGTGGGGGGGGGTAGACAGTGGGACTGATACATAACATGTATAGAGGTGACCTGAAGCAGACTGTCATGAAAACCTACCGTGACAGAAATACAAAGAGGTCTTTACGCCCATAATATTTCAGATTGTTGCATTCATTATACAATCACCTGCCACTTTATTAGGTACACCTCACAAGTACCAAGCTGGACCTTGGTTAGCAGTCAGAACTACCTTAACTGTTCATGGCACAAAATTCAACGTCAATATCCTCTTTGGGTTTGGTCCGTTTTCATGTGATAACATGCATGATGGGAACTTTTCATGACACCACATCCTGTGAGCTGCAAAGTCAACATATAATCACAAAATATTTTATGAAGGTTGAAAAGTGAATTAGTGCTGCTTAGAACACATTGAAGAGATTTTGTTAGTAGTTTTTCTTGTTTGTTTTTTTTCTTAATTGTTTATCTTAGTTGCTGTTCCATATCTGATTCAATGTTGAACATTATAAAATGTTATTTACCATACCTAACCTGTTTAAACATTTTTGTCCGACATCAACAATGCATGTTTGTAGCTCAATGGATGCTTTCTTTGTTTCCATCCATACACTACTAAACCGGAACAAAAACATTAAATTACCAGGTAAGCTCACTTAATTTCCCCTCATTCCCCATCTTTAGGCTCACTTTGAACTTCCGTAGGTCATCTTTACTCGTCTCCTTACTATGATCAGCTGCTTTATCGTTGCCTGATTCTCCTCTTGTGTTAGGCATTTGAAAGAATGTACCTAATAAAGCAGCCAGTGAATGCTTTGGCCTTTGCTGCAAAGTGATTTCCCTTGTTGCCCTGAGCTATTTATTGTATGTGAAAAACGGTTTTCTAGATGCATTTTACTTCTTTTTAAGGCACAAACTTATAGATCCCAAATGAATTCAGTATGAATACTAGCTGTTTAAAGGTTAAAACCCACAGGGCCACAAATCCAGGCTGCAGAGAGATCATGACATCCCAGCGTGGCTGGAACATTAGTCACCAGCTTCACGTTGGTCATAAATCTAACTTGGCTGAATCTTTTCTTTGCCCCGCACCATAAACGCATTCCACAAAACTGAAACTATTCGTTATTTGTCATCACTCTGGTAAACAGCAAAACCCGAAGCATCAGAGCCCTGTTGACCGGACTGTCAACTTCTGGAGGAAAGTCTTGGATTGACATTCTGTTAGCAGCTACGTCGGGGCTTCTGAATAGACGGGAAGCGGCGGCTGATAAGCTTGACTGAGACGAGATAGAGAGAGACAATGGAAGATGGGATGTGGATTTACAGCAGCTGACCGTACAGCTCCACAGTTCAGCCGTTCTAACTGGACTTCATTAATACACCAGTCCACCTTGTGGCACACTTTATGCTTCAGTGCTTCCACCGCTTTGGGGACAACGTCACAGCCACTTAAGTCTGGAAAAGAGAGGAAAGCCTAGGGCCCAGGAAGACAATGTTGTTCCTAAAATAGTAGAGAGGTAACAATAAGTAAGAAAGTTTCAGTTTTTTGTATTTTTTATACTTGAAACCTTTATTTCTGAGCTTTGAGTTTTAGTTTGTTTGCAGCATTTTCTGACTCGTGTTCCTCTGATGCATCAGGATGCTCTTTTTTTTTGTGGCCCTGTGGCCTGAAGCAGGCTTTAGGGAGAGGCATGCGCATCATGGTGTAAATGCGTTTTATGGCCAGGCAGCTGCCGGGGGCAGGCTGTTTTCATCCTTTCTGGCAACGTAGAACATGGCCACCTGCTTGGCGTTAAAAACCCTCAATGCTATGGTGGGCTTTATGGGCGCTCTCTCTATTCAGACAAAGATATACAAGGACGTGTGTGAGCAGGGCTGCCTGCTGCATATGGGGGGCTCTTAAGCTATTCATTGGTGCCATAAGAATCGTTGGGAGCAAATCCTCGCCATCCTCCAGAGCTCCACGGGACCTAGAGGATGATGTTTGGTTCATGAACCCGAAGATGAGTTATTTTCCTCCTAAAGTCCATGTTTCCCTTAGGCATGGCTGTATGTGTCACTCCTCTGACAACTCTGTTTGTCTAAGCTCGAGAAAGCCCGCTGATTATCCCGAGACACTGGATGGAAGCAGTGCAACCTGCTGGGGATTCGCAGATGATCACCTCCAGGATTTTGCAGAAGTGAATGTGTTTTTGGGGCTGCGGAGGGGAAGGTAAGTAGCACTCAGCCACCTGGCCCTCTGATAAACAAGTTCATGTAAGAGGAAGAGCAAAACAGATTATTCAAGGTATTTCTGAGTGCTTTCTGTTGCTCTCCCCCCGCTATCTCACTCTAACCGTGAGCAGCCAAACAAATTACTCCCCGCTAGTGAATAATAAGGAAGTTTATGAAACGTGACGAATGCGACAGGGCTTTACATGAAATACCAATGAGGGAGGCGCCACGGCGTAAAAAATGCTACATCCTAATATCAACAGTCACCTTGTGTTACTCCCCTTGCTCCCTGGAAGGACACATCACGGACGGTGGGAGGAACACACAGCATGATGGGGTGACACTGACAATCACAGTGTTGGCACGCAGGCATATGCAGGCGAGTCAAGGTGGGGGGTGTCAGTGTCACCTATGGGCCGACATGCTGTGTATATTTATTCAAATAAGCGGGCAGGGGTGGTGGTGTGTCTCTCAGTTTGTGATGGCGTTAGCCAACGTACAAACAGTTTTTGGTGAAGTTGAGAATCATCTGCAAAGTACTGATGGTTAGTTTTAAGAAGTCCATATTATACTTTGGTGCTTTTTATTTAGTATTTCTATAAACACGCTACCATTATTCCTTATCGCTGTTAACTTTGATGACTGAGTTATGCTGCCCATCTACCACTTATGTATTATGTCTCTATATGTTGAAAATTTGTTTACTGAAATCAAATTACTTTTCGGGGTAAAAAAATTTTGTTTCTTGGTGGGTTTGAGTATTACATAATTTCAATTCAGGAAAAAAACACAACAATTACTTGTAAGGGCATTTCAAGGTCATTAGCCTTGTTTTAATATTTTTTATCCATATTTTAAACTATTGCATTAGAAAAGGTAAAAGGCAAAGTTTGTAAGTTTTATTTCTCACAGGTATTTTGTCTTTGTCAAAACAGAATTAACAAAAGAAAAGATTCAACAAACCTTTTGCCAATTAGGTCCTTAAGTAGAAAACGTACATTATTAATTCCTGCTTAATATAGCCATGGGTAATGTGAACATCTGACAAAAAGATTTTTTGTAATTGATTTATTTCAAACCAATAAATTAAAACATTTTTTGGGGGAGGGAGGGGCGGGGGTTGCAACATTTGTATATCCATCCATCCATCTATCCATTACCCAACCCGCTTATTCTTGTGGGGTCACAGGGGTCTGCTGGCGCCTATCTCCAGCTTACAATGGGCGAGAGGCAGAGGTACACCCTGGACATGTCGGCAGTCCACATTTCAATATGTATCTCAAAATTAACATTATATGGAAAGTCTTTTTATTTGACTGCTAATGGAGCTGGCTCTTCAGGCTGCACATGATAGGAATGTTTAATGGAATTTAAAAAGTATTGATGAAAAAAAAAGTTGTGATGAAAAGCGTTTTGTAAGTTTTAATGAGATTACACCATGTGGGCTGCAGCTAGACCTTCCAGCAATGACAGGACATTAGCTAAAATTATCTTTCTCCTTGTTTTAAGCCATTCTGCAAGCATAGCTATCACAAGCTTTCTAGGACACAAAATGAGCAAAAAACTACTGAACTGCTCTACTTTCAGATATATGTAAATTTAGTTTATTTCACTTTCCCTTTGTATCTATTTGTGTCTTCTGTCTTTTCGAACCCCTAGTCAGTCACGGCAGACGGCTGCTTGTTCTTAGTCAGGTTCTGCTGGAGGTTTCTTCTTGTTAAACAGGAGTTTTTCCTCTCCACTGTTGCTACATGCATGCTTTAAAGTCAACAACAACACAAGCTGCTGTTTCGGTCTGCTGATTCTAGAGGAGTGAATGCTGCAATGCAATGACTAAATCCAGTCTGCTGGGTTTCCTTTGATTGGAACCTTTTTCAAACTGATCAGTTTATAACGTATCTATGATTTTATTGTTAAGTGCCTCGAGACGACAACAGTTGTAAATTTGCGCTACATAAATAAACTTTTTCTTGATTCTAGTAATGTTTTTAGAGTCCGATGTAAAAGTGGCAAATCAAAGTTGCATCGGTCATATGTTCTGCTGTTTCTCCAAATAAAAAGTCAGCGATGCCATTTTCATGAAAAATTCAGAGCACTTTGCATTTCTTTTAGCAGAAAAGCTTTTTGAAGATGCATCTCGGACTTACCGTTAGTTTCAGGCGAAATCAGAAACTGCAGGTAACATCAGAACCCTTTCGAAGGACTCGCATAACCTGTGGTAGACTATGCGGCATATTTAGTAAAGAAACTCCCTTTAGCTGATTCAAGATCATTATGGACTATAAAGAAGCCCATATCTTATTCTTTTTTGTTATCTCAGCAGTGTAATAGCAGTGAAAACTGAGTGGTGCTCAGCACTAATTACAGTCTTCTGCTGCAATCATTGTGTAACCGGGGATTAAACTGGAACAGGCCTGTCTGGGGCTCGGCCCACTGTCCAATGTAGTTGGGATTCGGCCGTCAGCACAAGACGTTATCTTTAGATCGAAAGATATTGTGACAATCATCGGTGAGTCAGTCATGGTAGAGAGCCGCATATCTGTTGGACTTTCTGTGCAGCCCGCTGGCTCCGTCGTACATTACATATGGAAATATTTACAGAGTAGCTTTCTCATCACAAAGCAGTCACATCAAGTTAACAGGCATCCAGCATTCAGTTAATCAGAATATTAATAGATGGGGGGGCCCAGTTCGTATTTTTGATACATTAACACACAAAAAATTGACTCCCTCTTCAACTTGAGCTTAATTTGTCCTTTTTATATTTCACATTGGACATAAGTGCATCACTTAAAATGTAAAGGTTGTCATCTTTTTAATTATTTAGCAAACAAAGGTGTGAGACCTGACTGATGAAAAGCCAGATATCCCCCCACAGTGATCCGTGAAATACTCACCGCTCAGCCTTGCTCATGTTGAAACTGAACTATAAAATCTACACAACCATAAAATACATTGTAATTTTTGACTTTGAGTGATAACAAGAAAGCAGTGCATCAAACAGGAAAAAACAAAGCAGATTTGTATTTTATTTATTTTATATGTCTAAATTACGATCTTAACTGTGTAGTGTGTGGCTCGGGATACTTTTCAAGGCACTGCATGTTATTACTTTCACCTTGGTCTGATTTTTGATTGAAAATTCTGTAGGCTGTATTTGTTTTAATGTACCTGAAAGTTGCTAATGTTCTGCGAATCGCAATCAGTGTAGAAATATAATCAGCCGCAAAACAGAACGCACAAAAAACCAATATTGTGGTCCTTAAACAAGACATGTTAGTATAAAATCTGTTTAACACGATGTAAGATTTTAAGAGGAAAAACTTTCAGCTGGCAATTTCAGCTAAAACACTCAAGTTAACGAGGCTTGTTTGAAGAGAACATTTTTTTTTTCATATTCTGAATAGCCACAGCAACTGGGTGAAACATCGGCCGACTATTTTAAGACTGATGTATTTCCTCTAACAAAACAAGCAGGCATAGTTAATAATGAAAAAAAAAAATCCATCAGTGAAGTGAGTCTGCTTCTCCAACTCTGATACTCATCAACTCTAACTTCATGATTATTATTTATTTTTTTAAGATTTACAGCTTTTAAGTGAGGTATTATGTATATTTATGGGACATATTGCCATTTTATAGCAAAATCAAGTAACTATCTCACCATAACTGGCTATTAAAATCATATATTTATCAAAAACAACTTCATAGTTTAGCTTAGATTTAAAATGCCTTTCACAAAAGTGTCCTGAGCTAGGAGACAGATAATTACAAGACATTTCTAACATTTAGATACATCTAAAATGTATAAATCATGTACAGCGGGAGGTTTCTGTATATGTTATTAAATAGTTTACTAAAAATTTCAAGAGAAATTAAATAAACAAATGATTACAAACCGGTTTGGTTACAGGTGTGACACGGCCAGGAAAAAGTTTGAATTTGAAGCATTGTTTGTTTTCTTGGTTCTAACATCACATCATTCCAGTGATTTAAAAAGCTTTTAATGAACATAGAGTTTCTCAGGTCAGCCCCTCCTCCACCTGTTGTTGCCCACTCCTCATCAGCTGAAGGAATGTCAACAAATCGCTCTCAAGAAACAAAAATCTGTTTGTTTTCAAATTATTTCTGGTAGAGACGATCACAAACAGAATCCAAGGTAGATCATTTTCACACTCTGAAATTAAAGCAGGGAGATTTAAAAAAATCTAACTTTTGTACCATCAGAACCATGAAACGAGTATATTTTACCCAAAGTTATCCAGCAGTGAGAACATGAAACCAGCTGTAGTCTTATGGCATACTCTCCCGGTGAGTGTTTTTACTGTTAAAGCTGTTTATGAAGCCGAGCAGGGTTCTCTCTCTGTGGGTTAAAAGAACCTCACACTCATCTTATTCGCTCTCACTCCCGAACAGCTGAGTGTCAAAACCCCTCCGCTGAGCCGAGGCACGTGTTTCCCTCTCGTCTTTATCTCAGACGGCCAGTCCTCTTCCATGCTGGTCGTTATTTACAGCTGCAACCAACAAAAATGAAAAGTCCAGTTTTTTTTGCTAACTTGCACATTTTTAAAGCCTCTTAGTATACAAAAAAAAAATGCAGTTATGTTTCAAATCCAGCATTATTAATGATCTCAGGTAGATGCAAGGATAAAAACAGAAAGTCTGAAGCCTGAATGGAGCTCTCTCCATCTTTTATTTTTATTTTCTTTCTTGTTACAGTTGTGTTCGTGTGTCTTGTTTGTGTGTGTTTTTGAGGTCGCCCCTTTTATCCTCTTCTTTCAGGATGGAGAAAGTGAGTGTTTGCTTGTTTTCTCCGTTCTCCACAGGGACTATTTCAGTTGAGGGCAAAGAACACAGAGAAACTTTGTAAGAGCTTTTATGTACTTTTGAGTGATATGATCCTAAGAAAGGCTTTTTGTTTACAAAAAAAAGAAAAATACTTACTCAATTACTAAGCTTCCTTCCTCCCTTTTTACATCCATCAATCCGGCCTCTATTCTTAGGCTAACATCTGTAGTGTGTGTGTGTTAAGGAAGTGCTTTGGGCAAAGAGCGTGAGCTTAGTTGTAAGCAATGTAGGGCATGTCAGTGAGTATGCAGTGAGTCAGTGATTTGTAACCACTTTTTGGCCATATTGTAGCATCAAAAGATCGCCGAGCCAGAGTAAAGGATAACACGCCGTCTTACTAATCTTACTCATGTTGAAGGTTTAAAAGTTTCCCTCTCTTTTAATTTTGTTATTTTCCTTATTATTATTTGGGCTTTTAAAACCCCTTAGCCTTTTTCACACTCTAATAACTTCACAATCAAAAACTGTGAGTTAGTTTTGGGGAGTTTCAATATTAGCAAGTGGAATGACAGTGAATCATTATCTACTTTTTTTTTTTTTTTAACAAATATGTTTTAAAACGTGTTATGTAAATTTATTCACCAGCTATCAAGAGTCAAACTTTGAGCGACCACCTTTCTCTATTCTAACAGCTGCCCTAAATTCAGATTGTGTCTCTGCCACAGACCTGAATTTTGCCCAATCTTCTGTCTATTTTCTACTCTTGCCACAGATCCTTAATTGGATAAAGGTGTGGACTTTGACTGGTCCATTCCAAAACCTTACCTTGAGCTGATAGCTCTGGCTGGAAGTTTAGTGTTGCTATCTTGTCAAGGTCTTTTCCATTCTCTAAGAAGTTTTTTTTTTTTTTTTTTTTGTTTCTTACAATAATCCTGTATGTAGTTCCAGCTTTTCCCCCATCAACCTAAATTTTATTTAAACAATTGCACACACTTCAGAAATGATTTGACAATTGATGATAGAGGAATTAGGGAGATTCTTAAGCATATTCTTCCATCAGAGCTGTGGAGATTTCTGCATCTCTTCCTGAGTTACTGTCGGTCTCCTGGTTGCTGATGGGTAGGTTTTAATGATAAACCAAATTAGGATGCACCAGTCTGACCATTCAGGCACATATCGACATTGGATATTATTATTTCTTCTTAATTTTAAGCTTGTTTTTTTTAAAGCCATGAACCAAAAACTTACTTTCTCACTTCAGTTAAACGCCCCACAATCCTTTACTGCTTCACTCTCTCATGTCCAAACTAAGACAACATGGGTAACCCTCTCATATGAAGGACACCATGATGGAAACAAACTTAAATCTTCTCTGAATTTGAAAGCGATACCGACGTTACTGTTGATATGTCGTGCACTCTGATGTTGAACATTGCTTCGTGAGATGTACAAAAATGTTAATAGTGTACAAAAATGTTAATAGTGTATTTGAGCTTCTCAGAGTTGCTGTTCGTTCATTCAGACGCCTCCAGAGAACACCTGGATTTATTCAGGGGGTTTTTATTAACAGCTGGACTTCTATTAAGGGATACATCAAGGCAATTGGTTGCACATCGTTTCATCTACCGGTGGCAGAGTAAAATGGACATGAGTTACAGATCTATGCCAGACTTTTTTTTTTGATTTCCACCTGTGAAAATGTTTTAAAATAAAATCGTAATGTGTCCCACTGAGGTTGGTGATTGTGAGTTGGCGAAATGTGAGCGCTTCCTGGAGTATTAATACTTTTACACGCCACCGCTGCAGAGCAAGAAGCAAACTCATTCTGTCGCCCTCACTTTTCGACTCGCGTTTAACTGCCGCCTCATCACTCAGTAGCCTGAGAAGCGAAAGTACCCCGCAGATTTGACAGAGAAGTCTTTGCACTTCATTTCTGGTTGACATTTTAGCTCCCAGAGACAAAAAAAGTTTCTTTCCTTTCTTTCCCTCCTTCAATCTCATAAATACAGACATTCAAGTCTCGTGTTTATGCGGGGTCCATCTTCTCTCCCTCCTGTCCATCTGCCAGGCAAAATGGGGCCTCAGACAAAGGAGACGGAGGCTAACTCAGTGATCTGAATCAAATGGCAAGAAGAAGAGGGTAGCAGAGTAAGAGAAGAGTGATGGCTGCCAAGGAGGGAGCACGGGGGCGAGAAGGGCAAGATGTGTATTTTTTCTGACAGGTTGAAGCCTCCTCTGAGCTGACCCTCTCCCTGCTGGGAGACATGTCTCCTGGATGAGGGTGGGGTGAAGCAGAATGGAGAATAGGACGAAAATATGAGCAATGAACTGTTATGATGGGGGGGGGGGGGGGGCGGAAGGCTGAAGGCAACAGTAATAATCGGTGAGCCAGAACGTGTACTCATTTGTTCACACACACACACACACACACACACGTCCTGGTGTTTATTTTATTTGTTTTCATTAAATGTCTCAGGTTAGCCGTTACTGTACAAATGGTGAGGTGAAGTGACACAGAAGACTTAGCTTTGTAGGGATCATTTTGAAATTTCATGTAGTCGGCGAAAAAAGAAAAAAAAAGTATTGATTTGTAACCAGCAGCACTCCAGCGGAGCAGACTGGACAAATACGATGTCGAGTGACTTCCAGCGACCGCTTGTTGAAGAAAGAAAAACGTGATGAAACCGCCAGTTTGCGTTTCTTTAGACGTGTAACAGACAAGGGAAAAATAGTAGGTCCTCTAGAGACTCTTACAGGTGATTCTTTAATCACACTTGAGATGACATCTGTGAATTTTAAAGTTCAGGGGGTTAATTATCTCATCTTTCTGTGTAAAATAAATCAGATTTTAAAGAGACACATTTTCCTGGTCTAGTCCTCATAATAATAACCAGAAACTGAATTCTCAGGTTATTTTATTGGGCACACATTGCTTTCAGAACCGCTTTAACTCTTCTGGACATTGATTCATTTTGGCGTCCATAATAACCATGAACAGTTTTGGTCAGACACTAAAAAGAAAGGACTCTAAAAATCCAATATTTGTCCAATCAGTGAACACACCTAAACCAAGAGCGTTAGTGCCTAAAATCCAGACATTTACTTGTGTTTTCTTTAACAGAGATCCTTTTTTTTGTAGCACCCTCTAAGTAATTGTTGAGAATGCATTGTAGCATTCTCAACTATTGTTTTCCTGTTTCTCTTTTCGGCACTTAACTCGTTCAACAGTCTTCAACCGATTTAAACAATTAAGATATCAAATCGTTCAGCTTGCTTTGGACATTCCAGCTATGACTTTTGGTGTTAATATCTTTTCAACTTTTTAACTTATTCAACTTTTTGTGACATTTTTTTCTCATTGAAAATGCATGTCGGATTTTTAAACTCCTTTAAAAAATTGAGCTTTTTTCAGCTCTTTCCACTTCAGCATAATTTCAGCTAGAAAGACAGGTTAACCCTCAGTTTGTAGTTAAATCCGTGTTCTAATAAGAAGTGAAGACGGTATGTCGATATCTATCACGTTTTTTTCGCAACATGCCTCTAAGCGACACAAAGTTTCGTAAAAATCACAAAATTTCACTAAATCTTGAGTGATGACATCATCAGCTAGAGTGTGGAAGATCCTTTTTTTAAAGACACTTGCTTTGTGTTTAACTCGCCCTCATGACTACATTTTTAGTAGTACTAGCCTGATTTTCAGGTATTTTATATAACCGGGGGTTGACTACGGTACAATGTCTTCAGATTTTTTTTAGAGCAGACGCTTCTTTAGAAAAACACCTCCCCCCCCCCAAAAAAGGCGAAGCAAAAATGGCCAGATTACCTCTAGAGTTGCATTGATTTCGATGTTGGATTTTTTTTGACGCACTACATTCTTAGCTCGTCACAGCTCAGGCTCTGAAGTAGGTAGAGATCTGAGCTGTGGCACAGCTGTACACGAGAGACCACAAACGCTCCCGCTTTTGGAATTTTATCGATACCTATTAGGGTTTTCAAATGGGAAGGGTTTGTTCGGAAGGGAAATCTAATAGAAAGCTGCTTTGACTGTAACATGTAAGTGTGTGACAGTTAGAGAGATAGGCAGTCATTAATTTCCATACTAACAGAACACAGCTGTGTCAATAACCTCAAGTTACCTCAGTCAGTCTGCTGCAGAATGCTGCTGTTTTGATATAGGCATGTAGTACCAGCCAGAAGATAGGTGTTTATACTATATATAAGCTATATTGCTTGTTCCTGTGTGTGTGTGGGGGGTGCGTGTGTGTGTGTGTGCGGGGGGAGGTGGGGTGTTTGTGTGTTTATGTGTGTGTATGTAAGTATGTATAGATTATACTACTGGGCTTTTCAGAGACACTTTCAACTCATACGGAAGCCCAAATGGAGAACTTCATTTGTTAATCTTATAAGGCCCTGCAGTGTGTTTGAACCCTTGTAACCTGGTTTATGCAGCTTTGTGGGGACTCTTTTCAGTAAATTCTTTTTGAGGCATTATTAGGGGACTTTGTTATATGCTCATACAATATGATACTACCATTGTATTATCAGTCATCATACTAGTATGAGTCAATGTAGTAATGATAGCATTTAAGCTAATATTAGCATTTTAGCTTCTGCTGCCTTATACACTAACATGTGCATACTAGATGAAATATATTACCGTAAGTAAACATGCTGAAGACAACCTACATGCTTCATAGCCAACATTAGCATTTAAGCTAATGTTAGCATTTTCGCTAAAATTTGAATATACACTACCATATGCGTACTACATGAAGCATTTTAGTGTATTTGGGCATGCTAATGACAACCTAGATGCTAACGTTAGCATTATAGCTAACATTAGCATTGAAGCTAATTTTGAGCAATGTTTCAAAGCAATGTTTACAAAATTAGGATTGAAGCTATTTTTGATGTATAACCTAAAGTTTACATACTGAGTGCGGACATTAGGTGTAAGTTAACATGTAATTAAGACTCCACATAACAATTTTAGCATTTAAGCAAACTCTTTCCTTTTAGCTAATATTTGATTATATACTACCCTGTGCATATTATATCTTACTAGTTCAGCATACTTTCAGCTAGAGAAACCATTCAACTTTTCAAATGGTCTCAAGACATTAAGCTATACTCGAATGTCTGGGCTTTTGAAAATATATTTCTGTTTTTAAGATATAACAGCTTAGAAATTGCTAAAAATTTTGCTAATTTCGGACTTTTAGAATAGATTCAAAATTAGTTCACCTTATATTTGTTTTGCAGCTTATTTTTCTCCTTGTCCAATTGACTGAAATCGGTTAGTACCTCATGAAATTTTCAAGGCCTTTTATAATAATTATTGTGCTTCTTTTCCTTTTGCTATTCTTCTTCTCCAGCTTATCTGTTAAGGATCATTGGCTATTACTTCTTTCAGCTCTACCTGTTATGGATCATTTTGCTATGACTAAAGGATAATTTGGCTATGACTTCTTTCAGCTCTTCCAATTAAGGTATCAAATCTTTCAGCTTCTTTTGGACATTCCAGCTATGAATTTTGGTGTTATTATCTTTTCAACTTTTTTTGACTTTTTTTCTCTTTGAAAATGAATGGCAGATTCTTAAAATCCTTTAAAAACTTCAACTTTTTTCAGCTTTTACCACTTCAGCATAATTTAACTTCAGCATAATTTCCACATTTCAGAGTTTTCTTCAGCGTTTTCTTCAGCTAATTAATCCTACGTTTTCATGTTTTTTCGCTTTCTTGGGCATCTTCTGCCAATTCCTTTAAGCATTTGGCATTCTCAACAGCTGTTTCACAGGAACAGCTTTTTCTAGTTTTAAATACCTTTTTATTGACCAGACTTTAAAAATAGTCTGAATGTGTTTAGATTCTGGTATGTACGTGGTCCCATATAGTGGATGTTTTTTTTAGGAAAAGTAATGAGAGAGTAGTTTCCTTTTAAGATAGGAACTGGGGAAACATTATCCATTATTAGTGAGATTTAAGACGGGCTCACTTGTAAATAATATTAGCCGAGTGCCTTGGAAGTAAGCGCAGTGAGAGCTGCATGACTTAATATTGGTGCGTCCTGGAGATGAAATGTTTATTGATCAAATGGATCAGTTTAGAAGGCTCAGTTTGTGTTCTTTGGAATCAAATAAACAAATCTCTACATTTCTTCTACCACATTTTAATGAGGTTGTGTGACAGGAAATCTTTTTGTAAAGAATGTTGTTACGCTATGCGTCATGTAGTATTAGTCAAAGTTTGACCGCAGTAAACAAAA
The DNA here is from genome assembly GCA_032876305.1 of Orestias chungarensis. NCBI lineage: Eukaryota > Metazoa > Chordata > Actinopteri > Cyprinodontiformes > Cyprinodontidae > Orestias > Orestias chungarensis. The sequence goes on along the minus strand of JAVLVB010000433.1, from coordinate 4,697,311 downwards.
AAAAAAAGGGGAGGGGGTGAGCATTAGTGTTTTATTGCTCTTGCAAGCCGGAATAGGAATCCTGGGGTAAAACGGATAATTTCAAACAAGAATGCACCATTAAAGTGCTTCTGATTATTTGAAATGATGCAGACAAACAGTCTGAGAGCAACATGGAAGTTGGCGATAAGATGTAAATGCCGTGTGGATGGTTAAAATGAATTTTCAATGAGTGCTGTATGATAGAACCTCTAGAGATAGGTTGTATAATGAATAAGTAACAAAGCCGACATGTATCTGGGTTATATTTAGGTCGTATATTTAGCCTTTAAATAGCTACACTAAGAAGTTTTTTTTCTGCTGCCTCATCCCTGGAGTCATTGCTAGTAACACTTTTTAAAGTTTCTTTTGTTTACTTATGTTTTTTTTTTTCACAGCCTTAAATGGTTAAGTAATTTAGTCCATTGAAATGAACAGAGTTAAGAAATGAAACACATTCCCTGTAAGTTTCATTTAAAGGAAAAGTACATGGCACATACAGGCACAACAATCAGGCTAAGCTTTCTATTTTAAGTCTGCTCTGATTACCCAAAATGCTGTTGGGTTAATAAAAGCATGAATATTTGTAGAATTTGTGTTTGCTAAAATAACCTGCTGAAGTCTCAAGTCTCTCACAATAGTTTGCTGGAGTTTGTGTGTAGTTAGTCTGAGTCAGGTTTGAAGTGCTGAGACCAGGGATTTGGGATGACCTCAACAAAACACAGTTTCCTTGTCCTTAAGCCATATTACAAATATAAATGACTGTATGCTTTGGCTCAAACTCATTTTGCGTCTCGGCTTTAATTAACTTTCCAGCTATTATTTTGAGCACTAAGCACCCAATATTTTCACATAGTGTTTTTTTTTTCCTCATGATGCCAAACAACTACTGAGACATGCAGGTCAGTCAACTCATTAAAAGTTCACGAAAAATTGCATCCTTAGTTTTATGATTTAGTACATCTCTTCCTTCTGGATCTGAATATCGACATTAATAAAAATGTCCAACAGTCTTCCTCCTTATCGATTCACCTGCATATATTTTTGATTTTAAGACTATAACTGAGTACATTTTTTCTTTTTTTTTATGCAGACGGCGTGTTTTGTTGCACCGCAGTTTGTAACTTTAGTATCCCGATTCGCTTCTACCTCGTTGTGGATGGAGGAGACATCTGAGCTAAAACAATGGTGCAACAGTGAGGGGCGACGAGATAGCAGAGAAGTTTACCGCAAAACCCAAAACTTTCAACAGCATCGAAGTGTTTAACAGAAAATGAAGCTGCCTAACATCACTGGATGAAAACCTGAAACGCAACAGTAACTGTTTGGATGATTCAATTGAAGCGAGATTATTTTACAACACGTCGTCTAATGACACTTATAAATCTTTTCCTTTCCATCTTACATACTTTTACATTGATCCGAGGCATGTATATAATGTTACTGTATGCTTTGTCTATAGGAAAACACACAAATTAGGTTAGTAACTGTTTTCTATATCTAAGTATGCACTAAACACTTCTAAGCTGAAGTTGGACTTAAATGATTAGCTGTTATTTTATCAGTAGCTTGATTTCTTTTTAGCATGATTTAGCATTACACAGACTAATTGATTATTAAAATAATTGACGTTTTCAGCCCTAGGTCGGTGAATAAAGACTCAAGGGAGTAGTTATAATCATGTGATCCTGTGTTTGACCTGGTTTACAGCAGGAAAAGTTGGTTCACATTTAGATTTTCCACGAAACCTTAGCGTTAAATACACTTTGATGCAAATTCAACCACAGTCTCTGCATCAAACTGTTGCGTTTAGGAGCAAGGGGATGTTTGAAAGCGATTTCTCCTACGACTGAATTAGCTCAGGTAGGGAGGGAATCGTTACCGTCATCTTTGTCTCATCTCCATAATGTTTGCGTATTTCATTAGAGGGGAATGCAAAATGAAACGTAATTATGTTGTACCACAACTGACAACAGATCTGTCACCAGGCACATTAAGAAACACGCCCGCGAAGAAAGAAGTGTGGGGGGGGTTGGTATCGCATGGAGCCGGCTCATTTCTCACAATTCGACAAGGCTACTTACTTTGAGTTTGTAAAAGAAAAAATTGAAACTAATACTTTGCCTCGTACACACAACTGTAACCTCAAGCTTATTATAGGAGCAAAGGTTTTCACTCTGAGCACCTCCATCCCAGCAAAGAGTGAAGAGCAATTAGACCAGAGCAGACAAATAAACAGAGGGAGAATAATCTTTTTTAATCACCTGGAAAGTCAAGAAGGAAAAAAAAACAACAAAAAAACAAACAAGTTTCTCTATAAGGTGAAGTCGGAAAGTCTTGTATGAAACTAGGTTGGCCTATTTCTGCATGTTTAGTTGCAGCCAAGTACAAATTAACCTCCGAAGATCAACAATAAAACTAATTAGAGTTGTTCTGCTACACATCTAAACACAGATCACAGCTTGTCGAGAGATGAATCTCCATCTGTTTGGCTGAACAGTGGGAGGAGGAAAGTCTCTGAGATGATCCGTCCCAGGATTCCTTCGGTGGAGCCTGCTCTGTGTGTTGGGGCGGGGGTATGATGGGTGGTGGGGGGAGCCGTCATGGCCGGGGGGGGTTACTTCCCCATGTCAGCTCGTATTTTATGATGTCATGCTGCAGAGGGGAAGTGGGACGTGGCATGTACAGCGAGAACACACCATTTGATTTGAGTTTGGTTGGTGGTGGTGGGGGGGCGGCCGGGGTCTGTAACACTAAGGGACTTGGACAAGAACAAGTCTACCCTGCTACTCGACACTCTCCAGTGCGGCTCACGCTGTCAGACGTTGGAAAAAACAAAAAAAACATCTTATTTTTTGTCGCATTACAAACACAAACCTGAGATAATTTTTATGTGACGCTCCAGGATCGGGTTGTGATAATATATGAGATGTGTTTTTGATGTCTATCTGTTAGGCTGGACAATAAATCGATGTTATCGAGGAACGATTGTAGTAAAGGAAAGTTTTCGATATTAATTTGTTGAAGAACAGAAAGGGGGGAAAAAGTGATCGAAATTAGATTTTGTATAAAATATTGAGACTTTATTTTTAAGTTTTATTTGTATTAAGCCCTCTTTTAACTCTGTGGAAAACTTTTATTCGCCTCCTGTTCAGTTTGAGGTATTTTCTGCCAGCTTTTCACGTCTACAGACTAAACCTTTTGACCTTTCAAAAACAAGAACAACTCAACGAATGAAAAGCATTTCCAACAACATAATGCTGCCACCACGTTGTGATGACACTTGGATGATGTATTTCTGGGGCGTAGGCAGTATTATAAATTTTTTCCACATAGTTGCTTTACTGTTTCCTCTAAATTGACTCGCAATAGATTTGTAATGGTGTATCTATGATTTAAATAGATTTGCTTTTAAAATGCCTTGAGACGACATCTGTTGTAAATTGGTGCTTTATAAATAAGCTGATGATTGAATAGTTGTTGGGCGAAAATATTTTTTCATTTTAACTCCAGATTGCTGCGGCTCCTCAAGAGGTAGTGTCTCTCTGCTGCTTCTCTCACTGCCAGTTTAGATGGATGGTTAAATATTAGGAAAAAAATGGTATTGATATTGTTTTATTCCCCAACTCTTTCTTTAACTTTTCATAACTCTGTAACCTGTCTGCTTGTGTTTTCCTTCGTCTTCACAAAACAGCTGGATTTATACTGAGATTAATTTACAAAAATGATTAATTGTACAATATTTCTTTTGGAAACATTCTATTTAAGTGTTTAATTTTTCTCCAGATTGAACACATTGGTCGCTCTAAAGCCAAGCGAGGCTTGAATCCATCTCATTAAATTGTCTGGTATAAAATATTAGGTAAGGTATTGATTTTTCTTCGCTGCTCCTTGCTGCTCTTTAGAATAGGAAGACTCATTTTTAGTCATAAATATTAAATGATGTGTAAAAAAAAAAAAAAAAACTCCTTTTTTTCTTTAGATGTGTTTTTTATTTTTTAAATCACGATTAATTCCCTAAGATGCCACTAGCCGTGACAGCATTTTCACTTTGCCTTTGACACCGGGAAAGATAAAGCAGTGGAAACAGCAAGGTCCAAATATGTTGCTTTTATAGGGAGGGCCTGTCCCATTCATCATGTTATAACACCACAAGCTCTAGGAAAACCCTGTCCATAAGTCAACACGTGTCTGCTCCGCCAGATAATAAAGAGAAACCTGATCTGTTAACTGGACTAGAATTTAAAACAAGGTCAAAATGATGAATTAAAATGGGAAAATTTGATCTCCCTCTAATTAGGGTGTTGTACTTGAAATGCTTTTCTTTGCGGGTTTTCTTCGTCCCATTTTGTGGCCGTTGCATTGAGACATGTGGACAACTTGGTTGAAATTGCTACAAACGAGCCAGGGAATACTCTGATAAAGACGTCTAGAAGACATGAAAGGAAACCAATAATGGCTGCTGGGCGTTCTAGACGATCGCTCTTCTTTCAGATTGTAGAAGATGTGCTGTGATTACCTGAGAACCGCAGCAGCATCCCTTTATTTTTACTTTTGCTTTGTTGTGAAGTTGTTGACTTCCATTTGGAAGATTGTGGGTTCCATTTCACCTTCCTCCTATCGCACACTGCTGTGCACCTGAGCAAGGCATTTATCCCCAAAGCTGCCTATGGATCTATGCATCTGTGAGTGTGATTGGGTGAATCTGAGGATCGTTGTTCAGCCTAAAGGGTAATTAAACCTTGTCATGACTCATAAGAGCAACGTTTCTTCATAGATTTGTTGTAGATGCTGAGGATGAAAGGCAGAGATGATCACCTGTAGCGGTCTATATTACTGCAGATATGAAGGCTATCAGCAACCAACTTGTTAACTACCCATCTCACATTGACAATTGATGGATTATTGGCAAATTATAAACCAGCAGTTTGCAATAATCTAACTTCATATATCTCAACACAACCACCATTATAATTTGTTAGTGCCAATGGCTCTAATAGTACTAATTAGCTTCTGCTCTTGGATAGAGAAAAGATACCTCACAGAACCGAACTGTAGAAAATCTTGAGGTTTCATTTAACCTTACATCTCGCTTTGGGGTCTTACTAAGGATCCAAAATTTAACCAGTATCAGTCTATTAAGTAAAACTGGGCCAATTTTAACAATGTTTATTTAAATTCTACTACCACAGTTTGGTCATGTGATAGTACAGCTCCATTATTGGATCTTTAACTGAAGCAGAGAAGCATTTAGATAGGGTTGTCGCCTTTACATAGGGTTGAACTTGTAGGGAAATATATAAAATATTGTAAATTTCCATTATTGGGTAATAACTGCATTGTCAATGATGGATATCGGCCTAAATATAAAATGCGATGCAGTTTGGGTGTTACTACAACACACACTTTCTGAGGAGCTTTTACCATTTAAACAGTTGGATGAAAATGACCAATTATCACTTGAGCACATTTTTCTTTCACCAATCAAGAACAGCTAACACGATTATTTCTGCTTTTTCATGTAACCATCACACATTCGTTTAAAACCTTAAATAATAACAGACACAATGTTGTTTTCAGAAATCAGTTTAATTAACAAAGTGGTTATTTATTAGTACCATTCTCCATTTCATATTCAATGGAAGGACAGTCTTTATAACCATTTTGTCCCATCCCCCTCCCCAGGTTCCTAAGCATACAAAAGACACAAAATGTTAAAAATATAAATGTTTCTTAAGACAATAAACCATACTCGGTGACTAATAAAAGGACGGTAAGCAGGGATATGGCAGCTTACTCATCACGTTCAGACGGGGTTTGTCAACAAAAGTAGGCTTTGCTTGTTTATTCAGTCGAACTTCATCAAATCAGGAGCAAAGTCTATGAAAGTAGGAGGAAGAGGATATGCGGCAGCTGGTAGCTGTTTACCAGAAGACGTGCTTTGCAAATACTTCACTCTGTTAGCGGCGTCGCTGCCTTTACAAATCTTGGAACAAATCTATCCTTTGTCTGAGCCGAATATCGTGTGAAGTGCTCGGTCAATGAGTGATAAGGAGCCTCAAAGTTAACCTTTGCCCTTCATACCCCTGCCTCCTCGCTTGCATGATTACCATCAGCATGCAGTGGCTTGTAAAAACGGTTGACGCGTCGTGGTGTAATTAGGATTTGATGCGGTAGTGCGTATTTATGAGTCGAAATTTGGATTTAAACCGAGACACAACCCCTTTGAAGCTCCGAATATGTTTTTTCTCAACTCAAAGATTTCCTGTCCTCAGAAGAGAAATGCCCCCCCCCCAGCCTGATGCTGCCTCCAGTCTCAGACATTAATTTTGTGACTTCTAAAGGTAGTTTATTGCAGTGGATTGTCTGTAGAGATGTTAACGTTTAGAAACAGTTTATTTCTAACAAAAAAAAAAAAATCACCATATTATATAATACTTATCACTAAATGAATTCTGCAGTTTTTAGTGCGCCGTGGGTCGTTGCATCAGCTGACGGTCGTTAGTATCAAGCACAAAGATGATTGACTGTGACTATCAGGGATCACTTCAGACTTGTCGACTCAAAAGTCGCCTGCTATTCAATCCTATTAAAACACGATGGGATGAGGAGACACGACAAACACAGCTACGATGTGGGATGTTTTCTTTGTAGATTTTTGTCTAGCATAGTTTTAAAATGTAATCGAATTTCCTCTTTTTCCCTCTACAATACCAGTTACTGACAACACTTATTATAAAAACAATGGTAGTTTAGATAAATACATAACTTATGACAAGTCCTCTACTTTTAAAAAATCAACACTTTTTTAGATGACAAATACAGATTTAAACTTTCCTGTTTAAATCTGTATTTGAGACAAATTGAGTCATCAAAGTGCAAAAACCTGTTTTTTTTTTGCATTTAAACGCCCAATATCAAGGTTTTGTGATGCTGGAGGTCCGTGATCTAAAAAAACAGAACAAAATCAAAAAGTCGTCAAAGAACAAAGGGTGAGAGGGGATTACGGAGAGTAAATCACTGCTGTGTAAAATGTGTCGTGAAAACTGCTGCCACCACCCAGGTCACTTATCCAGGAAACTCATTCTCAACGCTTTCGCTCTGTGACAGCTCCAACATGATATTGGGCTTGGTTATTGTATTTCTAAATATGCAGACTTCCCCACGCGTCGCGGGCGCACGTCGAGCCGAGATGATGGTGTGTAAAATTGCCTTTTTTTATGTATTTTTCTTAAAGATACAGGCGGGCAGAGGGAAGCCCCATGAAACAGCCGCATCAAAAGTAGCGCCGGCAGATTGTTTCAATGAAAAATCTATTCATCCCTCTTTGCCTCGGTTCCTGTTCGGATTATTCAGATCAACAAAGCCCAATGCAAAGTTATGCTGTCGCATAACATGGTAAAAGGGGTCACTTATGGCATTGGTGCTCCGGAACAGGAAAGGCGTTCGGAGACCCGTCTGCTGTGGCCCTGTCTGTAATTCTGGTCATGCCCCCTCTCCTTGTGGATTTAATGGTTGTTTTTAGTAGCATCTGCTTACAGTCTACTGAAGTGAGGGGGACCGATCCGCCCCTTAGCATGAATAGTTTACATAAAAAATGCGAAAGTGGGTCCTTGTAGAGAAACGAACCTGTGGTCAGAAGCTTTCTCTAAGAGGAAAGTTCAAATAGTGACGTAGGTTTATCAGAACTAACCGTGCGCTGGTTGTTATTTATGTTGGAGAGACCTACATTAATTGAGCATTTAAAATTTTATTCAGAAATAGCCTCAAGGTAGAGCTGCATTTCTTTTTGCATCGATTAAAAAAAAAAAAAAAAAATTCTCAATGTTATTGGCATTTTTTTAAAAGAAATAAATCCCTGTTAGAGTTGGTCAATAGTTGCAAACCATAATTTAAGAATCAGGGCTGAATTAAGTAAGATGTTGATCCCTTTAACATACTGTAGAAGGTAATTCTCGACAAAAAAATAATAAATTATTGTAACTACGCTTGGTAAAAAACAAAAAGGAAGAGAAATATACCATAAGTACACCACATGTACTCAGGATGTTGTTTTTACAAGATATAGAATAAAAAATGCATTAAAAATCAAATTAAATCATGGATAACTACTGATGCATTGATGTAAATAAATGATAACTAATAAAACAAATAAAAAGCTGCCTCTGTTGACGTCACTTAGAAAATATTTTCCTTTTTAGAAGCTTCTTCGACCTTCTGTAAGTTCATTTGAAACACCTCGGAGTTACTGAAAAGCTATCCGAACCGATATTTAAACAGGTTGCTATGTTTTGAGATTTGACAACTTCTGGGGGCGGGGCTTCCTTCAATGCGAGGACTTAATGATGCATTTCTATTCGTTAGATTTGATATAAAGGTAAAAGGCATCTCCTCCAATCTGTAACTTAAAGAAAAAATACTTCTTCATGCCACCGCTTCAAAGGAAGCCCCGCACCCAGAATTGTGCAACATATTCTGGAAGATTCGATTTGAAAAGAACAGCTTTTGTAAAACTTGGTCTCAAACTTGTTTTGAAATAATAAACTGCATAAATATAGGTTAGATTGTTGCATGCAAATTAATTACCTTTTTTATTTTTGGAAATGTATTGTTTGCCTGCAATAAGATGAGAACAAAGTTCTTTGCATCTTTATTCACCAACAACTTCCAGTGTGAAGAGTGTTGTCTGCATGATCCTGTGCTTGCTATGGCACATTTACTGATTGGACAAGATGAACATCCAACGTTAGAATTGGCTGATTGCATGTTTTACTAAATCAATCAAATGTAGTTCCTAACGTTTTAAGGGAAATGGCTGTTGTTTTTATTCATTTTACATGACTTGGTTAGCCATGCTCAGTTGTTATTCTTAGCTTAAATGTTAAAGTGCCATAAACGTGTTGTAATATGTTTCGGAGGTGCGGCTTGCTGAAACCCTGCGTGACTCAGAGAGGCCTGAGTGTTCATGTTCTGTCCCCTACAGGGAGTTGGATCCATTTAAAAATGCCAGCCTGTAATGGTAACAGCATAAGCAAGCACAGGACAAAAAGTGAAATAGCACAACACAAAATCAATGTAAATGTCTTGCAGTTTGAACATCGGCGCGAGCACATGTTCTGTGATATTGGTGCGGACAGCCGCTAGCTACAGCGGCTTTGTTGGAGTGCGAAGATGCGATTATTAGTGTCTAGATATGACAGGAACACATTATTACACCGTTCTCTCCTCCAATAAGACTTGTTGATGTTTCTTCCATTTAAAAGACGGCTGTCCATGTCCAAGGACGGCAGTGTTCAGATGTCCTTCCATGCAGAATGTCTCTCTGCAGCAAACTGCAGTGTTTGTCCCATCAAAATTGTGAGTTAATCGAAGCGTTTGGATTAAAATACAGGTTTAAACCTCAAGATTAACAGTTTTACAGTTCCAAAAGCAAAATAAATGTTTTAAGCAACAATAAATCATATAGAATAAATATGTAGGGTGTCCAATAAAGACTAAATGTCCGGTTGTTCCCGTCTGTAGCCAGTTTTTCATACTTGGTGCTGTAAGCCACAGCGAGAGGGGTGGAGTTTATCCCTCATGATGTCTTCCTCGGCTCCTTCTCATCGCCGGCCTCTTTGGCACTTATCTAAGGTCTTGTAGTAGACGCGGGTGATCATCGAGCTTGGTGGTTTGGGTTGTTGCGTGAGCGAGACCTTTCGAGGGCCGCACGGCGGTTGTCTGTTCAAGAAGAGATTGGAGGGGGAAAACATTACATTACTTAACTAAGTAAAAGAGAAACTAAAAGAGTGTAATGGGAGAGAGCACACAAGGGAGAACATACTAACTACCAGAGCAAGGGCAAAAAGGATGACATATTCTACATGTGCTTGTTAATGTCAGTATGCATCCATCAAACCTAAGACATGAGGCTGCTCCATGTCTGACCTCAGAATCTAAGAAGGTGCAGAAAAAGGGACATCTGATCATATTTAGAGCTTCTTGTTGGGACATGTATACCTTTATTCAGTTGTTGTTGTTGTGCAAAACAGTTTTCCTAATTATAGTGGAACCTAAACATTTGGACGGTCTCTCAGTGGGGCATTAAAAACTATGAATTTTATTTTAATTATCAATACCTCTTGAACTTCTTCATATAAAAAACAAACAAACTTCCTCGTATGATTGAGGGAAAATGTTACATGGTTATACAATCACCTTTTGGCATAAATACATATTTGTTTTGCCCTGATAGACTGATGTTTTTTCCCCTTCGTTGAATGAACACCAGAACATCCTTCTGTTTAACACAAGTATCTGTGTTTGCTCCAACACATCTAAATCGAAAAGCTGCATTACCTCCTTGATGTGTCACCATCTTTTGCAAAGACCTGATCATTACCTATTCCTTTGATTTAAGTGTGATGAAGTACTATGTCATCCAGAAGTTTTAAAGAAGCGGCTTTCGAGGGCGAAAGTTGCCTCCTCATGTTTTCAATTTAAATAACTTAAAATGAACCTCTGCTCAAGTCGTGATGGCATTTTATGTTCTTCAACTAAGCGTGCCTACTGGGGAAACCATCCCAACAGCATGATGCTGCCACCATATTTTGTATTTCATTTATGCTGAGCATCTTTATGTGTCCTGTCTCCCCCACTGGATGATTTATGGCAAAAAGGACTTGTTCTCTGACCTGATTTGAGGATCTTTGCTACTTCTTGTCCTCTTTTTCATTTTTTATGGTGGAACAGGTGTATGTAACATGTTTTTTTAACAATTCCCTGCTTTCAGCTTGAGCTCTAAATACTGTGATTGAGTGATTTTTGGAAATAATTTATTAAGGAACATCAGAGTCTAGATAATAAAAAAAAACTACTAACTGGGAGGCTTGTGTTCTTTGTGTGGCCCTGAGACACAAAATCCCAATTTAAGGAACGTCTGTGGAAAAGTTTGACACTCACTCCAGGTACCAACTAATGTTTCCATTTGGATGAGAAACAAGCAACAGTTGAACTTTGGGGATTATAAGGTGCCAGGTTCATGAAAAGTCATACTCATATTTCCTCTTCCATACAACCATGTCTGCCCAGAAAGGCCCCGTGACATCCTTTAGGCAGCCAGGTGGCAGGTGGGGCTGAACGGAACCAGGGAGCCGAGCCACAAAGACGACTGCAGGCACGCCCACGCAGGACTCCTGGTATTTCCAAGCGAGCCGCTGCCACCATGCCCATTACTCAGTGCTCTGGTGTAAGGTGCCAGGCGTCCGGGCCTGGGCGTTGTTTAATGGCACTTGTTCCATCCATCATGTCAGGTAATGAGCTGAGAGCGAAAGCACAAACGCGTGCTGACAAACAAGATCCAGCATTCACAGCAGCGGACAGAAAGTACTCCCTTCCTCAGGATTGGACACAAAGCATCATGCAGATGGTGCACAGGAGGAGAGAGGGAGGGAACAGAAGGAGGAATAGGAAGACGGTTCAAGATGTAAGAAAAATGAATTAAGGTTTTGTATTCTCCCTGCTTCTTCCAGCCAAGCGCACGTTTATGTGCGGTATGCTGTCGTGAGGGCTAACGTGTTCTGGCAGATTGTCCAAACACATCACAGCTACTTATTCATGCACTCATTTTGTTCTGTCCACAGGTTCCGCTTCATTCTGTGAGCATGACTTACAAAGCCTTCCTCCTTTCAAAACAACTGCACAAAAAGAAAAGAGGGAAATAAATTGGGACAGTTTTCAAAAAAAGTAGATCATCCATAATTTATTCCTGCCAATCACTGACAAGTCCAGCTGCTGTAGCCTCAATTCTGGGTGAGCAGTCGCCTTTAACCTCTCATAGGAGCATGGTAAACAGAGCTTCTGTCTTTGGGGGACGCTCATTTTGAACTACATTTAATCCAGTAAGCAGGAAGATAATCAACTGGGACTCAACAGAGAATGACAGACAAGATCAATGAAGCACAAAGTCCTGAAATTTAGCCCCTTTTTCAACTATTTTTTGTTGAATCTGTTGCACATGAACAACTCAAAGTAGGTATTTTGGGTTTTATTTGGGTCAATAATCATTTATCCTTTAAAGGAGTTTGCCTCAATGGGAATCAGAACCATAATTCATGGTAACAGGGTGACCAGTAGCTCAGCTTTTTTTTTCCCTGTTCCACCAATTGAGACGATGACCATCATGCCACACTTTTAAAAAATAAAGGACATCATGAGGAAAAAACATTTTATTGCTGCTTGAGTGTAAAATTGGACTTATCATACCATTAATATCTAAAGAGGTGTGGCTTACAATCCTGACTTGGACCAGTTCTGTCAGAAGAAATGGGCCAGAACTCAAAAACTATTGTAAGTAGCTCAAGAAAGGAGTCCCTAAACATTTGACTGAATTCAAACACTTTAAAATAACGTCTTGTTATTGTGATTCAAAAAGGCAGTAGGGAAAAGGCACAAAAGGCAGCGTTTGGGTACAAACTGACACAAGGCGGTCTATTTAAAAAAATGATAAAATCCGTCCATTTTGCATGCTGTGTAAGCTGAAAACTGTTGACCATAAGAGTGACCACTTGGTGAAACCCTCCAGAAGCGCTGCCTTACTGTAGGCAGTGGTTGACAAATAACATGTGCCCTTTGGGGTTTTGAAGCCTTTTGCCCTAACTGCCCAAACATACTGGAAAGCTTTTACCAAACACTTCGATAAAAGGGAGACAAGTCTAAAGGAAAATGCATCTCCAACGGAGGATTCTTGAATAGAGAGCTTTTAGCTTCCCATAAAGACTTTTCTGTTCCCATCTCCAGGTGCATACAAGCCCATCTTTTCTCACCCCACATCAATCTATCACAACAACTGAACAAACAGCAACTATTTCTACTGGGAGAGAAACATCACTGCTACCCTCTACTGAATTGAAAGCTTCAAGCACAGACACACAGAAATACACACAAACCGGTGCGGAGGGAAACCAAGTGAGACAGGGGAAAAAGGAGGACAGATCCACACAGAAGAAGAAACTATTCTCTTTTTTTTTGTGCACTGATTGCGACTCTCTCTACTCTCATTGGTTTTGATGGCTTTTTTACCTGCGTCTCCCAGAGGCGACATCTATTCGAGTTATAGCAGAAGTCAAACAGAGGAGCACAAGAACAGGAGAAAAAATTGACAAAAAGGGATCAGGTATTCCATGTTACAGCAGTGGGATGTCGGCATCCCAGCACTTAATTAAGTGCTGGCTTGACACCATGTCACAAAATGTAGCTAAAATGCACAGTGGAAATCAGCAGGGGTGAGGGCAGAGACACTGGCGCGCAGACATGCACAAAAGCATACTATCTCTTTTGCTGTCAGACACACACTTGAGTAAATGAATTGTTCCCTAAATTAACTGTAGTGTAAAATCTCTCTGTGTATCGCTTTGAGGAACGTCTACACACACTTCAGCTTTTTACTAGAGGAGAATTCTTGCATGAATATTCCGATGACCCACACCCATAAGTTAAAATTAAAAAAGACCTTCAATTAAACCTTTTCTTCTAAGTCGCATGCTATGAGATTCCTTAAAACGAATGAAACGTCTTTATGTCCTTTGTGTTTCCAGCCATCGTTTGCTAATTGCACTGAATTACATCTTGATGGTGTTCTGCCATGTGTAAAAAGAGGAAATCCATCCACTCATCTATCAAACGCTTCCAGCTTGAGGTGCTGTGTGGAATTACCTCTCCTTGGTCGCAGCAAACAGGAAGACTTCAGAGGGATTACCCTGGGATAGTTAAATAGTGTAACGGGAAGCAGGCTCTGGGCAAACATCTCAATACGACTTCCATATTGATCAAGGTCGCATAATCAAAAGACTAAACAGCTTCAGATGAGAGAAGCCGAGCTGAGCCGGAGCTATCGCACAGCTTCCGCATACTTCACTGTCTTCTGTGTTAAACAAGTAAGCAGTGACTTCTCTGACAGCATCGCGGTCTTTGTGTGATTTCTCTCGGAGTCGCTTCACGCCTCACTTTGTGACAAGTTGAAACATAATAAAGGTGATTAAATCTCAGCATGTTGTGTTTGCTCCCTGGCTAAGAACAAAAGCATTGGCAGCATTAGCAACAGGAACAGTCACAACCTTCTGTCACCCCGTTTTTCATCTCCCCCGCCCTCAAGGCAAGCAGCCTCTGAGCTACAGACCAATGCAGCATCCCACACTGAAACAAGATATGTTGGATAAATGGTATGCACTATTTCTTCCTACTAAAACATATTGACGATGTGTTTTAAAACTTAAAACTTTAACATTGCTTATACACCATATATATATATATATATATATATATATATATATATATATATATATATATATATATATATATATATATATATAT
>JAVLVB010000433.1:4656536-4681536 GCA_032876305.1 Orestias chungarensis | reverse complement strand
TAAAATTAAGTGAACAAACAAGCAACCTTTTGTAGCAGCTGCATCACAAAAAACAATTTAACAAATCGGTTTTTCCCCTTCATAAATACTTGAAGAACTCAAAATCCTTTTCTGTGCAACCGGGAACCAAATTGCACTCTTATCAAGACATGAGTGCTGCTTTCAGAAAGAGGCACCACCTTAGTAGTCACTGCTCATTTTTACCCCTCCCAAAAAACGAAAAACAAAACAGATAGAACAAGGGCTGTAGTGCTTAAAATGTATACCACAATTTAATTCAAAAAGTACTGAATGCTTTACTAAAGTGTAATTTTCCATTTGACGAAGCAGTGTGGGAAAAAAAATATTTTGGTAATTATGTTGGCAGAAACCAGGCTTTCCTAATTATTAGCAACTGCATTTCTATAACACTGACTGAAAGATTGGGGGGTGAAAATGTTAAAGCTTTCTAAAAACACTTTTGAACTTGTTTCAACAACTCCATAAGCTCCTCTTTCTATCCACCAAGCGCTCTGGAAATTGAAATAATTCATAGACACAGAGCAGGAGAAGCAGCAAGAAGACTGGAAAGTTTATTTTCAGCAGCTATTTCTTTGATTTCCAATGTAAATAAGTTATTTTTGTTGATATGAAGATGATGTTCAAACAGGAGAGGCAAAAATCATGGAATTAGAGAGGAAACTGGTATCCTTTTATTCAAATCAGAAATGGTGGTGCTGCTGTGCAACCAAACCTGCACAGATATTACGATGATTGAAGAATCATCATTAGTAAATGTTTTCCTATGCCCACAGGGGCAAATTGATCAAGCTGCCTTATGCTGCAGCAGGTGAAAGGAGGAAAGGTTCCCTGTTTGGGAGCATAATAGGTCTAATAAACGCCAGTGCACAGAACAAAATCTGTTAAAAGCTTACAAACCAGTGGCTCCTACAACAATATAATGTCCTGATCTGAAAACCAACACAAACAACGTAAGAAATTCATTTTTTCTTTTACTTTATTGTGCTTTCAATGTCAACATTGCAAAATCTCTGCATGTACAGTTGAGGGAATGGAGTATAATCCAACAAAAGCGCGTGAACCCTTATTCTTGGCTAGTAATTTAAGGGCTTTTAGAAGCTGTACTACACTGCACAGTAGTACTTTTCTTTCTGTCAGTGTCACACTGTAACAATAGAAATAAAGTGGTTTCAAATAGTGAAAAAATGTGCTATTTGCCACAGTGCGTCTTTTGGAGCCTTTGTAGTTGGGGCAAAGTACCAAGAGCTTGAAGGTATTCAGAACAGAAACAATGAGCCTTCTTAAAGGTAGGCTTTCTTATAATTTCCATCAATCGGTCATCTACAGGTCATTTGAAACCAGTTCGCAAAAGTAAGAGATCCAAAACAGCAACCTAGACATTCCTCTCCAAAGTAAGACTCCAATGCGTTCAGGTGTATCCCTAGTTATTTAACTTCCAAAAGGAATTTCTGGTCCTTACAACAAGTTGTTGGTTTACCTCTGGTAATCCTTCAAGTAACCTGGAGACATCTTGTTGATTATTTTAATGGAACAGACCTACTTTGAGCTCCCCTTGGATGGAAACAACTTATTTCTATGAAGGTAAGAGCAGCCATCCATAAGAGGAATCTTATTTTAGCCCCTGTATCCAGGATTTTGTTTTTTACGTCATGATAATGGGTGAGGTTCAAAAACATGGACTGCCTGATGCACCTAGTGCTATAATTTTTTGGCTCAGCTCCTTTACCATGACAGACCCATGCAACATTTGCAATACTGCAGACAAAATCATCAAGCCTTCATTCTATATTGAAAAGGCAAGCAAGGTAAGCTCCTAAAAGGAAGCAGTCTGTCTTTGTTCAGTTTGAAAAATAGCCTCAGACCTGGGAAGCCAACACCAACTACATCCATTCTGAATCTTTAGGGCAAGTTGGGTTATAGATTTCTTTTTGTTATCTATGGATTAATCCAGTTTTTAGTTAAGGTGTAAAATAAGCCAGTAAGGAACTCTTGTGTGCAATAACTCAAAAGATTTTGTTAGCCACACTCTGAGGTATTTTGCATCCTTGTGACCTACCTTGATAGATTGATCTTAACTACAACCAATCTTTTGATTTATAATTCCTGGATGCTTTTTCATAAACTAAAACGTACTATACCAGACCCGGTGATTAGTTTTACAATCTGAGGCCTTGAGTGATTGTGAAAGTGGCTGAAGATTTTTATTCCTTTTAGTTAATTAGGACAGGAACAAGACAGAGACCAGTATATGGAGTTTTTCTGATGCTAAATTTGTGAAGAAACTGACTTTGGAGATGTGTTTGGATGGAAAAGGCTGCAGGACTTGGACAGACTTTGCCTCCCATAGCTGTTTATCTAAAACTGCATGAAAACACTAAAACACAGGAGTTTATAGAAGTACCAATTACTGACAAATTCGTCCAAATGGACAGACGGATGGATTTTGTTTTCAAGTGCCATCTGTGATGAGGAAAACAGTTTATATTCTGGCTGTAGTGGTTTTACTAGCGGGTTGTTTCCACTCTGTTCCCATACACAAACACTTGTTGCATTATTGTTTAAGGGTTCTCCACAGTCTGATCTGGATGTTGACTATACAAACCACAATATACAATATGTTTGCTTGTATAACTATCTCTTGAGATATTGGCATGGAAAGATTAATAGGCTCTGCCGTTGCATGGTCAAACAGACATCTAAGGTTAAACTGAGATGTCAGTAGAGCGCTATGAGATGGTTTGCCACTGCTTTGTAGATAACCTGTAACACGTCATAGCTGATGGAAAAAGTTAGCCCTTCCTCCACACAAATGCATCTTTTTCATAGAACTACCCTTCTTAGTTTTTACTTTGAATCCTTTTCACTTAAATGTGTGATACACCTGTAGCCAGTGATATATTTAAAGCAGTGTAATTTCCATGAGTGGGCTGCAGAATGTCATGGGATCTGAAAGCGAGGAGGCTGCAATCTGTGTTTTTCTATGCAGAATGTCATGGCAAGGAGGAGTGATCAGACTGAAAGAGGAAAATCCTTAAGACAGGTCTGAAAAAAACATGCTTAGGCAAGACACATAAATTCTCCCACTTGCCATACTTCTCTCTCCCTCTCTATTTTTAAATCCCTGCTATGACTGATATTTCCTCCAATGTTTAAAGCAAAAAAGCTGTCCGCTTGGGATTTTTACGCTCATGGAGAACACTAAAAATGGACGGTACATCCTGCAGTATTACCATTAACCGCTTGTGTTTACAAGTTCACATTCATGTTTGACAGTGTGTGTATACAGAATTTGAAGAAACATGTGTTAAAGAGGCAGCATTTTGAGATTAGCGGAGAGCAGGGTGGTCATAACATATGAAATTGGCTTTGACAGCAAGAAGGATGTGGGTAAACCTTTCTTCCTTTTTTACCACTTTCTCTCAGGGTTCTGAGAGTACTTGGCAATAGTGTTGAATGACCAAAATTATGAATAGACCCATTGTTTCTTTCACTGATTTCACACAGCATAACTGTAAAAGCAGTTAAAAAATTGTGTTTGAGTAAGGTTTACGCTAGTAAATGATAGGGGAAAAATGTCTATTTGACCTAAAGAAACACAATAAATGATGGTAAACGGTTTTACTAATACAAAATAAAAACAAGACATATTGTGATGAGAAGTTTGTAACCCATTTCTAAAACTTAACTTAAAGCCTATCTAAATCGACGATGTTGGACAAATATCACTGGACACTGTTTTATTAATTTATTTTTCAGTTAAGCTAGTGATCCATCGATACAAAAATCTGGGCCCATATATTATATTACTATTGCTGTAATGGCCGATAAAAAAATATCTATTTCCTGACGCTTTGATGATAAAAAAAAAGGTAACCACTGACATTGCTTCTTTATTATGGTTCCTTCTATCACAATTCGGCACAATATCTCTGAGAGTGATATGACCAAACAATATACGCAAAAATCCGTACATTTCTCCTCCTAAAACTACAATATAATGCAATGAAAATAAATACTAAAACAATATATCATACATCCCCATTTAAAACATTCATACTGAAAAGTGTAAAAAAAAGCTTGCTTTTTCCGGTTTATTACTGACCTGTTTTGCCACATGTCCATCCAGGCTGCTGAACTGAATTAAATTTCTGTATGAATGTGACTGTAGCTGGGTGAATGACACTCCAGTCTCAAAGCGTCTGAGTGCTCAGTGTGGCTGGAAAAGTCTTATACAAGTTCAGTTTATTTACTGGTCACCAGTCAATTTCTTGACACTTTTCTAAGGACTGCTTTGTACTTCCGTGAAAAAGAGGATATTGATCATTTTCCCTTCTACAGGGTAAGTAGTAATCATGTACTGCTAATACAAAGCACTTGGTTTTAGCAACGTCTCGATCTAGAGCATTCAGGTTTTTACCAAACGGAGGCAAATGAGCAAGATATCAGAAAAATCAATTGCTAAATCCAATAAGAAGTAGAGAGAAGCTGACAACTTTTTCTTCATAAAAGAGTAAACCATATCTTTCCAAGGTCAGATAATTAATCAATGTTGAAGATTCACACCCTGACGTAACATAAAATCTTTAAAAATATCCTTCATTCTTTTTAGTTTTAACAAAGTCACAGAGAAGACGTGATGAAAAGTATGACCTACTTTCACCCAAAAAGAAAAAAAAGTGTAGTACAGGCCTTTTTTTCCCTTCTTTTCTCTAGCAGCGGTTAGCTTCTCTTACCTTTTTATTAACTCAAACTCTGCATGGAGTGCTCCTATTGTCAGGCATACTGTGCATTAATGCAGTCCTTTCACTGTCACGCTTTCATATACACACACAGCATTTAATGCACACTCGGTAGCTTACAATACCCCGCACAGGCTCAGTCCAAGAGTAATGCTTCCTGACTGCTTGACACTAAATACGTTTCAGTAGAGGGCAAAATCGCTGCACATGTTCCTACACAAATGCTTATTTTTTCATGGGGATGAAAAGTAGTACTTTGCCTACTCAGTCGTGACTCTTTGACAGGTCTCACTGGGGACAAAACGTCTCTGCCCTCACATCCACTGCGTGACAGTCTCTGGGATAAAAAAAATACATCAGTCCTCTTGATGCTTAGGTAACCTTTGTGCTTTTGATGGAAAATAACAAGCCTGACAGACTACAGGTAGAAGAGACTTCTTTTTCTGCGTCCCTGGTTCAAAAATCTCCTTAAAATATCTCTGCTAGACTTGATTCCTCAGTCACGGAACAATGCCTTTTGGCATTCAGGGATGCAGCAGAGGCACACACAGCCCAAATGAACAGTTATATGAAAACGCTTCTGCAATCGATCAGTGCCTGAGGCAGAACTCTCATTCATGATTGTCCTCTCAGCAGTCGAGTTTCAGGAGGCAGACTTCAGCCCAGGAATAACCATGAAAGACAACCAATATCCTCAGGAGTAAATTCTCTGCAGCATTCCCCACCTGTTTGAATTTAGCTAACACTTTGACATTATCTTCTTGCTAAGGCTAAAACACTTTACAACCTGAGTGATAGTAGGAAATGGGGTGCATTATGCAAGAGCAGACTGTCACTGCACTGTTTTGTAACAGTGGCGAATTAATCTTCAATGTGTTTTCTTAAAATTGCATGTGGTTGATCAAAAAGTATACAATATATTGCATGAACATTGCAAAAGAATTTAAAGTGAAACAATTAAAATAAGTATTAGCAAAGCTCATTGGTTGACCATCAGGTTAAACTGGATGTAGCTATATCCATCTTCCTATCCACTCTGACCAAAACCCCAGGACCAACTGAAGAAAACATCCCTAACCATGATGCTATCACTATAACATTTCACAGTGGCAATGGTGGGTTCAGGCTGATATATAGTGTATTAGTTATTCATCACACAGTTCCTAAAACATGTCAACCAGAAGCTACTGTTTTAGGCTGATCTTATTGGAGCACCTTCCCACCTGTTTTCTGTGTTCCTGGGGTTCCAAGGGTACCAGAATCACCAATATTCACTTAATACTTTCAAATAGACTCTTTCATGATTATTACTTGGCCAGTCTTTTAATTTCCTCAAATGGAAATTCTCTACAGAGGCTAGCAGTGTTGTCAAATGTACACATTGGATTAAAGCTCTTGATTTTGGCCTTGACCAGCAGCCTGAGACCATGACCATAGGGTGTGCAGGAGCCATGGAGAGCACAGAGGTGGCCTGTAGCTCAGGCCTGACTTTCACAAGCATACACCAGGAGAGAAAGTAATCCATCAATCTAAGTCCTTATGGTGCCTAGGGGTGTCAGTCACTGATCCAGTAATACTGATTAGGCCTCTGTGGGAGGGCAGGGCCCCCGACAGCATGGACATCAGTGCCCGGCTTGCTCCACTGAGGCTTGATCTGAACCGGTCGGAGCCAAGGCAGTGACCTGCTTCCATTTGGATTCTGTGGAGGCAGCTATGTAGATCAAATAACTCTATAGCACCAAAGTGATGTGTTGAAAGTACTTTTCAATTTTTTTGTAGGAAAAGTAGGGACGTAGCAGTTTTGCTACAAATGATGAATCCACTGATAACCTGTTCAACAACTATGCAATAAGACCCAAGATGAAGTGATAAGAACTTAATTACATTATCCGGCTGTCTGATGAGCAGCTGGGGTCAGAGATGGCATCAGTCAAACAAGCAGCTGGAACAAGCAGCAACCAAGGCAAGCAGCAAGATTGACAGGTGAATGGGCAGACTGAGAGAGATAGTTAGACAAATGGAAGCTAAGATATAGTTTGACAGACAGATGGGAGCGTAAATGGATGGTTTGGCAGCATGATAAGGTAAATAGGCTGATGGATCACCAAATAAATGCAGGAGGAGGAAGGAAGAAAATAAAAAGAAAGAAGAGGAGAAAAGAATGCCTGCCTGCAGACAACAAAAGATAGGAAAGCAGATAGCCTGATAAACACAGATGGATTGTGTTGATACACAGGGAGGTGGGGCAAGATCGATAGATTGTTTTATTCTATTTGCTTGGCAAACTGGAGATTTGATGTGGCTGCTATCAAGCCAATCTGTTTCCGGCGACGCCAGCCGTGACTGTTACAGATGGCAAGATAGCGACACATCTCAATCTTTGGCTAGCCATGCCGGTGTCTATCTTGGCTGTACTGGCGGCATCGGTTTCAGGAATTTCATCGGTTCTACGTCATCTACAAAAATAAATCAATACATCTGGATGTAAAGGAATAGGTTTGAGTCTTTTAAGAGACTACCAAATTAAAGGACAAAAGACGAGAAAGAAAAGCTTTGCTCTTCTCGGTTCTGAGCGGAAACAAAATGGATGCCCTGGTAACCTTATGCCTCATTACTGTTGCTTATATTTATCATGTCAGAATAGAAGACAAGGGTGTCCAAAGTTTACAGGCAAGGGCTCTCCTAGTTAGAAAGGTGGCTTCTGTGTGCGGCTGTTTGAGGGACATGGGGGTGCACTGCAACAGCATTGATGAGTGATTCCAGGGCTTATAATAGACAGGAAAGGCCTAGAAAGCATGGCCTTTAGAGGTGCAGCATCTCTCACTGTCTGACAGCTTACAGGGTCTAGGCTTCACGATGACAATTTCCCACCACGCTCAAGATGACACACAAAAACACATACTCCCAGGTGCAGAAAAGTCTCAGCAAAGCAAACAAGTTTGGCAGCACAGACACACAATTACACAGCATGCACCTCCACACACAATGATACACCTGTGATGCTGAGATTTTAGGTGACAAGTGGCATCTCAGCATTGTGGTGACGGTATCAAAACATATAAAACAAACCAGGCTAGGAAAAGAGTCTCCAAAACTGGGCCCTCTGGAAACAAACATCTGTTTGTGCCATGTTATGGAAGGAGTGCAACTCCCTCTGTAAATAATCACAGAGAAAAGGCTTCAGATCTACTGTAGGTATGGTAGCAGTTCTTTTAGAACCAAACCAAAGGGAATGTAGGTAACTGATCAGATGTGGTTTCTTTCTTTGACCAAGAAGGAAGTTGGTCGTTCACATTTAATAGATTTTGGCAATTTGTTTTTTATGTCTCACATCTTATATAATTGCTATTCCCAACAAGACGTTGTCATCTCAAGACATCTTTTTATTCCACACTCAATTATAAAGAAAACCATTTTTTGTTGAAATGAATATGATTCAGATCCAGTACCATACAAGGCAAAATAATTTATTAACCTTTTTTGGATTTATAGCTACAGACTGACACAAAGTGGAGCAAAAGTTGCAACTGGAATCAGCATTTTTAAAGCAGAAGATCTAAAATGTGTGATGTGCATTTCCATTTAAGCTCACAGTCATTAAGAAGTCCAGTGCAAGCATTAATCTTAAGACGTTATTGATGAAATAAGTCTTAGAGATGTCCACTACATGGCATGTGCTGATCCAAAGAGAATGCTGAGGTCAGGGGAAACTTAAATGTATGTTTTTGGCTAAATAATCAAGTCTGTAAGTAAAAAAAAAAAACTCACCTTGAACACATAATGACCGGGGTGAAACATGGTGGTGGCAGCATTGTTGCAATGCTCTCCATTAGGAATCTAAATCTGGTCAGACCAATAATGAACTTACTGCCAGAGCTAAATGAATGTTTACGAAGGTCAACATCAGTTTGAAAATGTGTAACACACATTTTTACAAAGCACTGTGGAGTCCAATCCTGCTTCATAATCCAACACATAAATTCAGTAATACCAATCAATACTTTCTATCTAAAGAGTTGTTGGGTTTACATCAATCCTCCTCAGCCAGCATGTTGCTTTGTACTTCACTCTAACCTCCTTTCATTTGTTCTAAAATAAAACTAAGAACGTACAACTACAGAGCGCGGACATACTGCTTGAATAATGTAGTATTATTACAAAACAAATCAGCGGCCCAACTAACATAACCTGCTTAGTTCCTTTTTCGCTACATGAAGTCCAACAGCTCAGGCAGATTAGCAGAAACACGAAAAAAAGCAACTGTTCTGACAGCTGCTGAGTTTCCAGCAACACAGACTGCCATCCAAACTTTAGGATTCTCCAGCTCTCCCCACCGCTGATGCCTAACCCAACTTAATAAAACATGGTGTTGAATGTTATTTATTTATTATTCCTCCTTTTGATGTGTCCCAGCACACACAGTTAGTTAGTGATGGAGATCACTGAAGGCTTCGCCATGCTCTTTCCTCCCCGCTATCACCGCTGGACCCATTTGGCCAAGTGAAGACGCTCCCCGCAGTTCACATGGGGAATGCAGGTTGGTGTGCTTCCAGAAACCCTTTTCACTTTCTCTTTTAATATGAATCATTCATAGCCAGAGATGCTCCCTCATGTACACAAAACACCACAACCCCTCCTGTGATGGGGTACACTTTGCTACCTTCATGTTCCTGCTTGTGCAACGCCTGCGTTGATGTCAGTGCGAGTTTTCGTAGAAAAAAACAAAGTAGACAGGGCAGATTGAAACCATATAGACTGGTTTACCAATGATGTAACCCGTTTTGGGACATCCAGCTGTTCTGCACTACCCAAATAAACAAAATAGATGTAGACACTATAAAAAGTACAGTGTATAACACTCATCCCTAGCAAAGTCTTCATATTTTGTTACGTTAAAACCACAAACTTTCATGTATTATTATTCTACTTCCTCTGTAAAAATAGCAAACTCTTTCAGATTGGAACAAAGCATATGTAAACATAAAACATAAGGCTTTGGTATTTCTCAATAGAAATTAGGTTTTATCTTGGACGAGGTCGTTCTTAAAATTTGATCTAAACAGTCTCACTGCAGCTCTGGATCTCTGTTGTCCTTCAGGAAGGTCAAACTTCTGTTTTGCAGACATGTAACATATTTTAGCACCATCCATCTTCCTGTCAACTCCAACAACCTTCTCGTCCCCCAGAGAAAAAAGCATTTTCACAGCATGATGCTGCCACCCTTTTTTATATCATGACATGGAGTGTTGGTCTTCTCCCACACAATATTTTGCAAGTTGGCAACTATATTTCCCAGATGTCCCCTACAAAAACTAAACACTTAAAACACTATGAGTTTTTTTCCCCCAAAACTTTGTACAGGCATATTAATAAAAAAAGTTTAGCCTGAAAAAAATTAGGTAAATACTTTTTCACGGCACTGTTTTCACGCACACTATCAGTTGTACGTGTATGCACAGCTGCATGTCCACGTCACATGCTCCCGCGCCCGACATCTCGCCGACAATAGATTCTAAGCGGATGAAAAATTTATCCGTCCCCTTCACTAATTTATCAAGAAGGAAGATATTTCTGCAGGGATGCCCCCCAGAGACGCAATGCTCACATGCCAGGCAGCCTGCCGCCACTTTACCCATAAGGTTTTCAATAAAACAAGCAAACAACACAATTCCAACGCCTATAAATAAGTGATCGCTCCTGAATAAAGTGCTGTACACAAACCCCCTTGCCGAGGCCACTCATCACACTTTAATGGAAGCTCTGCGCCGGTCAGAGTTATGCCTCTTCTCTCTCCTTCCTTTAGACTTTAACTTTTGGACTGAAAATCTGTGGAGGTAGCTAAAATCGCAAAAGCCAGCGAAGCATTCATGTTATCTTCGTATCATCAACTGCCGGTTAGCGTACAGCACCAACTCCGTTTTATGATTGATTAAGCTATGAAAAGATGTTTCCCCTTCTTCTTTTGCTCTATGATTTATTCCACACCCACAAACTCAGAGCCACCTTCCTAGTTATCTGTCTTCCTGTAGACAATTTGTTCACAGCAGTTTGATCAATCAGTAGTGGCTCGCCAGATTCTTGGGCGTCTGTCAGCACACTGCTATTGTTAGTAAGTTTTTGATAAGATTTACATGGCAGGAAACCACTGAGAGTTTGAGAGGGGATCACACCTAATCCCTGCACCTGCATCTTGGCAGTGCAAAGTCTCTGTTCCAGCCAGACCAACGGATGCACACAGCCGACACATTGCAACCACCCACACATAAAATCAAGACTGCAAACTTACGTATCGGCTCAAGTCTGATTTTGGAGCATGGTTTCCAGGGGCTTAAAATATCAAAATTATCACTCTAAATACAAACCTGGAAAGAAACAGGAGCATTTAAGTAACAACCATTTGTTAAATTTGACTTCAAAATTTGAGGAATGTTTTGCCGTTGATTTTTTTTCTTGTAAACAAACACTGTTCATTATACCTATATATATTTAAATACAATTTTACCATATATTTGTTGATTAATTGGGTTTTACTGGACAGACAACACAATGCTGTGATTTCATGTGAAGTGAAAACTTTATAGATTTTGTCCTATCTGTGTTATCACATCTTTTTTTAGCTACATATCACCTATATTTGTAATTAGGCTTGAGGAATAAAGTCAGAGATAAGGTTTTGCAATTGCTTCACTGCCTCCTGGAAATCTGTTTAATCCAGTATCCAGAACTGATCTGGGCAGACAAGGAAAGATTATTCAGAGGAAAGGCCAAGATGAGCATGCTAACTTCTGAGGAGGAGCATAAATCCACAGTTCCGGTTCGAAAATCAGTTGGTAGAACAAAGGTAGCTATAATAGAAAAGGCAGTCAGGAGTCGCTTTTCAGTTTTTCATCGAGGAGCTAAAGTGAACAAGTAAAAGAAGTGGATCGGGTGAGATGGAACCAAATTTGAACTTTGTTGTCTACCTACAAACTGATATGCAAGGCACAAAATATACACACCTCATCACCCTGAACTCACCATAGCATGGGTGAAACGTCGATGTGGTAACAGAGTGTTGTGATGATGTTTTTTTGGAAAAAATAGGGAAGATCACACTTTTCAGATCTCATCTGTAAATGTAAGTTTAAACAACCGTATCATTTCCCTTTCACTTTATAATGAGTACAAACTCTGTTACATTAAATCCCTTAAATGTTATAGTTTGTGGCTGTAACATGACAGCATGTAAAACATTTTAAAGTGTTAGTTAAACTCTTTACTCCAAAAGTTTCCATCTGGCCATGGGCGCACTGAATTAACTTTACAGGGTTTAGTTTCTGGAGCTTGTACTTTCTGGGATTTTGTGGTCTATTGCACATGTTCCCCTTTAACACAGTGATGTGTGTGCATACACACAAACACAAACTGAGCACATCAAACCTTCACTGATTAAAAAAGAACTGGGTCACGAGTGTCCTGGCTGGTGGCACTGTCTGCTCTGGCTCAATAAGCCCCACAGTTACCCAGAATCCCTTGGCATCCATGTCAGAGCCAGGCCCTGAGGCAACACACCTGTGTCCACACGTCTTCTCTGGGATCAATTAGCATTAAACTTTCAGGGCTGTTCTCCCGCAGTGTGGACATAGTGTACACTGGAGGGGTACAGCTCGGGAACAGCCACAGAAACAGACCGAGCCATGCAGCAAGAAATAGATTTGTAGACACAACAAGAACAACTGACACAGAGGAAAAAAAACAACAACAAGTTTTTAACCTGGCTGCACTTCTCTTGTACCTGGCCGTTAGTTTGTAGGTTTTGTCCTTCCAACTCACTATCTCACATTTAGTCAGACACAAAAATTCACTTTGGGCAAATTCACATATGAGTATGTTTGATCAGGTATATCAGCAATCGTCTAAATGGGTCGCTGGTACGACAATCTCAAATCTTTGCTTCACATTGGTTAGGACTGACCAACTTTTTCAGTTCTTTCTGCAATGTTGACGTTTTTTTTTTTTGGGTTTAAATGGACAAATGCTAATCTATTTTGATCTGGCTCAGTATTTATAACACAGAGGAAACTAGAGAAACCTAACTTAATTTTTTATTCAGACTAACCACTACCCCATCTGTTTGGTTTTACGTATCATTTTGCCATCTAACTTTACCTAGTTTTTAACAAGCTGATGCGAGTACCAGCATCTGTCCCTGAAATTTGAGTCCAATTGGAACTGGAATCTGGTCACCAGCTTCACCAACATAAGCTGGGCAGCCGGCCTTTGACTGCAGTTCTGTGGCCATCATCAACTGATCATCAGTTAAACGAGGTTCAGATCCCTTATTTAGCAGAAAGACCATGTCTTTGCAGAAATGAAGCATTATACATATATTGTTTTTACTTTTGCATAAATGAAATAATTACTTATACATGTTATATCAGGTGTTACTGAGATATTCTGAACAACTCCTTCCCCTCTAGCTTAACTAACACAACACAAGATTTAGAAAATTACTAAGAGCACATAAAAAAGAAACACATGTATCTTTTAGAGTCAAATACATTAAATATAGAAACGTCTTAGTGCACTCTTTCCGGTTGGGTACCTGGACTATTTACATTGGAAGAAAAGCCAATGTCTCAGAATTAGTGTTGATTGTCTCCATTATCGTTGATCGTTTTTCCTGTAAAATGTAGATCCGTAGCTACTTTTTCAAAATGCTGACAACAATATAAAATCAAACTCATTCAACAACAGAAAGAAAGCTCAAAAGGATAATACTACATACATTTTCATTTGCCCTGAAACTGAACCTGAAAGAAGCTCAAGTGATCCACACTAGAGACATTTCTGCATATGGACGCCCAAGATGTGTGAGATCAGAAAGGTGGGAGGGCGAGACGGGGCGCAGAGCTTGTGCTGCAGCAGCATTTCACTTCTTACGGGGCACGGTATTTGATCCGCTTTCTGTCACTCGCTGTTCAAAGTAAACGTACCGAAGCAAGTTGCAGGGTTTCTGCTACTTTGACTGAAGACAGTTTCACCCTGGTTAGCGCAGAGACTTCATCGACTGTTAAAGAGTTTGACTGTTGTTATTTTTCCTCCTCCAGGGTCGTTACTTTGCATTTGATTATTGTATGTCCGTCATGCTGATAGGGCCATTTAAAAGCAAACACCAGAGCAATCGTTTTTTTTTTTTGTCTGCTTTATTTAATCTAGCTGTTTTTGAGGTTTAAAACAGATCAGAGTAAAGGTGAGATGTTATGGAGCTTAAAAAAGAAAGTTGGAAGCGCAGTTTCTCATTCCCTTAGGGCCTCTGGGCAGTCTCGGCCATAGAATGTGCATAATGAATGTCAGTGTGCCATTAAAATGACTCACAAGCACGAAGTGTTAAGGTCACAAACATGCAGCAATAAATTAATGTCCAGAACTTTACTTTCTTGCTGTTGTAGTTCAGCTTTGTTTGAACTTTTATTATTGGAATATTTGAGCTCTGAGCACAGAAACAACCTCATGTCATAGTTATACAAAGCTGCCCTAAACCCTACAACCACCTATGAGTCAATTACAGTGATGGTCATTTTGCTGCATTACTGAGATGGCATTGCAACAATACAGATTTACTAAATTACAAACTGTGCTTTAAAGAAACTGAAATTAACGTGAAACAATCCAGTCAAGGTTTGGCTTGTCCATGTATTCTGTTAGTAATTAACAGGTTATCCTAAAGCAAATATACAGTGAATTCATTGGTCAGTGTTTACAGATCTTTCAGTCGAACATAACTCCAAAGTATTATGAGAAAAATCCCCCATTAATGGGTTTTTCTATCCAGGCAATATTACAAAAAATATATAGTGTGAATAACTGACATACATATATCCATGTAACTTTAGCCAGGACTGGCTGGCTTTTTCAAGTCAGCCAATCTAGGAGCTCCACTCATTTCCCTTGCTTCAGACTGGCTGATTCCCCAAGAACAAGGCTAAGGAGGACTGTTGATATTAGCTTCTGGGGTGGTGCTAAGGTGTTTTCCACTTTACATTGTAATAAACATTGGGATATTATGTATTCAAAGATTTTACAGGTGGTCTTTAAAAACTGCAAATACCTGGTGTCCACTGTACTTTTACAGCAATTGTTTGTAATGATAAGTAGCATTGATGTGTCACAAAGCCGAAACTAAGAAATCCTCTGTTTACTATAAAACTATCTCGTTCAAATTTATGTTTAAGAGTTTTGAGCACAAGTTGGAAAAATGTTATTTAGATCCATTTAAAACATTTGAATAATTCTTTGTCACTGGCAGAAATTCACAAATACAAGTTGATGAGGAATTATAAAGCATTTCACTGCAACACAATGCATGAATGTACTGGTCAGGCTCCATTTACACCAACTTAAATAACTTTTTAATGAGTGTCAATTGATCCCTTTAGAAATTAGATCCATGAGGAAAATATTAAATATTAGCAGACTTTGCTAATCTTTTTTAAAGATGAGTTGATTTTACGGTCCCTCAGACTAATGCTCAACACAAACTTAGAATCTATAGGAGCACCATATGGCAGTAAGTTAATACCCTCACTGCTGCTGAGTAAAAGTGTAACTCAGTGAACCGCAAACAGTCGAGCATGGAAAGACATTGCCATGTGTGCATAAACAAACTGGTTCAAAATATACAATACACACTTGATCCCTTTTGCTAGTAATGCCCAAACACCATAAGTCCTCATAATTAAATGGATTTTCACAAAGGCTCTCCAATGAGGCCATCTTGGTTAACATTCAAGAGTTTTCCACCCACTTCTTCCAAGATCAGCATGTGGCGATGCACATGTTCTGAAGAAGCCGCCATATGCCATACTCTGCCATCATTGCCCATCTTTCCACCTAAGCGAAGCGTCACGTAGCTCATCCCAAACAAACAGTGAGTCAACAAGTAGGCGTTGGTGTTTGTTTTGAGGAGAAGCTGCAATCCTGGAGCGTTCACCTCGGGGGGTTTTCCCATCGACATGCGTCACTTTACAAAAAACATGGATGTATGTGGCTGTATTCTGATCATTTTGTATGTTGGTGGTTGCCACAGAGGAAAGGGAGTACTGGGGGCTGCTGTACCTGTGCTGCCTTGTGGTTGTCTCTTGACAGTGCCCTTCACATCACAGCATGGGCCTGGATATGGGATCTGACAGAAGTGACCTCCATGCTGCATCAACCTTACAAGACACACAAATAAGCCAGCACAGAGCACAGACAGATCTACACGCACACACCTGATAACACGCCCCCATGTTCTGAGATTTAGTGTCATACATTCTAAATTAAAAAGCATGTTGACACGTATGATAGAGGATATGTTGGAAAATATAAAAAATAAAAGATTGCTTTTTCCTCGATTGGAACCAGAAACTGCACACCCTGCTGCCCCCTCTGGGCTAGTTAACCATCCAGCCCCCCTGTCAGACAGCTATCAATAGGGATTCCAGCAAAGCGTCTGCTAGACAGCATGGGCAAACTAAGAAGGGGAGAAAAACAAGAGCCTGAATCAAAGGCAGACCAAAGACCCTGTTATTCTGTGTGAGCAGGAAATCAGCAAATGTGACTCATTTTCAAAGTATTTTGCTGGCGTGTTTATGTATGTAGAAAGAATCGTTCAAGACATTTTATGTTAAAACACCAACTTTTATCCATTTAACCTATAATGAAGTGTTTTCTTTACAATCCTGCTGCTCCCTGTAAATTCTGAGCCGATCAAATTTTAGAGCACGTGTTAGTCATGATTTGTATTCATGTATTTGATTGGGGTCGGTATTTTAGAGCCGAGGAAGTGTCGACTGTTTTTTTTTCTCTCTACACCAATTTATAAACAATGTCCTCTTACCGACCACTTTATTAGGTACAACACTTCAATTTTTCAATGCAAACAAAGAATCAGCCAATTATGTAGCGACAATCCAGGACATGTAGGCAACCAACAAACACAGAAGATTCCCTTAGAAATACCTTCAACTATTGCAAATTGACACACACTATTGCACTCTATTGCAAAGGTTTAAACACTAAATATAGCTAAATAAACATTAATAAACACATTTGAAACCATTCTGGAAAATAATGCAGGCGGTTTTCCCTGGATTCCCTGAATCCAAAAAGGGGCTCCAATGGAGAACAAATATGTAAATAACTAATATGCAGCAACAGCATGATACCATGTTGTTTCCATACAACGAAAAGTTCTGAGAAATTACTCTGACACCTTCTTGAATCTATGCCACATAGTCTTCACACAGTACTGGAGACAACATGATTTTCAACCAGATGCTAGCTGTATAAATCGTACATAAATTACATTCACCAAGTCTTCAAGCAATAGTAACAGTTACCTCCACTGAAGGTTTGTTAACAGAACAGTTTAACATCAGTATATCTACAGTATAAACATGCCATTATTGCAAGTAACTCCCTTTTCTCACCACCCTCTTTCTGCTACTACAATCCTCCCCAAGGCCTAATTGAAATTAAGTTAGGTGACCTTTGGGGTGTCTATAGGGACCAGATTGTTCCACCAGGCCTCTTCTATATTTCATTTGCTCAAACCTCATAAATCAGCCTGTTGAACTTGGACGGGATGATGTTCCCGACCTTTCTTATGACATTTCCAAATGGCCACATCCTCTACCTAGGATCATGGCACCATGAAACCCATCCAACCATAGTTATATGAAGATGAGAATGAGTCCAGTGCATTGAGAGTGCCGCGGGAAACAAAAAATAGCAAAGCCCCTTGGAATATGGCATTGATTGCCAGAAAAGCTGTTCCTTGCGCACTGTTTCATGGATAACCTTCGTCATTCATGACATGCGTCAGTTATTTTTTCTGTCTGACGAGAGCTCTTGTCTTTAACAATAGATGGATTATTTGATAATAGACGCTTGAATTTTTTTCAACAAGGCAGGTAGTTTTAATGACTCTATTCAACTCTTCAATAGCACTAGCATAAATGTTTGGGGGTTTTCTATTGGAGTTTGACTGCACTATGTATAGTCTATTAAAGAACTGGTGTGTATTTGTGTGCTCTGTAGGGAGAGAGCTAAAGGTCCACTTGTGACAAGCCTAGAGGGAATATGAACATCTGGTGGACCGGCTGGTCCTCTGGTTAACAAGCTCTTCCTCAGTGGCCCCTAACCGCACACTCTCCGGTAACCATGTGTGTGCAGATACGTGCAATTCCATGCAAACACTCGTACAAACAGAAAATGAAGTATATGCAAATACATAGATAGCTGGGTCTCAAATTACTAAATTATTTAAGTTAATTTGTTTTGGTAAAATAAATTTCAAAAAGTGAGCCGCATGTATCGTAGAGATTCAAATACATGAAGAGTGATGTATTAAAAGCACCTATTTCTGCAAATTTAGTTTTTCTCACTGTTTTTTTTTCACTGAAAGAGCAGATGAGATCAGTCTAAATTAAAAAGGATGTTAGGATTTTCACATTAATGGAAAAGACTACAGACTTGACTGTTTAGAGTTCTGTATGCAAGCATATGGCTGGAAAGTTAATTGGAAGAAAATGTGTGGTAGAAATTTATTTGACATTCAGTGATGAGTTGTGAGAGCTTTGTCTTTTGCTGGTTTTATTGTGTTCCAACATCCTGATAGATGACATCTATGACAAGACTTAGTACCTGTACATGTTACAGCCAGAACCAAAATCTGGTTTAATGACTGTGGAATCACTGTTACACTGACACTCACTCCAGCTGTAATGTTAGGAGTTAATGTTTATGCCAAGACACATTAATGTAATTAATGGAAAAGTAGACCTGACAGATTATTGATGCCATAAAAATATATTGTACTATTGCCTTCAATTTGACCAATATTGCAGCAATAGCTATCCATTCTAAACTTTCTTTTTATTGTCTGTATTCAGCCATGTTTTTTTTTAAGCAATGATCTTTTGTGGCTTACCTTCTTACCTGGTCAACATTTTTGATTACTCTGATGTATTAATTTGGCTGTAATAATGGAAATAAAACACTTAAAATATTCCACTTGTTTTAAAATAAATTGATAATCCTTAACTTTTAAACTAAATTATTAATATTAACCACCGTTTTATCGATATATCTCAATTCATCGATCTTTATATGTTTTCTCTGTTAGAGTTAATAGCTACGTGCTACTTACATCAAATTCACATGAAAATAATTCTATTTTCTAACAGATTTGAAACCATAATTGGAGGATAAATGGAAGACCTATCATATCATTCACGCAGTGATACTGAAGAACAGCTATGTCCAATTTTCACCAGATGCTCCTCAGAGCTGAATAAAGTCTGCATTAATGCGTGTGGAAAATGTCATGCAATTGGCAAGGTGAGTCTCTCTACTCCAGACCCAGCTCTTGTTGTTGCTATGCCTGTATATTGTTCCCATGTCCATCCTTTAAGTTTCTTTAAATTAATTAAATTAGTGACATTAGAGACAGAAGTTGTATTTCTCCCTGGTTTATTGTTCTGTAACAAATGGCAATGGAAAGATGGGTTACTAGTCCCCCATGAAAGGTCCACTCACTTGTTAGAAGTGGCAGCAGTCTGACTAGGATGATTGCTCACTGCCCGCAGGGCTGGCATTTGGTGCCCTAGGCAAGATTTTGCACTAATAACTCCTCACTCCCTCCCTCCTCCTCCGTCTGCCACAAACTGTGGCATCAGTGCCCATAAATATACAACCAAAAATTTGTTTCATTTGAGGGTTTCAGGGGTGCCTTGACACCTTGCCCTGAGCCCACTGATTGGCGAGTGGTTTGTGTTTTATTTTTTGACCTCTACTGTCATGCGGATTTTCTGGCCTCCCGGTAATAGAGAGAGTACATGAGCTCACACATATAAGACTCCAATCTCGCTGCAGAAATACACTCCCTGAACTATCCTGCCAAACCTGAGGACCACTGAGCTGGTCCCCTGCCAGGGCCTCAGCATTTCTCCTTCACCAATCTATGTAATGGACGTGCTAATGATTGTAAAGCAGCCTGTACCTCAGAGAACAGAAATTTAAACACTCCTGACACTTTTGCTAGTGCAGTTACTCCACAGCACTGCTACAGTACATGTATTTTGGTTCCGATGTTAAAATAAAGGTATGTACCTAAATTAAAAGCAGGTGAACAGATCAACTAACTTTTACAAAATCTGGACAGAAAATTCCTCTCTTGCCTTATTGTAAATGTTGTCTTTTGTAGCTAAACTAAAGAGGCGGGGGTATTGATTTTGAAGTTCAGAAAAATAAGACTACACAAACCAAAATGAATAAAAGCAAGAAAAAAAAACAATATTATGGATAAGAAGAAAAGGTTGAATCAGCTTCAAAAACAATGAAAAGCTTCTTTTAGGCATTGTTTTTTTTTTTTTAAAGCGGATGACAGATATAACAAGTTATTTTTACTCCCAAATGTGTGGAGTGATGAGCCAGTTGGATATGCATTGATTTCCCAAATATTGACCAAACAACTACCGACTGAGTATCGTGAGCACTGTCCACCTGCAGATGACATCACACACACCCAATTTCCAAACTGATGAATCCCACCAGGCGTCAGGTGTGTTTATCCACCTGCCATGCTTAATTTCCATCTGGGAGTGGTTAGGGTCTGGATATATAAATGCTGTTTTACACGTGAAAAATGACGAGTAAAGGATTTCTTGAGCATATACATCAAGCATGAGATTATATAAGTTATCCGTGTAGAATGAGCATTCCCAGATTGCACATCTGTCTTGAGATGACAAGGGTTGAACTTTAGCTATACGAATTAACTGAATTAAATTAAAATGATAATAAAAACTAATTAGGCCTGATGAAGAACCAAGACACACTTCCTAAAAATATTAGTTTGGATGTTTTGCTAAATATCAACATTAGTAAGGACAAGATCTGATTTTAGGTTTAATAGGTCTGTTTTGAATTAAACAAGCCCTGCTCTTCATTATTGCTGTAATAGCTGTTGCGACACCAACACATTTAAATATTGTTAATATCAATACGCTTCTGGCACAATATGTCAAATGCTAGAGATTAATTTTTTTAATAAGTTGTGGCATTCAATATAATATGGAATTTGTTTGTTTTTATAAAATATCAGGTATTTTTGAACTTCAAAGTCCAACTGTACAGAACAAATACTAAAAGCACCCAGAGGTGAATGCGAGAGAGCCTTGGGTTTAAAATAAAAGTCACCTTCCGGTCTATAAATTCCTTCGCAGTCGTGTTGCCTTCATCAACAACCTATTCAGTGAAGTCTTTGTCGACAGCACTGAGGTTGATGCTGCTATCAAGCTGCATTATGTTCTCTGATAAGTCGCTGTGGCATAACATTAGCCCCAATCATGACCTCCGAGATGTCCTGATCCAGAGAAAAGTAATGAAGTTGGAGAAAATGTAATTACCCGGTATGAAAATGAATTTTAAAACTTCTGTCTTTTATATCACTTTTTAACCAAATAATTTTTACGTAGACCAGTTTGAGGCTTTTCAATCAAACGCGCAGGGACCCTAGACATTTTTATGACACAATACCAGTTTTCCAGGGAGGGATAAAGAAAGTCAGAAAACATTGAAGGCCAGAAATAAAGCCTATCAAGTATAAAAATCCATATTTGATCATGTTTTTTTAAGCTTCAACTAACTTGTCTTTTAAAAATTTTTGGTAACTGAAGAGGATTCCCTGAATATTGCAATCTACACCTATAAACACAGCTGCCACCACCCTGCATGCAGAAGTAAAACCAAAGTTGTTCCGAATAGCTTCTACTAACTTGATTGGGATACATTCTGACAGAAAATCAACATTTAATGAGGAGAAGCGAGGTGGGAGAAATTAGCCATTACCCTACAGGGCAGGCATAAAATCTTCATAAATGACAAAGATGTTGGCACTGACTGTTCTTAAAGTTTAGAGCTTGGGGAGCATCGTGACGATCAGACACTCACTTCACCTCATCTGGTGAGGTGGAGAGAGGAGAGGGGGAGGACAAGCAACCAATATGAAGTACGGAAAGAAAGAGAGACACTGAGCGACAGGGCGAGAGAGTTTAAAAGGCACGGTGTCTGCTGCTGGCAGGATGGACAGAGGGAGCGAGAGAGCTATGTGACAGCAGAGCAGAGCAAGTGCGGCAGAACAAACCGGTGGTGACTCATGGGCTCCTTCATTCACTGCTGTGATCAGATCCAGCAGGACAGCCCACCATATGGGATGGCACAACTTATTCATCCAATCACTTGGACTGCACACAGCAACAGAAGAAAGGAGCACTGGTGTGTGTCAATGTGCGTGCACGCAGATGTGGAGGATGGACTCTTCTGAATGTGACAGTAAATGAAAGCAGTGGTAGTAAGGAAAAAGAAGTGTAGGAACAAACGATGGGATTAATCAGCTCGGCACTCAGTGTAAATAAGTAAGGCGGAGGAAACGTATCAGGAGCGGAGAATTGCTAAATGAAATGTATACTGCAGTGATTGTTTGCAAATTGGAAGCTCTTCATGCCCCGTGGCTTCTCAAGTACAACAGCATTCACAAACTGCAAAAAAATAATATCAATTTTGTTTGTATTTTAAGTGATAAACCCACTCACAACAATGCAAAACATTAATTTGGGAATTTATACTAAAAACCCCTACAGAAGTCACCAAATTTTTCTTTTAAGGCTATATGAGTTTAATTTGATCGCAGTATAAATCCAGCTGCTCTGGTAAGGCCTCGAAGATTGTTAAAGAAGATTAGAGAACAAATACCATTAGAAACAGATATGGGATAGTGTTGTGGATGACTTTAAAACAACATTAGGTTGTACAATAATCTTCTAAATGACTACTGAATCATCTGATGCTAGACAGGGGTTTGCAAAACTGCAAACCAAACAAGACATGGCAGTCCATCACTGAAAGGCTGGGAAAAAAACAGGTTTAATGGTAAAAAGCAGGGAAGAGGTCTGTCTTACGTCTGGGAGAGCTGCAGAAATCCGCAGCACAGGTATGACAATCTATGCAAATATTGGGTTTTAGAAATCCTGGACAATCGTGGAAGGAAACTGTCTAGCAGCTGCAAAACATACCCGTACAAACAAAACCACAGCAGCAAAGGTAGTAATGTATGAATTGCCCAGAATTTGAATTTTATACGGAATACAAAACACTGTTGGTAATCCGTCAAAAAAAAAAAAAAAAAGAATCTAAATATCTTGCTTAATTTGGCATAAACTCAATTATTTAAAACATGACCTGTTTCTACATGTACCAGTTTTTTTTCCAATAGAAGCTCTTTGGAAGTCGCACAAAAGACACATTTCCTGGCCGTGGTACTTCCACCTGGTGCTGGAAAGAGAGAAAGTGAAAAGGCGCAGAAGTAGGCTGGTTCGAAGTGTTTTGAGCATCCTTAATGGACCCGTATGTAGGTTCTGAGAGCGGTAGAAGCGTTGCGGCTTGTTGGTACACGACAGACATGGACAGTTGAGTCAGTTTGCCACAGTCACAATAAAGTGATGCAAACCAGGGTTTTCATGCACCGGTTTCGGATTATAAAAAATGGTTTAAACCATCTTTCTCATTCATTTCATTCGGATCAAGCTGTATCCAATCAGAATATTCGTACCAAGGCTTTTGGGTGACACATTTGTATTCTGATCAGCCCTTTATTCATTTATTTATTACTTATGTTAATGTCAACTACCCAATGTGCATTTTGCAAAAAAAAAGGTGGTTCTCACTTATATTGACCCAGGGGGGATACATTTATTTCCTAAATATCTGCTTCAAGGACCTTTTTTCTGCTAATTTTTACAAATCATGACTAGAACCAAAGGTTGGGAATTTTGTCGTAGCTCTTGTTAGTTTATACTCAGATTTATTTTGGTATCCCTTTATAGGAACACTGCAGAAATCAAGTACAATTAAAAAAATTTGTTAATGAATTATTCCCAGCATATGACAATAACGCCTGTCTTTTCTAGGCCTCTGTTAAAAGCAGATTAAAGCTAAGCTCTGAGAGGTGAGGGGCCTGGCAAATTGAGCCCCCAGCACACCGAGCTCAGGAATAGAAACAGACATAATCTAACCAAAACCAGATATTTTTGAGAAGAAAAGAATGTTTCTACTTGGCTGGCAAGGAGCATCAGAAACCCTTTTATAAGGTACCTAAACTAGACTGCGCTTCAGAGAAAGCAGAACCAATTTGCTTAACTTCGCAACATGCAGCAGCCCGGCGATAAAAGCACCTGGCCTATGCCGAGCCTGGCAAAGATATTGTTATCCACTTTATTCCAGTGCCACCTTGCCAGCTTACATGAGACAGATAGAAATCGTTATGGGGTAATTTAAGGATTAGACTAGAGGTGCTGTAATCACAACCTTTTGTTGAAAGCTAGCATCCAAGTTGTTTGTCTTGTCTCTTGTCCAAAAAAAAGACTTCTAAGGAATCTTCCAGCCGGCAGGGAGATTAGAAATGTGCTTATTTTTTTCATAGTAGCAGCCTAACGTGAGTATTAAAATTAAGGGTGTTCTTCTTAGGATTGCTGTAGGATTTAGTTGAATGTATATTTAGAACAGTTTTTTTGTTTTAAATTAAACCAGACTGTCTGCATTACGTGTTTTTTTCTTTCCTTTTCACAGACACATTTGGTATCGGTATTAGTTCATCATAGAGTCATATATTTCAGAAGATCATGGGTTACAGTTTATAAAAAGCAGGTTCTAAAACCAATAAATACAACAGCCATGCATTATTTCCAACACCCAACATGTAGATCAAGTACGTCTATGAACTGTACAGTGTATGTATTTAATACTTCTTTCGGTGCAGCATGGCACTGAGGTGATTAGTTTGGGCCTTTGCTGAGGCCAATGCTAAGATCGTGTGCATTGTTGTTTCTCTGATTGATCAGCCTTTAAATTAGCCATTTACTTATTTTTGTACTATATTATACAGGAATAGGTGCTTGTGACAATATATTTACTTAAGACGTTGTTTAATGAAAAAAAACGTATTTGTTGTATTCCACAATCCTGTTGCTATGACTATTTCTTATTTCAGATTTTTCCCCCCACTAAACCTTTCATTTATATGCCTGGATAGAGCACATTTTTGTCGTTTTCAGTGACTATGCTATATATATATATATATATATATATATATATATATATATATATATATATATATATATATATATATATATATATATATATATATATATATATATATA
>JAVLVB010000433.1:4624383-4645114 GCA_032876305.1 Orestias chungarensis | reverse complement strand
CCCCCGGTGCTTCTGAGCACAACAATAACAGTTTTGAATGAATTCATATAAACTCAGAGTGGCTGGTGTCAATCCACTCCAGCCGAGTGTGGTTGGGAAGTTGCTTTCCATGGATCTGTCTCCCCTCTCATACCACTGGTGGTAACGTATTTTAAGATTTTTAACAATCACTTTTTAAGCACACACTGGGAGAAGAGCTGTGTTGCTACCGCTGGCGGCGGGACCGAGAGCAACAATATTCTTAGCCGCCATTTTAAAATAGTTAAAAAATAATAAAACAATAATATATATTGGAGGTCCTATGTGCAATGAATGCGGTTGTTTCTTTATGAGAAAGCAACCAATTGTAATGCCTTAGATACAGGTATGATGCAAAGCCAAATTTTTTTATGTTGTTTTTTTTTTTATTTAGACTTTTTTTTTTCTTCCAAGAAATAACATGTTTCAGTAGGTTTGCAGCTTTGCCATACTTTAAACTTTTTCATTTTTATTCAGAGGATGGATATACCAAAAGGCTTAGAATATAACCAAAAAAGTAATTGTGATAATTGTGCAAGTTATCCTACATTAACATCATTTCAACTAAGAGAGACAAAATGAGAGAAAAAAAAAACATGGCCAGGAAATCCCATTGTAAAATGTTTGAAGTATTTATTTGTAGCTCTATTTAAAAGCTTTTCTGCGACTTTATTCTGGATCTGTCTGCCATGTTCATTGAATATTAGAATATTCTCTGTCACAACTTTGGTTACTCCTTAACAGAGTACTTTGTATGTATAATGTGATAATATTAAACACACGTGAACTTTTTACCAGACAGGTGACTTTAAAGATCAGTTTTTGCACATAATCTATTTGAGAGCATCAAGATAAAGGGAATACACCTTAGATGAGGTTTCTCCAACACTGGTCCTCGAGAGCTACTGTCCTGGAGCTTTACATGCAACCCTGATGCAACACAGTTGCATCAAATGATTCAGCACTATCAAGATTGGAAAAAGCCTGATAACAATCCAATTATTTGCTTCAGGTGTGTTGAACCAGGGTTGCATCTAAAACGTGCAGGACAGTAGCTCTCAAAGACCAGGGTTGGAGACCCCTGCCTTAGATGTTTGAGAGGGGTAATAACAATATTGGTTTTACTTTTATTTTTTAATTTTGTCCAGCTTTATGTTGGTTTACTATCCAAAAGTATAATACAGTATTAGTTTTATAGATATCAATACTTTATTGGGTAATAATGTATTCCATAATGTCAAACCTTTTCCCTGTATTTCATTAATTGTTTAAAAGTAATCTATCTGATATATATATATAAACTATCTATTGTTTTTGTCTACAAAAACAATGCTAATAAATATATTTAAGTTCGACCGTCTTTATATTTCTCCAGCAGTGGACAGCTGGACCTCCGTCCTGATACATTTCAACACTGATACTCACAAGTGGATAATTATTACTGCTTCTCCCTCAGCAGATAACTAACACAAATATGTCACTATGTAAATAAACAATTATACTCATTATGCGCTCATTACGCTGTAATTGCATCATCAGGATCACAACTGAGAGGGCATTTTCTACCAGCACGCAGCGGTGGCAAAAGGTAAATCCGTGATGCGATAAATCGAATCATTGACTTAAACAGAAAATTGGAGGTATTGTGAACAGCAGAGACTCTTTAATGTCGTACTGAAATGCCAGACAAGGACGACGGCAATGCGCTGCATGAACCTTTTAAGGCAGAGAGGGGTAAATCCAACCGACTCAAATTCCTCCATCAAACATTGACCAAATAGCAGTCTAAATAGTAAAAGTTGGAGAGAGAAAATACGGAGAAGAAGCTAAACCACTGGAATTAGTAAAAGGTAACTAAATGGGCCCTGCAAAAATGTTCCATTACTCCAACAGGAATAGCTTTTTTTAGCTGCTGGGAACAAAAATAAAAAAGCCCAACGGCGTCCTTCCAGTGTCTTTTGTGCATTCACGTGTGTAGCCTTTCTCCTCCATAACTGCCCTACATGGAAAAATGGATATTTGCCATCTCACAGCATCTTTGAGGCACATCAATAAATAAAGTTGACACAAATAAACGGATAAATAAATAAATATGAGGAGCCCAGCAAATGGGCATCAATCAGCATTAGTGATGGAAGCATGTCAAGCCAAATCATGCTTGACTGGAGGCAGGCGTGTCTGAGGGTAGGCAGCATTCTTGCCAATTTGACACCCGGTATGGGAATGTATTTGTTTTCGTGTAACAATAAAGGTACGTCCCTGTTTTTTTTTTGGGAGGCTTCGTGCTTTATTTAACCACGCCGTTCTCTTTGGCTTTCTTCAGCATCATCACTACTTATACATCAACCCACAAGAACACAATATACACACTCCATTTTCCCGATGGCTTTCTATTTTCTGCTCGCCTCATATGTTTACGTTTTACTTTCAGGTACTACATGATCTCAAACACGAGAAGTACAGATTTATTTTAAGTCACAAGTTGAAGTACTTCCCTGTTTTGCAGTGTTTTTTTCTGGGTTGCACGTCAAAATGTTAAGGATGTTAAAGCGTGCACGTAATCTTCAGATTCTGTTTTTTTTTTCTTTCATTTTGTAAATTTAGATTAATATTTTCGTTCTCATCTCGTTGTAGTAGGTTCTCATCTCTTCAACTTCACACACACAAACCTTTGCTGTTTTCGGAAATTATCATTCTTATGTCAGTCAAAATGCTGACAAAACACTTACAAGTCCTTCCACTCCATATTATTTCTTTTTTCTTCAATATCTCTCCTAAACTGAACAAGTTCACTCAGTTTCGTAACAGTTGCACACAGCTTTACCCAAAGGCTGTTTCCTATGTTTAGACAAATAAAAGTTGTTCTTCACTTTTACACACGTCTGTGAAAAAAAGTCGAACTGAAAACACGTTTGTTGTAAAAATGTGAAGCATCATTTCATTGATTGCTGCTCATTTACGTTAGTGTTTCTGTAAATGGTGTTCAAAGGATTTTTAATGTTTTCCCCAGTTTTTTTAAGGTAGTGCCACCGTGACCAGAATATTTTGCATTCAAAACACTTTCATAGAAAATTGACAAAATATTAAAACCATTTGACTATCTTGTTCCTAAGCTCTGTGCCGTGCATTCTTACTAGCAGCCCATGTGGTAGTCCAAGGCACCATAAAGTTGATCCCAAAAAGATCACGTAGGGCATATCGAAGACTAATACCAATGATTTTATTTTACACACCTCACACAAAAATAGAGTGTACAGTAGCAGAAAAAAAAGACAAAGTACAGCGTACATCTATATATACATGATATGTACAATTCTTTGTTTTAACCTTAGTGCTGCTCAGCCACGTTTCCTCCTCTGTAATTTTACTGCTTTGAAAAGCCAAATCATTGATGTCGCAAGAAACTAACCAATACTCCTTTCCCGGTTTCCTTCTGAAGCTATTGCTACCCTTTAACTGAAATTAAATAACTATTAACTTGGTGTCGGTAAAACACTGATTTCTTTTGTCAGAATCACGGAAGCATTACGCCTACCTTTACTCAAGTCACCACAGCTGCACTGACAGCGCTAATAAGTGCAAACCTGTGTGTGTCCATCAACGAGAGAGACAGAACTGCTCCGTCCCACTCTGGTTTTAGGAGTTTTTATACTGATAACACTGATAACTTTTAATGACATAGAACCATCTAAAGAGTTTGTGCAAGAAGAACAGTTAAAGCTCCATCTCTCTTTGCTCTAATTCTGTTACTAAAAGCTTAAATCAAGACTAACTTTCTTTGTATGGTTATTATCAAATTATTATGTTTGTTTTTACCAAATGGGCCAATAAATATAAAGTTTTGTTACAATAAACTATTTCAGGAATGAAAATCCTTTCATCCTAATTTTTTTAACATCTTGCACAACAAAGAAAGATCGTGACAGATTTTTAGACTAGAGATCAAAGAACAGCCTAAAGTGATAATTGTTTTCATTTTAAGTAACTAATTATTTCTTACTTTGGTCGAACATTGTTGTAACAGTTAAGGTTCAAAAAGCCTCTGAACAAACAAACAAACTGCTTTAACTTTGCAATCTCAACTTTCGCTCACTTTGGAAAGTAAAAGTGATTTAATAAAGCTGCAGTTAAATATGTGTTAATTTATTGTGGCACTGATCTCGAAAAAGGATATTTAAAACTCCCGGAGTCACGTTCACAGAGATTCTTTCAATTTTTCCACCTCTCATATCCGTTTCACTGATACGACCTGCTGAACAGAACATTAAATAATGTTTCCTCATAACTTTACTTTGTATTTAAGGGAATTACCTTTATCAGTCACTGCCAGGTGTTTCCCTGCCATAGTCGTTTTATGCCTTAATATTACAAATCATCAAATCAAGGCTACCAAGAAAAGAAGAAAAAAATTATAATTCTGTTACTTTCTGTCTGGCAGATTGTAAGATTATAGCTGGCACTTCAAATCCAAATATCAGCCTGGACATCTTAAATTATATTTAATAATAATAGTCACATCATTTTGAAAGGGGAGAAAAAAAAAACGTGACAGGAGAGAGAAAGGAATTTAATTTAGGCACAGTTTCTTATTGTTGAAGGAATGCATAGCCATGCAGGATGGCATCCTATTCCAGTGCACAATATTTTCCCTCTGGTCATCAGTTGGCCCTGCTGTAGGCCTAATGAGCGATAAACAAGGTTTAATTCAACAACACAAGTTGCGCTTCCTTCAGCACTAGGCATGATAGCTGGGGCCAGATTCCATTGGAATAATATGAGGGTAATTCTTCAGCTGGTGGGATGCTCCGATTGCCTTCTCTATATTTGGCTTTCACAGACATTCCTTTGTATTTGAGTTCTGTATGTTTATAGGTCTATTAGGAATTTATCAAACGATGATTGGCATCAATCTTGTGGGGATGTGCCCTGGGTAAAAATAAGATAAAACCTCTCATTATGGGGGGGTTCCAAAGCACATTTGCCTTCTAAAATGAATCTACAATTGACAATTTACACTTGGGGTGACCTCTCTGACTGCCCACATACTTGAAAGCCAATATTGTTTGGAGAGGGAGTAATGCGAACTCACAACTCAGTGCTAATGCTTGGAGGTTAGTCAAAAGGATAAGGTAG
The DNA here is from genome assembly GCA_032876305.1 of Orestias chungarensis. Lineage (NCBI taxonomy): Eukaryota > Metazoa > Chordata > Actinopteri > Cyprinodontiformes > Cyprinodontidae > Orestias > Orestias chungarensis. The sequence continues at coordinate 4,639,963 of JAVLVB010000433.1, read as the reverse complement.
TAACCCGCTTTGCTTGAGGATTGGGGTGTTTAGGATAGGTCTATTAGTTGGGCACTAAGTGCTTTTGACATAAATGGTTTCGCAAAAAATAAATAAGCAGGAAAATATGGGTCAAATATAATGTATATAATGAACGTTGACGTAGTAACTGTACTGAGCTAACTGTTCCTCTCCAATCTCCCATTATGATTGTACAGGTGAAGGGATTGCTGAAAGTCAGCGATCTGAGGCAGGTGACTCAACATTTGTGAATAACTTTCAATCAGTTGATAATTAGTTAATAAGTTGATAAAAATGTCTTAAATCACATTTAAGAAAATATCTGGGTTTCGTTTCACTGCATGTAATCCATTTTCATGGTTAGATTTTTAATTCAAGATTGTGATTTGCTGGATGTTTCTGTGTAATTACTATCAAACTGGAGCTGTCTACATCTAGAGATGAAGTTTGGCGCGAACTGAAGCGTTATGAATACATTATGAAATTCAATTAAACTATTTCTCATCTGTCTCTCTCTTTGGCTGTTGATAAATATCCTTATCTGCAATAAACAGGTGATAGATTTCAAGCAGCATGTGTCTCGGTTTTTTCCTCTACTCTATTGATATCTCAAATCTACTAAGCCATATGAGCTGTAGCATGAAACCCTGCAGGTCTCATTGCCCCAAACCACGTTAGCCCCTCTTCCTGTAGGAGCGCTGAGAGGGCAACCCCGATGAAAAAAATCTCTCAACACCCTGCAGGAGAGGCCAAGAGTTGAGGTGGCAAAACCTTCGACTCGGAGACGCCCTGCAGTACGTAGCTGATATGTGACATCAACTGGAGTGTGTTTATGAAAACAACTGGCAGGGAGGCTGAGAGACGGCACAGTAAGATAAAACGATAGGTGCAACATATGTGTGAGCAAATTAATTGCTGTGGGAATTACGATCACTATCGCTTTTTGTTATTTAATTTAGGAGACAAAATGCTTGATTTTTTTCTTATGATCAAGAGGAAGATGACTAAATAGCTGTCAAGCCCGAATGTTGTGTGGTTCATCAGATCAAGATAATGCTGACAGCAAAGAGATATAATGAGAATAAGTGTTAAAGACATAACTATTTGGCTAGTTGATATAGGAGAACACCGGCATATTCCTCATCTCAAGAAGCATCTCTTAAAAGATTTTTTTTTTTTAAACACTATGAACTTGAGGCATTTGTTTGGAATTAAGTGCTTGTTTTCAAGAAATTAGCCAAGAAAAAAAAGACTTGAACTTGACGAGCTTCATCATTTGTGTAATGTCAAATATGTCCTGAAGCGGACCGCTGTAGTCATTAACATTATGACTGTTTATTATCCTTGTATGATGAACTTCTCACTGAAACGGAAAAGCCAGCCTCTTCTTTTTTAGGAGCTCGCTCCTTTAAAAGTCAATGTCCTGCTGTTTTTTTATTTTTTTTTTATTTTTACGAAAGCCGGAAGAAAGGCTGAATGCCAACAAGATTTCTCATTGTGGATTTGATGCGGTATCCTCCTATTTTATGGCATTATGGGAGTTTAATCTAATGCAAGGAGAAAAGAAAGAGCATCTCTGCTTAGAGAACACAATCTGTTTCAGTGTATTTTGCCTGGAGCCATGACTATATTAGGATATTTGGCACCCGATTGTTAACAAGGATAACATTAGTTATTATTTTATTAGGGATTGAATTGAAATATGTTTGCTGCAGTATTTGCAAACGTATTTACATTTAACATGGAGGTAGCTCGGGTAGTGAAACATTTAAATAACAAACTCTGCTTATAAAATTAGGAGGTGCCCTGCTAGGCTATCTTCAGTTTAAAACAGTTGGAGTCTGTTTTGACGGACTGGCTTGTGAAGGTGAAGCAGGATAAAACTGGTAACTAGTGAAGACAGGGAAGGGAAGAGGGACCGTGGTTTGGGATTGTAATGACATGAAGAGGCAGTAAATAAATACGATTGGTTTGGCACTCTTTGAAATCTTATTGATGTGTCTTTTGGGATGCCCCCCCCATGAAAGACCTAGTGAGTCCGTGACTTTCATCCCTGACCGAAAATCAATGAGCCAGGATGTATGAGAGGCTCCTGCTCTCTACCCACCAATCTCCTGTCAGATTCCCAGGTAACTGTCTCACAAGAAAGGGAATAGGATATAAACCAGTGAGGAATCTAGCTCTTACTTTAAAAAAAAATGTAATCCTGATTATTCATTAAAAAATACACCCAATAAATAAAATTCTGAAGGTTTTTTTCTTATAGATAAAATAAAAACAGGGCAATGTGTGTTTGTGTTTAGCCACTTTTAATTATGATATACTCTAAATATTCCTAATTCTGTTTTTAACCTTCATGGAGACTTGTCTAGATCAAGCCAAGGTGTTAAGGGGATCTGGTTGTGGGCCTCAGGATTGTGTCTCTGGTTTTCCAGATCACATGGTCTGTAGGCTTCATCGGATCATGATTGACACCTTCGGTGTAGCGGTTCAAAGCCAGGAGGAAGATCAATACTTCCAGATCTGAGAAAAAGGTTTGAAAAGGGGTAGAGTACCTTCTCCAGTTGGGAGGTGACGTTGTTTAGGAGTTTAAGTATCCTGGTGTCTTTTTCGCAAATGAGAGAAAAATAAAAGTTGAAGATCAATAGGAGGACTGTAAGAGCGTCTCCACTGATGCGAACACTATATCTGTCTGTCATGGTCAAGAGAGGGCTGAAAATAAAAAGGTGAATTTCAATTCAATCTATGCTCCTGACTCAGCTATGCCACAAACTTTGGACCGTGATCAAGCAGCATAGAAACTGGTCTGATTTGAAGGTCGGATGGATAAAGAAAACTCACCAGAGGCTTCACAAGACTTTAAATTGGACAGAAATCCACCTATATGCAGGAAAATGACTGAGTATGAACCAATAGCTACAAAAGAATGCTTAAGAACACTCATCTCTTAAAATGCCCTAGTGAAAGTTCAGCCCAAAATCCAATTAAGACGTTGTCAACATCTGTATATTGATGTTTAATGATCATCTCCAATTGGAATGCTAGAGATATTTGGTAAAAAATGAGCAAGTATATTGTTGGTGTGTTGCAATAACTAAAAATAACACAGAGTAAGGATTGTAATTGTAGTATGACATAGTTAAAGAAGTATGAATCATTTTTGATGGTGCTTTGGTTCCCACTGATCAAGAAGTGATCACAATCATTTGAAATATTGCTAGACAAAAGACCAAGTAAGACATGTCTGTAGTTTAGCAGTTTCCACTATAACCACTGACCTTCGTAAATCTGAGGGAAAATTATCAGCCAGAGATCAGGGTTGCATATATTCAAATACTGGATTGTTATATAAAAAACGAAAATTAGCAATTAGGTTGAAATGAGAATGAACCTATTGCAAAAATACAGCTTTGCTGGCCTCCATCAATCTACCAAAGCTCTGTGTGTTGAATTAGGAATGGCTGGTGTAATTGCATAACACATGACTAGGGCCCCTGGGGTTAGATTTTCCATCTTACACAAAGTGGAGACAAGGAAATAGGAAATACTTTAGGAATTGGGTGTAATTGTGACTGGCGGCGCTTAGGATCGTACTCAGCCTAACACTTGAGGTAGATCGCTGAAGTGCAGTATGGCCTAAAGGATGAAGGATAATGGCATGGTGGCTTTAAATGAGCTCTCTTTTTGACATTAGCAAAGACTCTTGTTGCATCTCTGACAGACTCTCTCTGGTACACGCTGCTCGTTTAAAGATGACAGGAGGTTAATCAAGCTTTAAAGAATGAGATTACAGCCGACATGACAGGCCGGATTGAATAGAAATGGCATACAGACCGTTAAGACTGCTACAAGAGCCTTCTTTTCACTAGTAGAAAACATGGCATGAAAATGCTGTCAATCCCAGCACATCAGAGAGGAGAAACAAAAAAATACACAGCTTAACCATCATAAAGACATCTTTCCTTGAATTTAAGTCAGGAACTTTTGTACCAACCCATCAACAGAAACTTCAGGCGACATATTTTGCCATGTAACAATCAATCTTTATTTAACTTAATTGATCCTCGTTTATATTTATATACATTGTGTGTATTCCTTCCAACAAAACCTAGCTTTATATTAAAGGTTTTGATTCCATAATAGTATTTAGAAGAAATGTCAAATGCAGAAAGGGGTTTCTCCTCTCACCACCTCAGAGTAGACTATCCATGCAGCCATTTATCAAACCTGCATTCTCCCTCATATCAGTGAACAGTGATCTGCAGGTGCTTAATGCAAGCTGGTGGGCTTAAAATTGTTGTTCCCTCGGAAGAAACAAAGTTTCCTGGAAAGAATCAGATCTGCGGTGCCCGACAGGAAATAAAACCACCAAATCACGTTTGTTGTCTTGACGTAAAACCTGAATAATGGGTCAGAGACATACAGAGGTTTAGATAAAATATCTGCTGCGAGTCTGAAACAAAGACAGGGTAGGTGCCTTCCTCTATAAATTATATAGTCAGTCATATACACTGCTTATATCCAGATATACAAACAATCAAAGATCATCCCAGCAGTCACTAATTAAGTTGTTGTCAATTTCCTACATTTCAGAAAGTCACAGTACTTATCATAAATACAAAACATCCATGAAAACCAAATTAACTTCATCTTTTAAATCGAGGTTACCTACCTTTAACTTCATAACGGCTAAAAAAAAGGTTTTTAAATTCCTAAAGCTAAAATTTCTTAAACAAACAATTTCTCATAAGGAAATCTAATGCATAGTGTGAGTAAAACAGGTTTGATTTAAACTTCTGAACAAAGCATAACTAGAAATATTTACGAGCAGCATGTCGCAAAGGCTCATCTGAGAAACCAAATATCTGGGAATCCAGGAATAAGTTTCACCAACTGCTGTTTGATGAGTCCTGTAGTTTCGGAGACAATTTAGTAACACCCAAATTCCTTAAGCGGAAGTAAAACACACTGAACAAATGTGTTATAATTTTAGGATGTAGGTAACTGTCAATTTGGAAACCATTAGTAAAGCTTGGTGTGTTTGGGACCTATTTAGGCGCTTAACAATGAGGAAGAATCGTAAAAAAAATCTTTGACAAAAAATAACCTTTGAATTGAAGCAATAAATATGGCTGCAGTTATTGTTAAACATTTAAAGCACTCTACACTGTTATCTCCGATGGCTTGTTTTATCTTTTTGGACAATCCAGTACGCATGTGATGATTACACTGGTAATAGGAGTTTTATAATCTAGTTAAACCTAATAGGCAAATGAATACAGAGCTTGACCAAAGACGACAGAAAGAAGAAGGAAGTTCAAACCATCTCTTCAATCGAACATAATGTGGAAGAATCCTATCCCTAACTCCCAGGTCCTGTGGTCTTTGACAGCGTTCATTGGGTTGTGGACAACAGTATGTAAATGTTTGTCTGGGTGTTTTGTTGAGCAACCACAACACTTTTCAGTCAGTATTTTCAATGAGGACAGACGGAAACACCCTTTCTGACTCCAGTCCAACTCTTAAGAGATTTCTAGATGAAGTAGAGTCTTCCTCCCCCCACTCAAGTGCTGATACTCCAAAACCTCTTATTATCAAAGTCCACTTGTTGATCATAAAACATGCCTGTAAAAGCTTTCCACTTAACATAATCTTTTGATCTGACTGGAGCCTTTTAAAGTTGCCACAAACTTATCAGTCTACTTTCTTCATTTCCTTTAGAATCGCAATTCAGACACACATATGTGATCATGCAAAGTTATCATAACAATAAAAAGACACAAATGACAAACAGCCAGTAAAGCATTAAGTTCTGACAGCTAAAGAAAATGAAATTCCTAGTGAGCTGGTGCATAACATTAACACAGATATATGAAAGAAATCTACTTATACACAGGAAAAGAAAAAAATGTCAAGCGACTTAAACACTACAGAAAAGCAGAATATGTCCTAAAAGTGCTACAAGACAGGTAGTGGTATTGTTCGGTTACCATGCAGTAGATGAGGACAGGCAGTAAAACTATCTGACCTCTGGAGCTGATCCACATTACAGATAAATGTGCTGAGTGCTTTGACTGCTTTAAAGCTTGTGGGACTTTCTTAAACTACTAAGAAGGGGATTCATAACGATACTAAATAATCATCATCAATTCAACATTTTAATACGAATTTAATAGAAACATTGATTTATACACTTAGTTGATGTCAAGGGATGTCAAAAGTATTATCGCTGGATGGAGGGTATAGTTTTTTTTGTAGATTTAAGAAGTTATGGACAGTGCTAATGCTGGTTTTTAACAATGCTAGCAAGCTAAACCCATTGTATTAGCATGCAGCTAATGTTATGTTATGAAATTTACTTGATATTTGATCTCGTCTCTGCACCCAATAGACATGTAACACCAGTCTGTATTAGTACATGATATTACACAGCACAAACGTGGCAAAAACAACTATATACAGTTTTTACCCTTTGTGGCTTCTGGTATTAAGTAAATATAAACGTATTGAACGTTTTACAAATATATAAGAAAACTGTGATCAAAAAATTATGCTGAAATTTTTATTTTAAATGGGATGTTAATTCAAATTTTTCATTTTAATATATGTTGAACTAAATGATGTTGGACAATTTCGCATTGCCTAAAATGAGAACACTTAGTAAAATAAATTTAAAAAATAAATAAAAATAAGCAGCTCAGAACAGGACTCTGTTTTTTTTCCGTAGACCAGCTCGGATGACATGTTCTGACAGGAAGATTTTGAGTTACGCAGTCATGAGCAGTGCAGAGTAGGACCAACTATCATGCTGGGTCTGGGTTAAAAAAAATGTAGTGAAATAAAGACACACCTAGAGTTCTGTTACCATAGTTAGCATCCGGCCACCGAGAGGCAGGACTGGAAGGACTTTGATCACCTGTAACAATGTGGGGAAGTTAAAGAAACAAAAAAGAAAAAGGAAAGAAAATGAAGGTGAAAAAGGAAAAGAGAAAAATACATAAGAGGTGAAACATTTGAGATTCAACAAGTCCCGAGGAAAAAGAAAAAAAACACCACACAAATGTTTGAGAGAAAGTGACTGATGAGAGGCCAGTTAACAGAGTAGTATTAAAAATGAGAAAAAAAAATATTTAGGCCTTTTATTTTATCTGATGTATCCTTTTTGTTTCTAATCAAAGAATATGAGTATTGGCCTCAATCAAACATCTGATACTCACCCACAGTACTATTATTATTTTGCACTCAGAAAAAGGAGTTGCATATTTTACTAAAACTGTAAAATGTAAAAATAGCAACATGACAAGTTGGTTTCTGTTATCGTGTGATATCTAACATAAACATGGAGATGATTTGAATACTGAAACTGTGGAGGTTTGTAGAGTTTTGGTGATGCAGAAATATAATTTAGGGCAGTGTCAGAAACAAAAGGGACATCTCTGTGAAGTTGCAGAGGAATGGACTACGAATAGTAGAAAAACAGGTATTCAAAATGTTCTGTTCTCACCTAAAAACAAGACAATTCCTTCATAACACTGGATATAGACAACATATTAAGACAGGGCCAAATTTGAGTCTTTTCTTCATATGTGATTAGTTTATAGGTAAAGCATTGAACCATACAATAAGCCAATTTGCCTAGAAATGTCAAGATTTTAGTTCAAATGTAAACGCTTTCCTTTTTTTTCTTGCAATAACAAACACTGGAATATGATGTGATCTTATCAAAGGCTCAATCTCCACATTTAAAGCATAAATCCTCCATCTAGCTCATAGCGTATATTTATGTTTTTGTTCCTCATCACTATGGGTGTTAAAGGGATTCCAGCACCTATGGCTCAGCTGCAAAACTGACCTGCATATCATTTCACCATCACGCTCCTGAAAGGTAGGTCTCTCCTGAGCATGGCTCATTCATCAACTAAGAGTGGAAAAAACTTAACACCAGGACTAAACTGAACTCGCTTTGGCGGTGCTGCTGAGAGATTTACTGATACGAAGACGATCATGTTCCTTTTGGCCCTTCACTGGGACTCTCGTTTATGAAGTGTGTGTTAAATTCATGTCAAAGACCTTTTTCGGAAATCCTCAAAGTAGGTGAAAGTGCTTTGAGATGGTACGTTATTTGCATAGGCCTGTAAAAAAGGTATCGTGATTTTCAGAAGCGCATTACTCAAGATATTTAAAATTGAGCTGGACAGGAAACAGTACAGCTGACAGACGAAAGGAAATCACATAGAGAAACTCTTTTCCTACCATTTCGGGGTGTCCTTTTTCGCCGATCACGGAAGGCTGCCCCAGACTGCAGAGCTTCCATTAGACTATCCATCACACCAGTTTCATCGCCTTCTGTAAGAGAGCAGAACAAGAGAAACAAACGTGTTAACAGGCAAATAATGCAGGTTTTTAGTTTTACTTTATGGCAGTAGGGGCCTTTTTTTAACAGCAATCTGACTAAAAGTGAATGGAAATGGACATTGCTGTGTGACTGCATCGAAATGCGGAAATGCACGCCACACTTTTCAGATTTGTATCTTTAAAGTATTTATTTGTACCTTTTTTCTTCCGCTTCATAATAACGCACTACTTGCCTTTGTCTATCACTTAAAACCATTAGTCTGTGGCAGTTTAAGAAAAAAGTTTAAGGACTGTAAATAGTTTTGCAAAGCACAGTAACTATTTTTACAATGGCTACTCTTGAGAGTCCTGATAGACAGGTCTCTCACCTCGTTTGGTCTGTTTCTTTTTCTTTTTTTTTTTGTAAACAGCTGCGGTGGAGTAAAACAAACTTAGCTTAGGTTAGAGTTTAGCAGCGAGGAGCCTCAGGATAAAAGCATCCAGTGATGGTCATGGACAGATCTTCTTTCTGTGGCTAACACAGGGGGATTTAAGTGCTCTTTACAAAGATTTAGTGAGGAGCCGCTCAATACCGAGGCTTTCTATCATTGTTCAGTCAGTGAAACTGGGGCCGGGCTTCGAAAAAAAACCCACTACCACTGCTCACCATTTCATCCTGTCCTGGGGATTCATGAAACCAAAGAAGTAAAGACGGTCAGCGATAGAGCATTTAAAGAGCAGTGAGGCCAAGACAGGACTAGATGCATCCGTACTGGGTGTACGGAGATCTGCTCAGGAGTAGCAGGGTTGAAAAAAAATAAGCTTTGGCTTCATATCTGGGTCATCTATCTTTGTGGCCACATACTAATGAGTTAGAGGGGCAACCTTTTCATCATTCCGGTCTAGAATAGACAATATTTTAAAACTAGGATCATTAGGGTGACTTATTTGGGACCTGAAGAGTTGGCAATCAATTATTTTGCATGTGTGAGTAAACTGGCTCTTCCCTAGTGTTAAGCCATCTATTCTTTCCCATGCGTTTATTGCTGGAGGGAATATTTCAAAAGAAAAAAATTCAACATTCAAGCTCAGCAGTTTTACAGAAGTAATCAAGTGTTTTTTGTCCGTGTGTGTGCTCAGTAATACAAGTGTGTGCCTATACAAATCATTTACCTAACAGATATTTTCCAGCGGTTCCTCTGTTTTAACTAACTGGGAAGTCTTGATTTCCAATACAGGATGAATTACAATGTTTTTTTTTTAAAAGCAAAATTGATGACGCCGCCATTTGACTCACTGACGTCACAAAAGGTAAACATATTGCAGTAGCTTTACAGATTGTGGACACACATTTCCAAAGGTGGGATTTAATTAAACATCTGTATGAAGGGAAATAAAACAAATAAAGCGCAACTGGCTATAATTAAAATTGCCCTGATCGGTTGCATTCTTCCTTTTGTGACGTTATCAGAGGGATGTGAATGTCAAAATAAAAGATTCCCGAAAACGTAATCAGAATAATTGGAAGATTTACAACAAAATAGCAAAACACATCATATTAAGCCTGACTTGTTCTAAAGATTGTAAACTATATCTAATGTGATTTTCTGAATCTGTCTGACAGCTTTAATGAAATGGCACACACGTTTTATTCATTAGTGCTCACTGTTACGTCTGCAGATGTTGTTTCCTTCTCCAGCTATACACCACCCAACTTGCAATCACTCACACAAGTAAGAAAAGACAGTATAACTAAGAATAGAAACAGGTCTTGTGCAGATTTTAGAAAAGCAACTCTTAAGACGCCCTAACTAATTTTACTCTCTCATTTCCTCCCTTTCTTCCTCAAGTCCTTCCCAAGGGATACTTTGAAATCAAAGAAGCTGTGTGCTGTTCTTAAAAGCAATCCCGATTAAATCAAGCTTAATTAGACCAGCTTTATCTGAACAAAACCAGAGCTGAGCAAAGTAGCGCTTATCTCAAATTTCGGCGCTACACCTCAGATAGAGAGCTCGTTGGTAAAAAAAATAAAATAAAATAAACAGGAGAGCACAGGTTTTTTCACCTGTGGACTTGAGGAACAATATGGTGAACAACCTTCACTTGTGTAACTATATCAGCTCCCATAATCTTAAGTAGCTTGTCTGTATGTAGGCTAGCAACAACAGATTGCAAGTCTTGACAGAAGGCAGAACCCGTTAAGCGCCAGGTAAACATTCATCTGCAACAACTGTGCTACAAGAAAGTTTTCGACAGCTCCTTCCTCACAAAGACCCGGAACATCACAGGGGGCACCTGACACTTTGATCAATTCGTCCTACTTCCAGTTTAACTCCAGAACAATTCATCATTCGTAATGGCCGGGACTTTGGAGCTCTGCTAGACTAAAGTTAAGGGGGGAGAACGTGTGCAGACGAGACGAACCAAAATGACTAAAAATGGAAGCTTGCAACCTGGTTACATCTAAGATCTCAATTAACTATTCCCCCAAGTTTTACAAAGTTTAAACTCAAGAAACTCTAACAAAAACATACAAAAAAAAATTCTTCCATAAATCAGCATACCCAGAAAAAAAGTGTCTTATGTAGGAAATCTGTAAATACAAAGAAAATGTTTAGTCTATAAGGGAATATAACTTAATATTTGAAAACAATTAGGATGGTAATAAATCTATCATCTTCTACTTAATCCAGGATCAGGTTACCAATCTAAGCGGCCTAGACTATCCTCGACTTAGAACAGCTCCTCCGAGGGAATCCCAATACATGCCTGGGTCTCCTCCTGGTCGGAGGTAAATGGAACACCCCACTAAGAAGGCGTCCTAACCACATGCCTGGGACAACATGAACTGCCTTCTCTCGATGTGGAGAAGCAGCAAGTCTACTTTAACCTCCTTCTCAGATGAGTTTGTCTCAAAAGGAGAGGGCAGACACCCAGGGGAGAAAACTTATATCTACTTCTTGTAACCAAAATCTCTTTCTTTCGGTCACTACCCAGAGCTTGAGACCATACAGTAGATGAGGGTATAACATAAATGACCCTGTAAACCAAAAGGTTAGTCAGGAACTGCAGCGCCACCATCACTGCAAATACCGGACCATTCCGTCTTTCTAGATAATCTTGAACTTAAACTTCCTAATAACTTACTGTACCCGATTCAAATGGCATTTCTGTGTGGCTCAAGCAAATTACCTGTCTTCTTTTGAGCTGCTAAACCTAAGACAAACAGTCGCCTCCCTCCCATTATCGCAGCGGGAACGCTGCATGATGAGGAACTACAGAAAGGCTAACCTTTTATACCTGGAGATCTTTCTCAAGAGGATAGATCCCACTCTGGTCAAAGAGAAATTGCTTTCTAAATTGCTTAAGATGGACTAAGACCCAGGACACTGACAAACCCTTGGGGTGATCAAATACCTCAGTAGGGACACTCAGCCAGCGGGCCTGAGGTATTTTAATGATGTTAATAAAGCTTGTGTAAGATGGTTAATTTCTTAAACACTTAAACCTTTAATAGAAGGAATAAAACTCTGGGAAGCTTTACCACCCTCGATGGCTCCATATCTACCCTACTGATCCTTTCTATCTCCACCTACTTTGCATCCCTCACTTCCCGTATTTCAGGTACTTTGACCAAAAGGCTGGGCCAAATGCAAGTCTGACTCCATGGGATCGGCTCACTGTAGTATACTCCCAAGCTGTACTATTGCATTTTCTAATTAGAAGCTGTAACGAGCAATGTGCTCTAAGTTGGATCGCCATAAAAACTTCACACATCAGATAATCTTTTCTGGGGGAAAATACAAGTCGTAAAAAAAAAAAAAAAAGGGAACTGTGATGTATCGCGAATCCCAGATGCGGAGCACTAAGTCAAACCCCGACAGCAGCAAAGGAATGGAAGAGAGGGGAAATGAAAAGAATAAGCACCACTGCTTTAAGTGTTACCATCAGGGAGGAAAACTGTAAGGAAGAAAATGAGGCAGGAGTAAGAATGCTGGGGGAGGTTGTCACAGGAACGGGGAGGAAAGAGCGTTTGCTGGAATGGGTTATTGGGAGCGAATAGTGAGGCAAGACAAGCCACAAGGTCGTAAAACATCTTCCTGCATACTTGAAGGCCCCAGCTCTGTGACATTTAATTATTTCTAAAACATACTCTACAGCATGCAAACCTCAGACACCCATACCTCGAGCTGGAGTTAGACCTGCCATGTATTAAAAGTAATACTAGCCCATGTTGCGTATTGAAAGAGTGCTGGATCCACTTTATAAACTACATGTTACAAAGCGGATGCTTGGCTGACATTTTCAAACTGAGCAGATAGATATCTAACGGAGGCAGAGGCGAGAGTATGTCATACTGCGCAATGTTTGAACTTTTGTCCCCCCACAATTTCATTAGGAAACGATCACAAACTGAAATGTATTTTACTGGGAATCTGTGTGCGATGTGCATATATATATACTAAATCAAACAGAATCCTACATCCTTAATCTAGATAAATATTCTTCTATTATGCCGCTGTTGGTGGCAGCATGCTGGAGCACCGCCGTTGCATTACTTCTGTTTTGTTGTTTCTTTCCTGAAGCATTCGGTCATTGAACAGCTATTCCCTCTGGTTTTGGATGCTATGCAGGTGAAAGAATTTTTGCTTTTACTGTTCAAATTTCGGGAATTGGTTATGAGATGTAGCTAATCAAATGAAAACCTAAAGTACGATTTCTACTCCCAAATAATAAGAAAAGGAGGATTCATTAATTTAGATCAGGACCACAAAGCAGAAATAAATAAATAAAGGCAATTTTCTTGCGAGTCTTACATAAAGACCAGAGTTGTTCAGTCAAAAACTAACATTTGTTCACCCATCTGAGCTGTTCTGTTTTTTGGTCTTAAATATGTCATATCCCTAATGTTCCCCAACAAACATATGAGGATAAGAAGCAAGAAAAGAAGCAATTTATGTTGGGATACTTCATTTTATGTCAAAATAGGAAAGAAATAACTTGTTATTCAAAAATGTGATAAAAAGGTGTATAATATAAAAAAAAACCTATACCACTACAATACTTTAATTGGAACACACACTGGGAAACGCTGGTCACTCTTAAACACCAGAAAAATATGTTATTCCTCTAATAACACAGCAGTGTCAAAAAAGCATGTTCATAACTTCAATTTGCTGTCTGGCACATCTTGCTTGTTTTTCTGTGTGGAAAACACACATTTGATCGATAAATCACAGCTGTCGTGGATCACAAAGGGGGAAAAAAAATGAAAAAATCTTCTAAAAAAGCTGCTGCTTTCTAATGCAACATCAAACTTTCACCCTGCATCCTAAAGCAGTTATATCAAGGACGAAAAGAAAACAAGGATTTAGTTAAAAAAAAGAAAGTGTCACTACCACTTGAACATTTTCAAAATTTGCTGTGTTAAAACCACAAACTTTTGCTCATTTCATTGGGATTTGATTTTGTGCACTGCAACAAAACAAACTAGTGCAAAGTAGTCAAGTGGAAGTGGATGGAGAAAACAAATAATTAAAGCACAAATTTTCTTGTCATGTAAAGTAGGTGCAGTGCATTTGAGCTGATTTTGAGGTTATTGAACACTGTGTGATAAAAACAAAACGTTGCTTTTTTATAATTTAGCGTGTATAAGTCAACTCATAAACACTGGGAATGCTGGCTACTTGTGCGCTTTTTTATTAAATCATCTTTATTCTTTATTTGGTTAAGTCACTAACCACGGCTAGAGTATCCAGAATTCTTACTCAAGATAAGCAATCCAATAAAAAGCACGGTGTAGAAAAATCACTCCTAAAAGCATTGTTCACCCAAAAAGTCATATAAACAAATAAACAGAATAAATGTAACAAGTAACTACCAGAAAAATCATCTAATAGGTAAGCAGAGTCCACCAACTGTTCTGTCAAAGCCTCAGAGGTGGTCTGGAGAACATCAATGAATGATTATGGAGACTAAGGAAGAAAAACTAGATGCAAATAAAACCCTCTGAACAGATTCTCAAAACAACACATGGGGGTGGCAGCATCATGCTGTGGGAATTTTTTTCAACAGGAATAGGGAAGCTGGACAGTTGTGGTTAACTTCCCAAAACGTAGAACGAAAGCTAAAATGATAAAGTTCAGGTAGATGTATTATTTAACATAAATTGAAATACTTTGAAGTTTGTTGTTGTGAAGTGATAAAAAAAAAAAGTTTACATATGCATTAAATATTGTTTCCAGCCACTGTTAAAGGTCTGTTTTACAGACAACTGGACAGAGGTTTTGTCTTGGTAAATATAATTGTGGCTTTCTCCTCTAGATCTGAATCAAAATCCAACATAAGAGCAGATCACCCGCTACTTTCCACAAGCAAATTCTGGACCCCCCCACTCTTATGTCTCCAATAGAGAGATTGAGGAGGGGGGTGGGGGCGATGGAGAAAAGCGGAATAACATTTTTCATTCCTTTCTTGCTGCAGATTGTTTTTGAACACATTTGAGCCCATCTGTTCCCCCACAGACAATCACCTGTGCAATTAACCTGGACCATTAGCCGTGAAACAAAGGCCTCGGCGGAAGGAGTGGGTTGATGCTTTATGGCCAGGTGGAGAGGCAGGCATCCACACTTTCTTTTAATCTCGGCCCCTTTCCCCACTCTCGCTCCCGTGCACCTGGCTCCGTGTTATTTCCACAACTGAATTTAGCCACCTAGATGCACACACGGCCACCTGCATTACTCAACAGCCTCCGCTCTGCTTCCTGTTCACTAACTGTTGCAGTCCTAGCAAAGACGTTCTCCGCTCAGCCTCCTTCCGTGCCGTCCCAGCAGCACCGAAGAACGGGGCAACAAGACTCCATTACCGCCACGAAGAACATAAGCTCCCGAAGAACAGCAGTCATGCATCTGTTAGACATCTATCCCTTGTTTTTTTCCTCTTTCCCTCCTCTTTCACCGTCTCCCTGCTGTCCAACCAACCGATCTCGGCAAAAGCTTTGACATGATGACCCGAGAAACTTTTCAGCGAGGCTCCACTCTGTAATTTGCAGGAGTAGGTATAGGAGTGCACAGATAGAGGTTCATGTCAAATAAAGTGGTAGGGGAAGGGTAGGATGGCAAACCTGATGAGCAATCCCACTCATGTCCTCCCTAACTCGATTATGAATGCTCATGCTGCACTCCCATCCAGGAAGGAATGGCACTGCGGCTACTACTTCATTCCTTGTTTGGCGCCAGGGTCAGTG
>JAVLVB010000433.1:4611098-4624283 GCA_032876305.1 Orestias chungarensis | reverse complement strand
AAAAAAAAAAAACCAAGTTGGATGTCGACACACAAGAGAGATGAAAGGGGATTAGCCATGGCGGCGATTTGCATTCTGTGGTGGAGCGAAAGCCCCAGCGATGCCCCGAATAGCTGGATGCATGAATAAGTAAACAAAAACAAAAATAAACCCTCCATCTGGATGGATGCTGCCAGGCCCCAAGTGTGAAACAGAACGGAGGGAAGGGTGGGAGACAGGGAGGGGAGAGGAAGAGGCTTGTAACAAGGCCGTCATTATTCACTTTCCTCTGCTGCCATTTAAAGTTACCACCTTAAGGTTTGTGCAGCTAGCATAGAGCTATCCATCCATCCAGGCTCTGGGCTAGTTTGCCCAGAAACAGCACCGACACACAAGGGAGAGCTCCAGCCCAGCACTGACAGATGTTAAGTTGACACACTTTCCCTCACACCACATGGGGTCACAATGTCGGGGTGCCAGGAGGGTCACAGGAAGCTGTCCTCGCAGTAGAGAAGGCCAGTAGTACCTCCTTTCCATATGCATAATAAAGTAAAATTTAGCTCCAATATGGTGGGCCGTGACCTATATTCATTTCCAGCAACCCAGCAGGACCTTCACTTTAATGTCTTCTTTTATCTAAAGTGGATTCTGCAAAGCGATCAAGCTTTTACATTCTCGTCATGGCCAGGATAGAAAGCAGGATTTTTTTTGAAAACACTCTTTTGTGTATAGCTTTTAGTAGCACTCAAACATGTGCATTCAAGTTACTGTGCAGTTATTCTATTTATTTAATTTGCTGAATTTCAACTCTTTCTTTAGCAAGTCATGATATATTGCGCAACTAAATGCATCTTTTATTAAATTTTTTTCAATTCAAATTGAAAACATGTAATGTACGTTAGGACACATGAGAGTGTAGGTGGTGTTGTGGGTGGAGGGTGTTTACATGCAACACTGGTATCTACTGCTAGGTCTTTCCCTAATGCAACCACAGGGAGCTCGTTAATCCCACACCTTTAATTGCTTTAATGTAATCCTCATCCTTCCTCCTGCTGCTTTGCATTAAATGCTAACACGTGCACACCACTAAATGATTTTAATACCAGAGAACAAAAAAAACTACAGCAAAAGAAGCAGAGGTTCTATTGGTTGACCCACAAATTAGCTTAGTAATATGTAAATTAGAATCTGCATGTTAGCTTAAAGCTAGAATTCTGGTCATAACGATTTTATTGGGCTTGTAATGATTTATTTGATGTATTTACAGAAAATCTTATTAATTTTATAAACTGGGGTTGCCAATTTTTTCTTATAAACCTATGGGCGAAATTTTAAATATATGCTTAAACATAGGCCTACTTCCTCACTAAGGTCTGGTTAAATGTCACTGCAAAGTTTTGATAGTGATTGTGTCTGAATATTTGCTCGCCATTCTTGATACTACTGTGCGGAGTAGGTAGAGAATTTAAATCGGTGCGTTTTTCAAACATGGACCAAGCTTTGGTGTTGGTAGTTAGCCTGTTTTGTCCTCAGGTTTACATATAGCTGCTGATTTAGGGTGAAGTTGAAGAATTTGAACGTTTCCCTCCTTCAGTTCGTCATCAAGGTGGTGTAATAAATCTGAGGTGCTGGCAGCAAAATAGCCCAAAGATGTATGCTTCAAACAATACGTTAAAATTTGGTATGTTGTTGTTACATTGGAGCCTTAACCCTGAGTTCTCCAATCATCCATTTTATAAATAGCAAATTCCTTGTCCAACACTCAGTTTATCTGTCTCAGATGACATGTTAGTAGTCTGGTGATGCAAAGCTAAAGAAAACTTATAATCAACTAAAAATTAAAAATAGCATTTCAGAACAAAAATTTGAAAAAATATCAAATACATACATTCCTTTTTACTAAAAACTGATAAACACCATGTAGGAAGTTCCCTGACCATCAATTGGCTTCATCCCAAATTCTGGATAATTTAAACTGGTTGGCTTAAAGGCATTAATCTGGGTATCAAGCATTATATGTACGTTTTCAACTATGTAAAGGTAAGGGATGTTCCAGTCGTAAAGTAGTTACGATGTGTTTTCGACTTTTAAATATTTAGGTGTTAATTGTCCTACCTCAACATCAAACTATTTGCCAAAGCGCATTTGTTTTGTCCGGGTCACAGCTGAAAACTTTATTCAAGCCTCTTGTTTGCTGATCAGGACGTTCTTTGTCTATGTTGATGTAAGGCTGACTACCTTTAAAATTTTGTAGACATGTAGTTGAGTATATGAAGACTAAACATGTTTAACAGTATCTGAAATTTGTGAACCCAAACCCTGTTTTTTGAAATGCAATGAATTAGTCTTTGAACTTTTGACTCGAACTCTAAATGAATTAAGCCTATCCTGGTTCTCACAGCCCTCAATTTCTAAAGTGTGGTCTCGCCAGATGCAAAGTTTAATAATGCAGATAAAGACCACATCTGAACTAAACTCCATTTGCCTCAGCGCAAGGCGGCGCTGTCAAGGGAAGCTAAATGGATTTGACAATGGGATTTGATGGTCTTTGTAGTGAGGGTAATTAGGTTTGATTGACTGTAAAGTGACTGTTGGGGTCCATATTTGGGAGGAGAAATAATCACACTTGAACCACCCACAAATTAATGAGATTCAAATGTGGCAGAGCACATTGCACGGGGGAAGGAAAGAGAAAGCATGTGTGCGATGTGTTAAATAGAGAGATCTATGGAGGAAGAGACAAAATGAAAGGAAACAGACATCTGAAACCTGTCCCACCACAGTAACTTGCAGTGTGGAAACTTGAAGATGCTAGCTACTTTCTATTTTCTGCAAGACATTCTTTGAAGAGAGGGTCGCTCTAGCTTTCAGGAATAGTTTGCTGAAAATAATTCACGCCTTGACAGCAGCAGATTTTACTCTGCAAGTTTTTGGAATGCATGCAGTATATTTAGTCCTCTTGTGGCACTTTTTTATGAATAAGTCTCATTTTCCTGTCTCAGTTCACGCTGCCATGCCTTTTGGGACTAAGCTGAGACGCAGCCGTCTAGAAGCTCTGAGCCGTCATTGCCTTAGGGCAGATAGAGATGCTTTCTGGAGATAAGAGCACAATCTAATATGCTGTTATTTATTACGACGAGTCCATGACGGCAGATAATCTTGCCGCCCTTGTTCCTGTCTTTTAATGCAATTATGGAGTTCAACAATCTGTAGGCAGCGGTTGCAAACCACAGCATGTAGTACTTCCACTCAGAACTGAGGGCAAAGATACACAAAGTGGTTTCTTAAAGATTTGGTGCCACACTGATGAGACCTCCAAAGAATGTTTGTAGTACAGTAACCTACAAAACAATTACAGTGCATTTTAAAAGTAAGCACATGAATTGAACATTGGGATATTAATGTGAAAGACCGATTAAAGTTGGTGCATTTTTAATGAACGAAAGGTTATTCTTACAAATGAGGAGTGCATATTTTCAGGAACTTAAAATATTTCATCTTGAAATAAAAGAAAATGCCTTAAAAGTCAAGAAACTAGGAAATAAAGTCAATACTTAAAGTAAAAAATGTTGATCTAAAGTGTTTTGCTCTTAGACTTTACTTTATAGTATAATTATATAAACTCCTACAGGATCCCTAGTCCTAGTCACTAGTTATCAGCTTATCTACATGTTCTACAAGTTAGGTTTCCATGTAGGCCAAAATGTTAAATAGACTCTTAGTTTTCTGAGCAACATTCTATTTCTCGTCAATCTTTCATAGAGAACAGGATAGTGGAGTGCTGGATAATAAGATGTCATTTCAAGAGATTCTTCCACTGGATTTTTGGACCTATGCATGAGGGTGGTCTTTAGTAATCACGTGATTTTGGAGGCCTCTGTTGTACTGGGTTTTATTTTCACATATCAGAGTAAATGGGGAGCTAAACAAAAATGTAAGGCAGCAGATCCAAGAAGTAGAAATTATACCTCAGGGAATTAACAGGCAGGAAATTGAGAATCAGTGTGACATATATCACCGTTCTGTTTTTGAAAGGTCTGCCCTTGTCTTTTTATGTTCTATATTAAACACGAAGGTCGGCTTCAGCAATAATATCCGCTTCACTTTTAAAAGCAAAGCTGAGGTGTAGCGTGGATGTCAACAATTTTTTATCTGCTTGTGTCGCTGACCTTCACGTCTCAAAAACTATCTTCCCCGGTAACATTATTTGCGACGTCTGCCGAGCTGTGGAGATACTATGCAAACTTGGAGAGGTAACCTGTCCACCCCGCCATGGCATGTCAGCTCTTGTCTATAATCACCTGGCTGGCATGGCTGCTACGCAGGTATGCGCCGGCCTACTGGCAGCTGTCAGTGTCACACAAAGCCATCAATCTGCAGCTGAAGCACTGTCACTCCTGACAGGGCTGTGCTAGCCATGAGCAATCAGCTGGCTGCATAGAAATATGTCACTTTAGTTTGGAACACCACGATAGTACAGACATACATTAAAAGTTGTTCTTTTTTTGTTTTTAAATACACCAAAACAAAATGTAAAAAAAAAGCTGCAACCAACTTTTGAGAGAAAACACTTGAGATTGAGATGTGCTATGAGGTAGGGAGTATCAGTTTCTGAATATTGTCAAGTTTTTTCTTATGAAATCACGAACATTACACTGGAATTATACTGGTCGGTAATTCTCAGTTTACAGGTCAAAATTAGTAGGAAAAAAAATAACAATAATATGCAAATTATTTCATCGTTAAATAATTATTTCAAATTATTTAAACAATTTCCTCCGGGATCATTAAAGTCTATCTTATCTTATCTTATCTTATCCTTTGAACACATTCTATATGCAGTTTCATCTTGACCAGTCGATGCTTTGTTCCGTCTATCCGTTCATCATTCCATTAATCTGTTCATCAGTACATACATTTTTAAGCCACACTAAGTAACTTTTCAACCTTCATAAAATATTTTCATAACTTTTGTGATTATTCGTTGACTTACACCTCGTTGAATGACACCTCTGTCATGGCCCGAGGGGGTCCGTATCACTTTAACGGGCACTAAGCAACTTTGAAGCGGGTGGAAGGAACCCTACAACTACAAATGTGCTTCAACATAATCATTTCAACATCATCACATGACATTGTTTCGCCACAAATATACTCATTACCTCATCGCTATTCATCCTTCACACAGCCGCTGGAAACAGAAATGTAATGTATTTTCCGCACTATAAGGCGCACCACATTATAAGGCGCACCATCAATGAACGGCCTATTTTAAAACTTTTTTCATATATAAGGCGCACCGCATTATAAGGCGCATAGAATAGACGGTACAGTAGTAGCCCGTGATTTTTGTGCCACCAGGTTTTCGCGCACAGAGCTATATGAAGGAGCAATAGTTGTGAGTGTGTGCGTATGAATCTCAAAGGTGCTCGGACACGCGCTCAACTCTGACAAACTGCTCGCTCAGCTCGCGCTCGGCTCTGTGTCTGCGCTCGCAACTTTGCTGAAATGTTAGTGAGTCTAAAATCGACCAAAACTGACACTTCTTTAGTGTCGCTTTAACCATCTGTACATCAATCTATATAAAATTACATTTATCCACCATCCTAGTTATAATTAATTAGAAGTTAATTTAAGGTAGCTTTTCATTTTAAGAATCACAAATTAAAATTCCCTCTTCTGTATCCAGCTAGTGGGGTTGGATTCATACTAACACAGAAAAAACACACAAAAAAAACGTGGGGTATGCAAACCTTGCAGTCTGCTGTCAAGGCCTAACCTAACTAACCTCACCGACGTACCTTTTTTCCTCATATTTATAAACTCTACGCCTCTCCCAGAGAAGCCTACTTTTTATTTGTGTAAACATACACCATTTGATCCGCAGCGAGTGAAAGTTTGACAAGAAGGATGCATAAATAGAAGCTGCAGGCCCATCATTGTCAACATGCCAACTGCTCTCTGTAGAGAATCATACGACATGGAGACCTCATTTTAGCAGGCCTCGCTGAGAGGGAAGGATGCCTAAAATACATACAGAGCTTCGGAAGAGGAAAGGAGGACACACATTCCTGCGGTAAAAAAGAATAAAAATCAACTGTGGCGACACTATCTTGAGCTGAACTCCATGTCCATTATAATCCAGCACATTTCACATGTTTAATTTATTCACCTTTTTGGCTCGCAGATTTTTAAGTGCACAGATTTAACGTTGCTCTTATCCAGCTTTCAAATGCTGAGCATACAAAGATAACAGTAGCAAAGATGATTATAATGTGTGTTTAGGGACAATGTTGTAACATATGCCCCATGCCAAAACAGTATTCTGTTAAAGCAAAGCAATGTATGTTTCTTTTTCTTTTTTTTTCTGGTGTCTGCAAGCTGTTGTGGTGGATTGAGGCAGCTGGGTGGCGTTTAATCCATTCAGCGCAAAATGATGCAATAAAGACAGAAGAAATAGGTGAATCTGTAGAGCTTCTGTGTGTTTAAGGTTTTACTGTGGATATTAAAAAAGGGGTTTGATCCTAAGCAGTTAAAAAAATGTGATTTTGCAATGCATGCTTTATGAAAATCCTTTCACATTTTGTCACATGACACCAACAAAGAGCTGTGCTTTTTAGAAAACAAAATTATCGGCGGTGCTTTTCACCCAAACTCCTACATCTGGCAAATGGAAAATCAATGAAACTAGCAGCCAATAAACTCATGGAAACTCCGTGTTAGCTGCAGCTATTAGTCTTAGTCTATTAGCCTAATATTCCCTTAATGGAAGAATGTTACCACACCCAAGAAGTAAAGAAATCCAACCAGATGTCACAGTGAACACACCGAACTACAGAGGCTGCAAGACTTAAAACGACCCTAAAGGTTCTCTTTCAGCATGATTTGATTAAAGCGTAATCAATAACAATGGCATTGAGAAGTTGCGGGAGCTGCTGCTGACAGACACTATCCTCGACTGAGCTTAAGTTCTTTTCTAAAGAGTGGGCTACAAACTCTGAACTCTTGTCCTCCAAAAGCTGCAGAGATGCAACTGAAGATTAACCCCTTGTATCGGATTCTACGTTCACCAACGTCTATTAGGATCACAGACCGCCCTCGATGCCTTACCACCACCTAAAACCAGTAGGCCATTTTAAATTACCCCACCTTCTCAAACTGTTTATCTAATCCTTCAGATAATCCGAACAATCTTAAGTAATGTAAATAAACGCTCAACTTCTAACCCTAAACGTTGTGTAGTACTTTGAAAGTGGGTCATGATGTTACCAGGAACATGACAATGAGTGTTTTTGATTTTTAGCAGCTAAAGGTTATTGCCCTAAGGAACTCGATTGAATCACAGTATTGGCACAAAAAAAAAAAAAAAATCAAAACAAATCACAACAACAACAACAAAAAATCAAAACAGATTAAACAAAGTCCTACAAGAGTAAATGTGCAGTACACTAAATCTAGAAGATACTGAATCAACAGAGCTGGATACTAGTTCAGGTTCAGAAAAAAAATATATAAGCTATGTACCATTTTCTTTTTCTTTTGACTCTATAAAAAAAAAATTTAAACAAAAATTCCAGTAAAATCAAACGTCTTAGTTCAGATCTTTACAAAACAAAAGTCTCTCGGGTACCTGGCTCAAATGTAACGGTCTAAGCATACACTTAGTTGTTGTGTGCTTATTCATACGTGCTTCTTGCCAGACCGCATTGTGCTCAAAAAAGCGCACAGGCTTTCTGGGTCTTTTCTGAGCTTAGTGAATTTGACTATGATACACAGATGACATGCGGGTTCAGACACTCGCCCCAGATGGGGGAGCTGACCCCGGCCATGCAGGCGACCAGAGGGTCCTGCTTCCCTTCACTCCAATCAGCCTTTAGAGAAGGAGAGTTCAAGTCCTCCACCATGCTTCAGTTATACACAATGTTCAGCAATTCGCAATGAAAAATATATCCTGCTCTTACCCCATAATAGACACAGGCATTAGCTTGAGTTGATGTCCTACAGTGCTCAACAGTCACTTCCACTGATCTAAAGTGGTTCTGTAAAATGTTAAACAGCTAGTCAGTTCAAGAGAATCCACTTAGAGCAAATTAAAAAAAATTGAGTGAGTGGATAAGCACTTTATAGAATATTACATACATTAGGATTTAACATACTTAAGCGAGCCGAGTGTTTAGTGAAACATTCCAACTCATCCAGCCATCACTTTTGTTGTGAAAGAGATGCAAAGGAAAGACGTCATTTTAAGTTAGAAACAAATTATTTTTACATCACCACTTTCATGAAAGCGTTTATCTCCTCTCCCTCCAGTCTTAGTGCCATCCTGGTTAAAGCTAAATGAATTAAACTCTAATTAAAAATGCATTTCATTGTTAATCATTTGTGAGCAAAGAGGATTAGGTTGCAATTTGTGAAATGACATAAAATCTATCCCCTTCTCAAAAATAGACTTGAAATTTGGTTAAACAAAACACTATTATCCATCAGGCAGTTCATCAAGCCACAAAATGAGCAAACCAGTAAATCCCTAAAATAGATAAGACTTTGACCTGTGCTTAATTCCCATAATACAATAGGCATATGTTTACTCCATCTGCTTCGCTAATGCATCTTTAAATACAGCAAACAGAACTGTTTCTAGTCAATTTTTATCAGTCTGATCTCTAAGAGGAGGTGTCTAAAGTATCCGTTTCAGGATTTTTTTTAGCCTTTCAACCCCCAAAATTCAAAATTAATGTCAAAAATGTTAAGCCATGATTAATTAATGGTGAGCGGAATTAC
This sequence comes from Orestias chungarensis, assembly GCA_032876305.1. Taxonomy (NCBI): domain Eukaryota; kingdom Metazoa; phylum Chordata; class Actinopteri; order Cyprinodontiformes; family Cyprinodontidae; genus Orestias; species Orestias chungarensis. The sequence goes on along the minus strand of JAVLVB010000433.1, from coordinate 4,615,523 downwards.
AGGGGTTTCTTTGTGTTGCTCACTCCTGCGTTTTCCCCAACCGCTGCAGAAAACAAGAGTGATGCTCCGCATGAAATATTGATAAAAAAATCACCTCAAATAACCAACTCTTCGAATATGTGAAGCACATGTAGAATTTTAGAGCAGGCCGGGAGACAAGAGCCGAGAGTCTCAAGCCAAGGCTGTCAAACAGGGAGGAGAGGAGGTGCAAAGAAGAAGGATGTGCAACAAGAAAACATTCAATTTACTGCTATGTATTTTCCAACCAAACAGCTTAAAAGAGAACTCTGAGATGGAGGGTGCGAACGCAAACCAGAGAGCATCTTTAACCTCTGGCTGGTGCTTAGATTCCCATTCATCAGACGCATTAACAAAACCCTGTATGTGTTGGTCGTTCCTTGGATTGCTTTCCACAAAGAAACAACCACAGAAAAAGTCAAGGTTAAGGAAAAAAACAAATAGAATAATGCAGGTAACGACCTTGACAGGGAAAAATCTGGCAGGGCTAACATCTCTTAGGAAAGTGTTAGTGCTAGCTATTATGGCAGACCGGTAGTCAGGTTGCTGGCGCTCAGCCCAATCTCTGCGATCTCTGAGGCTAAAAGCAACAGTAGCAAACATGTGGAAGGCCCAAATTAACACAGCACTCCCCCATGAACAGCACGCTCAATTGAATAAAGAAGGCAGTGGGAGCATCATGACGCTCGGGATGCCTTTCTTTGGGTAGGATGAGGAGGTGACAAGCCAGTAATGGTAGAAATATTTGAAGCATGTATTTCAAAAAAAAGAAAGAAACCAACAGAGGGTACGTCATGAGTGTTATGAGTGGAAACCTACGTCCTACTAAACTGATAACCAACAAAATGATAGAGGTAACAGTGAGATCTTGGTTGTATAAATGTGTAAATTCATAAAATCATCTTTTGATCACACTGGAGCTTTTAGGTTTCCTTAATAGAAGTTTGTCAGCATTCAAACACATCATTATACCAGTGGGAAAGTAATTGTTTTCTTTATCTGAATGCATGCTTAGACTTATCTTTCCAAAAGACACATGAAGGTTTTGACTCAAAATTGCCCCATATATGAAACCCAGCTTCTATTAGATTAAATGTAATGTCACAGCATCATTCAAACACTGTTTCACAATAGTCTTGTTATTGATTCAAAGGTTTTTGTTTTTGCTTTGAAAGACATTACTTAAATATGTGGCCCAAAAGGTCCGGCAGTCGTTTTTCCTACACCTTAGCATAACATGCTTTTAGCCCAGCTTGCATGCTGTCTTCAACTAGCTTGAAAGCTTTGCATAGTACGGCTTTAAGCAACCTGAAGGAAACACGGACGGAAATTTAACACATGGATAGCAACACCGCCGCCACGGCACACCTTAGTCTGTTTATCTTCTGTTTTCTCAGTTAAATAAAAGTCAACAACCGATTGCCCCTGTTCCTAGTCGGCCACGTTTCACTACTCTGAACTCACGTTTGATCGCAAGATGTTTAGCTAGTTGTCCTTTCCCATATTTGTGACTGCAATCTGTTTGCAGATTGTAGTCACAATTTTTTTTGTAGTCATTTTTTTTTTATATCTATGATTTTTTATTGCCACTTGTGGGATCTCTCAGGCTTTTAAAATCTTGCCATGTGAAACAGGCATAAGCTAAAGTAAGAAACTTGCTAGGGAAGACAAACCTATCAGGTTTCTTGCCGCTGTACTTTCTATAGCACAATATTTTTGCGTCTCATAAACCTGGATTTTCAACAGGAGTGTGTAGCGAGCCACCGGGTTATATTCCTCAAGTAAACATCTTAAAAGCAAACAGCTAAGCTGTACACACGCCCACCTGCTTCTGGTTGGAGGACTCCCACTCATCAGACACATTAACAATCCTGCATTTGTTTGTCGCTACTTAGCTTGTTGTTCAGGCCAAAAAAAAGAAAAGAAAAGTAAACGAATTAGGTTAAAAAAAAAAATGCAGATAAGAACCTTTAGATCAGGAAAGCGGCTCGTGCTGAGAGCATCTTGGATTAAGAAAGTGAGTCCTCCATAATTTTCCAAGGTCACCATCATCGAGACAGTCCGGTAATCTAGGTGTCGGTGCGCAGCACAATCCCCACTATCTTGGAGGCTGCAGGCAACGTAGCCCATGTCGCCCTCATGTTTTATTCATTCTGAATGTCATATTATGGCATTCAGAAACCAAGATCAAAATCTGCTCTGGCAGAAATATTTAATATAACACCACTTCTCCATCCTTCTCCATCTGGTTTGCCAGACACAGAGAGAGAGGGGAGGACAGCCTCCTTCAGCTCAGCCATGTTGGATTATTGAAAATAGAGCTTTCAGAGAGGTCTCTGCTCAGGGAACAAGAAAAAAAGAAGAAGAAGAAAAAAGAAAGAGCGAGAAAAGAACTGTAGCATGCATCAGTTATCTTGGAGAGTCTGTGGTGTGCTGTAGACTGTCTGGTCATATTTCCCAATGAGGCTGGGCTATGGAGAGGTCCTTGGCTATCGCTGACATTTAGAAAATGGTGTGGAAATCACAGTCTGTTTGTCAAAAAATATAAATAAATAATGGACAAAAGAGTGCGCTGGCCGCCTGTAAAGCCTCCCAGGCTTGAAATTCCTTCAGTGTCATTGTGGTAACTAGACACAGGCATCAGGTTCTGTCACCATATGTCTTTACGTCGCGTGAAAAAATTGCAGCTAACACTGATCAATACACCACCAGCTGACATCGCTGGAGGACAATGGAGTCATTACAGCAATTCAAAACAAGGAAACTCGGTGCTACATGTTTTTTTTCCTCATTTCTTTACGTTGCTTCCACGTAATGGATGGTAAACTACCAGAGCAGTAATGATCAGGTTGAAATTGCCATCTAAACAGCACTCTCAGGTTTAGTCGATGAAGCAGGCCCTTATTTCCTATCTTTACATGTGGCCCGTATTCTCCAGCATATGTCTGCGCAAGCAAACAACACATTTGAGTTTATTTGCGACTACTTTCCAATAACTGCAAGCATGACTGAATAAAATGTGTTCAATTTGTACATGCAGCAGGGGGATTTTTTTAGTTTTGCTTTTTGTTTGTCTACAGAATGGGAATAAATAGCCAATACCAATTCTGGCACAACCTCTCTTTTGTCCGGAAGCACCGAATGAGCTATGGAACCATTGTAAACATTAGATTCCCTTAGAGTTTAAGATAAACAAAAAAACAAAAAACTCACTCCCCCTGCTTCTCTACATTAGTATCAGCATTTGAGTTCAAGTCTGTTTGCAGCCAATTTCCATGAAACCCTCTTTCACACTTCTTGTCCCCTGAACTCCCCACCTGCTCTGCAGCAGCATGCAGGGAAGCAGCTTACCTTTGTTCATGTCAATCAGCTGCTTCTTCTTCTGCTGACGCTCCTGCTTCTCTCGCTCGGCTTTCTCCTTCGCCAGCTTGGCTCTCTTGATCTTCTCCTCCATCTCCCTCTTCTTGTGGTTCTCCTTCATGGCTTCCTGATGAGGCGCACGCACACGCACACGCACACACACACACACACACACACACACACACACACACAGACACATATAAGCAGATAAAATCAGAATGTTGCTCTGCCACCTTCAGTCTTTTATCATCTTTTCTACTGTATAGTCTGCCAGGAGCAGCAGAACACCATCAGCAAATTCCTATTCAGCAACTGGCTTGATAGAGATAAGCGTTTGGAATAAACAATGTATTTGTTGCTGTGAATGACACTTTTTTTCCCCATTATAAGCCATCTATCAGTAAGGTTTCTGTATGACTTTACAGGAATCACGTAGTTGATTTATTCTCAAAAATACATCAACAACATCCATACAGAACCAGTGCTTTAAAAAAAAAAGTATTCATACGCCTTAAAATGTTCCACATTTTTTCATATGACAACCACAAGCTCTAAAGAATCTAATGCTGGAACAAAACCTGACAGCAAGTTTAGACATGGCTTAATGGACAGGTAGGCCACATTGATGCTAATGTGCTACTGTGAGTTGGTTCATAAAAATAAAATAAAAATCCTATAAAATTACATTGACGTCTGTGGTAGTATTGAGATAAATAAGAAAAGGTTCAAATTCAATGGTTTTACAAGACATTGTAAAATCTAATGCAAGCCTAAATATTTGAACAAATCTGAGAAAGACATGTTCTCAAGATTGCAGCATTTGGAAGTCGTGTGGCGAGCTTGAGATTCAGAAAGTATCCTTCCCAGCGGTCACCAGCTGAAATGCCAGGAAGGAACCCGGGGTAGAGAGATAATAAACCAGGTCTTCGGGGTTGTATAAATGTGGAAGTTTGTTCTGCGGCAAGTGGAAAATAAGATGCAACTGTGTGACCTTTGCATACAGCTAAATGCTGTTGCATGCTAAGCCTGTGGTGCATTCAAGGTTCT
>JAVLVB010000433.1:4583181-4605242 GCA_032876305.1 Orestias chungarensis | reverse complement strand
CTGATTCCAGAGGAGTGAATGCTGCAAGTCAATGACTCGATGCAATCTGCTGGGGTTCCTTAGATTGGAAACTTTTTCAAATTGATTTGTTAGAATGTATCCTTGATTTTAATTGATTTTTTGTAAAGTGCCTTGAGACGACACCTGTTGTAAATTGGCGCTATATAAATAAACTGATTCTTGATTCTTGATTCTATTAGTCTGGAAATTGTTAAAAAATATTATTACGGCTTTATGGAAATCCAGTTAACTGCGAAAGTCAATAGGTGAAGGCATAATCTTTTCCTGGAGCCGGCCAGCCTGAATTACTGCAAGATCACATCAGCGACTCATCTGGGAGGTCATAAAAGAGCCTAGAAACAACATGTGAAGCTCTGCGGGGTCTCATTTACCTCAGCTAACTTCGGTATTCATTTTTTTGACAATGAGAAGCGTTCCAAAGTGAAAACCCAGCTGACCAAGCGAAATCAAAAACCCCTTAGAACACGGAAACATTCTTGATGAACGCCACTATTTTGGGTAAAATGTTTTTTTTAATTTAACTGATGTTATACTGTTAACTTTTGGAAGGCGTCCCGTTGGGATTTGGACGACCAAATGGAAACATGGATTGTAATCTACAGTAGAAAAACCGGAACGAGAAACTCCGGCTACCAAGTTGGAACTTTAAGCTTAATCAATTGTGGGTAATGAAGCAACAGAATGAACATAAGCAGTTTCATAGCTAATAAAAGTCTGTAGATACTACCATCTATTATTGGTGTTAACATGTTCAATATCTAATGAGGATCTAAAGAAATAAATGAAGTTTGATTATGAATGGGACACATTCCTTCTCAATTCAATGTGTATTTTTAATACTACATCTCTGAATTGTTTCATTTCTCCCTTGTTGTCTTGCTCCCTTGTACTTTATGTCAAAGTAATGGTAAAAAAAAAAGTCTAACTATAAGAAGCTTCAGGTTCTGCCAACATCTTCAGACATTATTCTTTATAATTGCTACTCAATCTTATTTCTGTTCCATTATGTTTGTTCTGAAAACTGTAAGACAGATGGAAAATATATCTAAGTCAGAAAAACGGTTAAGTGAGGCTGGTTCTATGCCAACTCCCAACTTTTCATTGCGGTTATTGCGGCGGCACCTGATGACAAGTACAAATCAGCCACTGTATTTGTCTCCAGGGAGTATTAGTGTCCACAGCTAGAGAGACCCTGGGTGCACATGCAAACCGAAACAGTACAAAATAAAGAGAAACAAACAATGGAAATAAAAGATTAACGACACAAAACTCATCTAATTAAACATGTTTTTCTTCCTAATGCGTTTTCCCCTTGTAATCCATTCTGAACTGAAGCTGTTGCTGTCAGCCGATTAATGAAAGGCCATCGTTTGACAACACCTTGGTGTTCGCTGTGTTAGTCCTACTACGGTGCTTTCAAGTCGTTTGCATAACGGGTGCAGTTATAGGCAATTACGTTCTTTTGCAGTCGCCTTGGCAACGTGCGCGGTCAAGTTGGTATGACAGGTCGCCTACGATTATCAGGACATTGTTTTTTTTTGAAGAGTCTGCGGTTTTTGTGTGGAGGCCACCGTTTTCCAACAAACCCACCCGTTTAGAATTGAAGTTTAATTTTGGGACTCCTGGTAAAATCTCACCCATGAGGTCGAAAGTAAAACATAATACAATGATTCAAAAAGTGTGGAGATTTGCTGGAGTGTTTTCTTTTTAAGATCACCCTGGGACAGAAAGAACTCTGGGCAGAGAAAGGACTTATTCTTCTGTCTTGCTGTATCCATATCTGCCTGGCTACCATTTACCCCCATTGCTCCTGTCAGCCTACTGTTATCTCTTCCTTTGTACACCTCCCTCAATCTCCTCTTCTCTCCCACAGGGCCCCAGGGGATGGATGTGAAAGTACAACTTTTCCAAACTAAAATATCTTTTCAGCATCAAAAAGACAGTTGTGTTTTGTTTTTGTATTTTTTCATTTTGTATTTTTTGGAGGGAAGGGTAAATCCAAAAGTAACTTTTTGGCTCCAGAATGTGGTTAGTATATGTTATAAAGTATAAAGTAGTTAATTTCTACTGTTAGAAATGAACCTAATCACAATGGTAGATTTGACTAAAGAAATACAAGTTTAAAAAAAATCTTGGAATGTAGATAAATGGACATTGTCATGATGTAAAAACTTTTAAAAAGTTGGCGATTGCTACACACCAACAGATTCTGTCCGGGAAACACTTACATTGCGTTTTTTGATTCATTACATTCTAGTGGAAACTGAATTTAAAAAAAAACTGTTAAAATTGCACTTATTACTTAAATACACAAAATCAAATAGACAGCCTTGCACTAGGGTGTTTATTAAAACCAGTTTCTACTTGTGTCAAAAGGCTTGAAGGGATCCGTTTTTTTATAATATGCTGATTAAAAAAACAGAAGATCATTATGTTTTAACAATTTAATAGCTCTCAGCAGTATCAGCTGTATTAAATACTGACAGAATAAAGAACCTACTGAGTTTTTATCACATTATTAAACATACACATTTTCATAAAATATATCAAAACATGACACAGGGAAAAAAGAAAAAAACTATGTTGAACTGACATAAATAACATTCTCGATTACAAGTTTATTTACAAGTTGGATTGCTGAAAACGGTGTATTATGGGATCACTTCATCCTTTAATCAGCTTTGCTAAATCTATAATCAGGAACCTTGCGTTACATCTTGAGTAAGGTCTTTGATTACCATGTGAAATTGTTGTTTTCAAAGTTTACAGAACATCTCCAATTCTGTTGAGTCTTCTTTTGGCATTGGCAGCTTTTTGTCAACAGTAGATAGACAGGAAGTATGGAAGGAAAGAAGGAGAATTAGGAGATGTACTTCAGTAAATGTTACAGGAACAATTCGACTATGGTAACTTAGGTTCTTTAACAATCCTCCACTGCTTGCCAGGATTTTCTGGCTTTATTTCTACTATAGAGTTCCGTATTAGATTCTGGTTCTAGGTACCAGAGCTCTACAATTTTACCAGTGTTTTTCTTCAACAGGTCGCTTAAGTTCCGTGATCCTGACTGGGCTTTGACGACTAATCTCGATTTTTTTTTTTTTATCATTTTTAACTTGGTGATGTGAATCACTTTATATATTTTTTGTTTTAGGAAAGGTTCAATCAAAATCAGAATTGTGCACAATGATTTCCGGTGCCTGTTGTGGCTTTTGCCTCTACGGGTGTTTGAATTTTTTTCCCACTTCCCTCCACCGTCCCTCTCCTCAGTCACTGATAGCCCACGTATGCGCTGTGGTAGATGTGTCCCGCTGGGGACTGGACTGAAGCTGGCTGGGCTTTTGCTCTTCATATTTCCACATCAAAGACATGTCATATTGATGGAGCCTGACGCACATTATACTGCAGCAACACAACCTGCACACTGGAGCCGCCATGTAGCATGCATACAAAAACAGAATAGGAATCCAAACATAGGCATACATTTACATCCAGACGCACAAACATATATATATATATATATATATATATATATATATATATATATATATATATATATATATATACACACACTGAATATTTGCAAGGATTCCTTAACTGTCCGATTGTCAATTACACTGTTCTTTCTCTTTCTTTCTCTATTTTTTTGCTTCTTTTAATATTTTTACACCATCTCTTGGATAAAAGAAAAAACTCATTATGAATCTCTTTCTACACCACCACTTGATATTCTCTCTTTTCAATTCTCTCTCAGACACAACAAATACCTTTTTTCCTGCTTGGAGAGGACTTTTAGAAGACCTCATATTCAAACCCCTCCAGCTTTGAGCCGAGCGGGTAGAGGGCATGTTGGGTAAGGAGGCGAGACATCAGGCGGTATTCGCTTGCGCCCACCCTAAACTCTGTTTGTCAGTCTTTGTCCTCACACGAGGTCCGCCTACCCTCCCCCGTGGTTTAAACCCAACCAACATAGAAAAGGAAAACTACCCCAAAGCTAAAGGGACTCCATGTAAGCAAACATTGATAAGGATTTAAATCTGTGATGTACTGTATCTGATGCATGCAAAAAAAAAATAAGTAGCATGTAATTGTGATGCTGCAATAATTTGTTGCTTTAAAAATGGTTTTGAAATTGTGTATATATATATATATATATATATATATATATATATATATATATATATGCCCCACACTAAGCCTGCTTTCTCCAAACCCCACTATGCCTGCTCCCTTTATCCCTCAACCTACTGCTGGCAGCGCCTCTGAGCCAAATTTCACCAAGGCTGCCCACTGACTGGACATAAGCCATCTTGTTGACTGAAAAGAGGATGAAGGAATGGAGTACAGAGACTTAGCACTGTCTGTCAGATGGAATAGATCATTTTCCCATCATTAGGTTGTTTTCTTCCGTAAATAAACGAAAAACTTAACAAGATAGGAATCAATATCAAACCCTTGTTTTAGTGATTTGAAAGACCTGCTGAGGATAAACTAATGCTATTAAAGTTTCCATAAGACATATTGATTTGCCTCATTATATGAGATCACAAATAACCATACTTTTTTTTCCACAGACTCTTACCCTCGATTAAAGAATTAATTCAAGTATCACAAAAACAAAGCAATCACCCCGCAATTAAATACGTAGTGAATCAACGTTTACGCAGATAATTAGAGCCAGCCTGAGGCAACGTTTCTGACGAGGAAATTTAAAATGTTTTCTCCTACAGTTGAAGATCTGTCCTTTTTCTCCTCACCTGCTGTTGGTATTTAATGCTATGTCACCAGAGCGTAAGAATTACAACAATTCAATTTATGGGAAAACTCAGTAACCACAGGAATGCATCCAATGTTTCACAAAATATTCAATTTCGAGCCAAAGGTTGATCCACTGAATAACCGAGCGCGGCTGCCTTTTAGGGTGGACATTAAAATAGAAGACTGTAGCCTTGGAGTGAAATGCAACAACTTAAAATATATCCTAGTTAGGTCCAGAATTCAATGTTGGATCAAACCTAAATACATATTTGTTTTCTTAGTCAGACTAATCTACCAAATAAGTCAATTGATCACCTTAAAAGTACAACTGACTTTTGCTAAATACCATTGATGTCCTTTAAGGCATCACAAATATCTATTATGAGAAATAAAGTATTAAATACTTAGTTTTTTATAATAATGCCATATCAGTGCAAAAATCACCTACCCAAAGTTTTTAATCTAAAAGTTGACTGGTACTTTTTGTTATTGATGTACATTTGTCGGTGAAAGGAAACACACCATTGATCGTTTCAATGCAATCTCAATGCTAACTATCCTTAGAGAGGGTATTATTCAAGTCGTACACAGTGGGGAAAATAAGCATTTGATACACTAGTTTTTCATGTTTTCTGGACTTACAAAGAACAGAGGTCAGTAAAAAAAAATTTAAGAGACAGAATCCAACAGAATTCAAAAAAATATATATAATTATTAAATAAATATTGTTCATTCTATTGAAGGAAATCAGCAAACGATCACCCACTACCAAAACCTCTGGCTCTCACAAAGCTGTTAATCATCACTTGTATTAACTGCACCAGTTCTATACTTGGTAACTGTTTAAAAGACTGTGGTACAGACAATCAATCAATCAGACTCCAACGTTGCCAAAATGCTTAAGATAAAAGGGCTGTCTAAGGACAGCAGGGACAAAACTGTAGGTCTGAACAATACTGGGAAGGGCTACCGGTCCAAAAGGCAAATTATACTGGAGATTAGGCTGCTGGTGCAAGTTTTCTTAAATTAGGGAAACTGAAGATGAATGTCAATCTCCATCAAACATGCAAGATCTCACCAGGGAAACAAAAAAAGGGGCTCAATAAGACCAACTGCAAAGTCCTAATGAAGCCTATATAGTCTGCGGACCTGAACCCAATGAAAATATTAGGTTTCTAAAGTGTTGCCTAGCAACAGCCCAGAAACCCAGTAAGGTCTTGAGAAGATCTGTATGAAGCCATAATGTGCATAAGTGTTTTTTGCATTCGTAAAACTTGAAAAATCAGCAATGCATCATATACTAATTTTCTTCACCGTAAAGACAAATTAGTTGGAATGTATAGTCTTCACGACTATGATAACATACCCACGTTATGCGGGAATGTAGACAACACTTTGGGCTCAAATGTAGACATTAACTTATGCAAGGGCTGTGGAAAAAAAAACTTAGACCAATATGCATCCAATTCAGATCAACTTTGTCATCCTCCTTGAAATTCACTCGTGGAAGTCGATTATGGACAGGTGGTTTATCCAATAACTTGCCAAGCACTCTTTGAAAGTACTTGTCCTCCACCACTCTCCTCAAACGACTTCCCAGATGGCTCTGTGCAACAAACCATATGGCACCTTCAGGTTAGCTATATGCAGTGTTTCTGTCATGGTGGCACTATAGCTTACCTATGTTTTTCAGTGTTGTTTGGAAGTTTAAACTTTAAAAAAAAGAAACCCCAAAAAAAGTGAAGAGCAGTGTGCTAATAAACATAACGAAAAAATATTCCACACATGACAGGTTCAGCGAGCTATATTTTCCTGCTTTGACAGAGGAGCTTAGATTTTTATCCCCTCGTAAGTCCTCATCATCTTCTCACCTACAGCCTCTACCTCTTCTTTCTCTGGAAATTAGAAGGCAGATTTAATGTCAATTTTACTGTCAATTTATTCTGCCCATCTGTCCCTGAAATATTTATACGTGCAGAGAGAGGAAGGTTGCCCATGCTTAGACATTCAAAGCTCTTCACTAAAGCACCCAGCTGGTGTTCTAACAACTCAGTGAGGAGGAAACTGGTGGATGTAATGACTACATCTCATAAAGGAAAAGACAGTGTATAAATTAGGAATGAGAGGATTAGGACCATGGGGATGACCTGTTGAATCATGAATATGCTATTTAGGAAAAGGCAGCCAGGAATATTACTTTCTTTCAGAATGGAGCTGATGAGCATTTGAGATCCATAACACAGTGGTGTTATGATATAAAGACACATGTGTTTTTCTTTACAACCGTTTGTCGTTATTGCCCGTCTTTCAGCTCGCCAAGAAGTGATCTGATGCCACAACAATGAGGCCGTGCATGTTTTTTGTCATTTCCACACAGCAGCGTCAGGACAGTGAGAATCCTCTGTGCTCACAACATTCACACTTGTCAAATTATAAAAGGTCAAGTCTCTTGTTCCTCCTGATCTGATCGGTAAACATCAAATCCTATTACATTACAGTGACTTTCAGGGGATGGTGTTTTATTGACAGCTTGTAGACTTATATATATTACACATGCATATTTTAAGCAGCATGTAAATACATCAGTTTCAAAATGACTTAAAGAGGATCATGATGAGAAATTTTCTGTGTTGCAAATGCTAATCCAGTCGAACCCATTTAGACTTTCATTTTACAATAACTCTCTACCATCCTCCTGATTACTGTGAAAGAACGAGTGGAAATCTAGAATAAATAAAAAAAAACTCTGACCCTCATCATTCTGCACTTCAGATAAATTGTTCTAAATTATATTGATTCAGTAATGTCTCATTAGACATAATTTGACCTTTTTCTAGGCAGTAAATCATAATATCACTGAACAGCACAGCTTCTGTTCGGGTGCAAGCCAGGTTGTTCCATGCCACCACATAAATTTAAAATACTGCTTGTGTCATGTTGCTCAGGGACTATATAGATATTTGAGTATTGCATATGGTATTTAGTTATTTCCTAGCATATTCGACGACTGTCCACTTGAATGTAACAATAACAGAGATTAATCACAGAGACTAGTTTGCAGTCTTTGTTGTTTTTCTTTGTCGTCTTTGCTTTTTGTCTGATTATTTGTGACTCATTGTTGCAACTGTCTTGATTGAACAATACCTTATCAAACCTTTAAAAATAGCTGACTACCAACTAAAGTGGTTCCTTTTCCTGATCAATTATTAGTCACTATTCAAACATATACACTACTCACAAAAAGTTAGGGATATTTGGTTTTCGGGTGAAATATGTGGAAAATGTAAAAAGTTCCTGCTACGGTGATATAATCACGAAAGTAGGACATTTAAGTAAAAGGGTGCACTGGTGATTTCCTCATCTCAAACAATTAGTTGAAACAAAAGTTAACAAAAATGGTGTGTACACCACAACAAAAAATGTCAACGTCCCAATAACTCGTCATGTGCCCTTGAGCATCAATTACAGCTTGACAACGACGTCCCATGCTGTTCACAAATCGACTTATTGTGTGCTGAGGCAGGGCATCCCAGTCTTCTGGAAGGGCAACCCTCAGGTCATTGAGGTTTTGGGGTGCCGAGCCTCTACACAGCGACTCAGTTGATCTCACAGGTTTTCAATGGGATCCAGGTCTGGAGAAAGTGCAGGTCACTCCATTTGAGGTACACCAGTCTCCAACAGCCGTTCCCTGATGATGCAACCCCAATGAGCTGGAGCATTGTTGTCCATGAAGAGGAAATTAGGCCTGTGTTGTTCATGTAGGGGCACAATCAATGGATTAATGATGTTATTCAGGTAATATGAGCTCGTCACTGTACCATTCACAAAGTGTATGGCTGTTCTACACAGACTGGACACACCTGCCGACACTGTAACACCGCCACCACCAAAAGCTCGTCTGATGACAACAGTTGCTGATGCATAGCGGTCTCCTTGACGTCTCCAACATCGTTGGCGGCCATAATTTCTGCTCAACGTGAATCGACTTTCATCAGAGAACAGCACTGAGGGCCACTGGTCCCTCGTCCAGCGTAAATGCTCCCTGGCCCATGCAAGACAATGAGGCCTGCTGGTGAGGTCAGGTACCATTGCAATGTACTGGTCATCAGCATGGGATGTGGCCAAAGGACGTCCACTTCTACGCCTTTCTATAACTCTTCCAGTCTCTCTGTATGTCTGTTGCAACCTAATGATGACACTCTGTGACACTCTTAGCTCAGTGGGCACGTCTGTCTGAGAACGTCCTGTTTGAAGCATTGCAATGGCCAGGTACGGTTGATCCATTGTTAGGTGTCATCTTGGTCTCATGTCACAATGTGAACAGCCTGATGAGGACGACTGTTTAAACACCAGCTGTAATTGAACCAGGAAATTTATTGGTCGATTCGAGGATCAAACACCTGTTGTGACTTTTGCCGTTAAGCTCCTCATTAGAAAACAGCAACATGTGCAAAAAGTACTGAAACATTTAACAGTTGGACAGGTGCATTCAAAAGCTTAGAGAAGGTCCCATTACGTTCACCTGTTAAGGTTTGAATACATTTTTGGTTCATCCTGAAATTCAACCCGACAGCCAAATATCTGTAACTTTTTGTGAGTAGTATATGTTATTGTTTACATCAAGCATTGGAATAACAACGGTTTGGACCCTAGGACAACAGCTACCTAGAAGTATTTTAAACAATTTAGATATACAAACTGACTTATTTTGGTTTTTGTGATCACACACCTAGGGAAAATTATAAATAAAGGCTCAAATATATATTAAGGACTCCAAATTAGGCTTTTAAACCAACATAGGTTGTGCCAAATCTTAAGTATGGCTGTGGTAGGATTATGGAACGTTTAAGAGATGATAAAGTAAGCTAATGCAGTTTGACCACTGAGCAGTTCAAAAAGGGTGTATCCCTAAAAAGGATGTGTCATGCTTTTCACAAAAACTGACATTTTTTGTTCCCCTATCAACGGACTGAGTTGTGAAACCTACAGACCAACAACACAAGAGAGCTGCATGGCTCGGTTACATAGGCCGACCTGTGCCGTATGCTCATCGGAAACAAGGTATAACAGTTATACTTTAAAAATAGCACTGACTTCATTTGTGGATTGTGAAATCCACAACCAATTAAAAGCTGTGAACTCAATTATTTTTGAATTTCAACAGTTTTTGAAAATTTCACCCTGAAAACAGAAAAATACATAAATAAATGCACAAACTTCAGCATTATAGCAAATCTAAGTACTTAGAAATGTTTACAAGGATGTATTAAACTATAAAAACCTTCAAATAGATTTTTCTAAACTAAACTATTGTCCAGTTACTAACATGAAAAAAATAAAGTTAAGTGGACTGCACACAAACCCGCCTTTGATAAGACTCTTAACTGCAAAAGGAAAGTGTGGCCTTCATGCTTGCCGAATTCAACCTTGTGATCAAAACAAAAACTATTGTTGAATATCTTCATTTCATGAAAATTACGCTTTTGAATACGATAACCCAGTGATAAAAGCAAGTGCTTTTATGTACGAACGAGAGCAAATGTCAATCGGCTACAGATGTATGAAATTAATCCACCGTCCACAACAGAGACTGATGAATCGAAGCCACTTGTTAGTGAGAAGAGATGGCATTTGACACCTAGCGAGGCCTACGACTGTAGCTTGTGCATAAATTGTTAGGATAAAATGAGAAGCAATATTTAATCATTTATTTATTTGAACAAAACCTCTTTTTTTTTGGCAAGACAAAGGGTGAAAACAGAACCAGTCTGTGCTCACAGCCTGATAATGACCTAAACTTTATCTCCAAGTAAAACTAGTTAATTATAGGATAAGATTTATTTTCTTCCAACTTGTGAGTACAGAAAAGATTGCAGCCAGAGTGATAAAAGATGGGGTGCAAAAAGAAACAAAGAAAGAAAGAGGCAATATTGATCAGATTCCTTCAGTCTGACCAGAGTCCCAGCAGCTACCGTGACAGAGTACAGCTCCATTCAATAGCCTTATCATTACCGCAGCACAAACCCATTCAGCAGGTCAGCCTGTTTGGCCGCCGTTTCGTTGTGTGCGTCTGCACAAGGGAGGGGGAGGTGAAAAGTGGAGGGGTAGGGGGCTAAACTTCGATTCTTTAAGCCAATTAATCCCATTATAAGACCACCTACAGCACATTTCTTTGTTCACAACACTGTAAGCCTAATGAAGTGTCCTGACAGTAACGGGGGGGGGGATTTCTTTTCATGCGAGTGTATCACAACAAACACGCGGAGTCAGTCATTTTGTGCTGTAATTGAAGTATGATTGTGAACTAATGTGGCTAAAAGGAGAATCGTCGAGTAGTGACATTTGTTCTGACACAGCTATTATTCATTCAGATTCAAACTACAAACATGTTTTTATTCTAATATATTAATAGTTTTTTGACACCTAAGAGGGTATATGAAAATTTAAAGCGAATCGCTATTCAATTAGCAGTAGCATTTATATTGTTCTCAGAGATTTAAGCTTCACAGTCTGCATCTATGTACATGACTTTTATTTTGAAGCACAAAAGGAAGTCGCTTTGGAGTTGCCTCGTTGGTTTGACAGAGTGAAGAAATAATGACTTAACAAGTAAAAACAATATAAACACCATGATTGACAAAAGATTAGGAGCTGATGGCTACAATTAGCATTGGGTTTAAAACTTTGTTGGTTCTATAAAACAGATTTATTTGATAAATCTGAACCGAATTTGACATTCTCTATTTCAATAATAAAAAGAATAGTTATTGATAAAACCTAATGTTTAGCATTCTATATAAAAAAATCCTGTTATGTTTTTCTTATGAAAAGAATGGTTATTCTTAGTTATTTGCAAAAACATCAATAAAATCTTTTCTTATAAATTCTCTCATCCTGACATGGATCTAATATTTTATAACTAATGACTATGTATGTTAGTGTTTAACCCTGTGTGTTATAAACTGAATCATCTGTACTGCTCTTATAGAGTCCACCAGGATTCAATGTCCCATGTTCTTTACTATCAGAGAAATAGGACATGACTAAATTATGTAATGACTGTCATTAAAGGCCTATGACTGACAAACAAGTTCAATTCAATTAAAACTCCAGTAACTTCATGCACAATTTAAAGAAATAATAGGCACACAAGACAAAAAATATTAAATTGTAAGAACTGCATCTATAGAACTGCGAATCGTATTTACGGTCAAAGTTCATGAATTAACAACAGTAGAAGAAATCCAAAATCTTCCGCCCATGAGGAAGGTCCACAGGGAAAAAAATCTGCTGACCAAAAAGGGCACAAAGGCTCGTGTCACATTTGTCATCCTGCATAAAACTAATACATCAAACTGGCAGCCAAACATGGTTGCTGCAGCAAAATGGTCAGGTTCTGCTTTGCTGCTTTAGGGTCTTAATGTCCTTTTAAAATCGATGGAACTAAGATTTCTGTTCTGTAGCAGAAAATATCCTGAAGGAGAAGGTTCAAGCAACCAGAGCTCAAGTGCACTTAGTCAGTTTACCCGATATACAATAACTTCCTTTTTTTTTTCCTATGCCGACAATAAAATGGAATAATTTAGATAACCAAAAACATCAAAGTGGTACAAAAAAGAAGCTGAAGAGATAAGTAAGGGAGCAAATTATTCTTGAAAGCACACGTTTTTTTTTTTTTCTCTTATAAGGAAATATAATTACATGACATCAATAGATCAAATAACCAAGCAGATTGTTTAGAGTTATGTTAGTTTGATCACGTGCTCAGAATCTCTTATGTAAAAAGAGCCAACAGGACAAAAAAAGGACCAGTGCAAACACAAATAAAAACAAGAAATTAAAAAGCACCTTAGACCACAAGCACCTACGAATAGCTGAAATTAGCTTTAGAAATTGTCTTGGAACTACTCTTATGAATGGAGATGTTGGATTGGCTGCTTTGTAAACAATAGCCAATGGGGTGTCGTGTAGCATTACGCCTAGGCGGTTCAGCTTTCTTTCGTTTATTTTGGATATGCTTTATACAAAAGAAAAAAGAGCTTATACACAAATTTTCTGTTAATGATTTGGAGGTACGTCCCATAGACAAATCAGAGATTACTGAACCCCAAACAGGCTGTGGGAACACTGGAATCTGAAAACAATTCTCAGCTGTATCTGAAGGACAGTTTTTCACAATCGGAGTATGACACGGTTTAAAAAAAACTGCATTCCAATTTAAATACAATTGAAAACCCCTGTACTTTATGAGATTACAGTCTTACATGAGTCGCATGAGTAGCTGTCAAAGGGGGGTGACAGAAATAATGTAGCCGTCTTCACTGGCAGCACAGAGGCAGAGACCATTTATAGCAAATTAATTTAAGGCTCTAAATAATTAACTGATAATTATCTGGCAATCAAGAGTAAGATAAAATGATCTTCCCAGGATTTTTTTTTTTTGTGTGTGTGTATGTCATGTGGCTCAGCGGGTGGACAAAAGAGATTTGTTGAAGCCAGCCTTAAAAAAATGTATAAAAAAAAAAGATGGGAGAAAAATAACTGACAGGGAATACAGTGTGACCCGTTTGCTAGAAGGGAAGTGGATTTGCCAATGATTAGTGTCACCACAAACGCTTTTCTGTCGGGAATAATGGATGTTTGCACCAGCTGTCTTCCATGTGTTTCTCACACGTTGTTTTTTTATTTATTTTTTAACAAACAAACACTCGTTAATATGACAATGTCCCCCGCACAAATGACGGTGTTATTCAGTTGCTGCCTGGACACCCCAAACACCGACACTATAAATCATCACGATGTCTAAAAAAAAAAGAAAAAAAAAGCGACTTACAAGTTCAGCGGTCATGGATGGGGATGCTTGGAGCGCATGTTTATACCCGATCCATGCGTAGTGCGACGCAAAAAAAGATTGATTTCGGAAAGCAGAATCCTGGCGGAGAAAGGTGACAAACTTTCTCCCGCTATGTGAAAATTAAATTACCCCCACTATCAACAATTCATCTCCCTACTACAATGTCATTCTTCTTCTTTCTTTCCTTAATCTCTCAAACAAGCACATTTTGCTAAGTCAATCTTCCAGTTTTAACAAAAAGCATTACATATGGGCTCCATTTGCAAAAACTGTCAAGCAAAGCAGGGAGATCTTTCCCGTTGGTGCTTTCCTCCCCTGAACCTTTGTGGTGTGCATAAATGTACCCAAATATTTTCAAGGGTGTTAGAAGGAGACACGAATTTGAGCTAAACATGTAACTTAAGTGTTTTCCTGCCTGCCAATCAAATCTTTAAAAGTTGCAAAGTTGATCAGGTTAATGTTTTTTGAACACGGACAGTTATTCCTAGAAAGTTCTCCTTTTCTTCTAAAAAAAACAACAAGACTTTAAAGCATTTACATTCAAAGATGCACCAGCACATGCCTGTACACTGTTTTGTTTTTTTTACTTTAAGGCATTTGGGATTACAGAAAGGTGCAATTAGTTTGACGGTGTGACGTGCTTAGGTGAAACTTAAAGCTGACGGGGCTACCAAGCACCCCCGCTTTGCAACCTTTTATAAAATCAATGCCACCACTAAACACAACTCTCCCCCCATGGAGCTGGTCCCTGTTACATCCTCCTTCCCCTTCTCGTGTCGAGGAGGAAAAAAACAGACAAACAGATAAATTACAGACTCCCCTGCTGCCCCTCTCTCATCTTCTAGTCTGTCGACTATTGAGAAATGACAAACAGCTCTGCCAATACTATTCACAAAAGAGAAAAGAAATGAAAGAAAAATTCTGCTTTCGGTACGTTAACACCTGCATTTTAACATTCCCTGTCTTCAAACCCATTTTTATTTTAACCCTACAGAAGCACGAGAAAAAGGAAAAAAAAAAAAAGTCATTGGCTTCGACATAATTTGCTTTTGATGGGTGACATCTGAAAACGGTTTTAGTGTCTCTGCGCACATCCAGGAGGATGTTTGAAGAGACAGGAGGGTTAAAAAGAGACATTTTCTCGTATCGTTTCTCCAGAGATACAGAAATTAGTGTCCTTGAGAAATACTACAAGGAGAGAAAGAGAAAGACATGCTTGATGAAGACGAGGCTTTTCTTGGAGGGAGCCGTGACAGACTCTTGTCCAGATCCATGGCGACATTTTGACTGGTGTATTCCTGCTGTTGAAAAACGTCTGCACTTCTAAATAAGATAGATACAATAATACACATTTCTGTCGGCGCCCTGTGCCTCCTTTCCATACCATACAGGCAACATGTGGTACAGCGAAGTCAAGTGATCTAGGGGAGGACTCACACCAATAGGAAAGTGAAAAAAATACCTTACATGGGGATCAAAACATGTTCTCTGTCAATAATTTGAATTTGATTTGTTGGGATTTTGAAGCGGAAAAAAATAGCCTTGACACTAAATGTGTATTCTGACCCACAGCATAAAGTTTGTGCAATTTAAAAGGGTTATTTTGAGCTGTTTTTAAGAACTTTGGGCTATATCTGATCATTTATTGTGGAAGGGTTGACCTACATGTACTGTATATACCAGTAATGTTAAATCACACAATAAGCAGGTTCCAAACTTTAACGTTATTAAATCATCGTACCAAAACAAAGCACACTGCTTTTTTGGCTTTAGAACCAGCAAAGATTGAGAACGAGAACTGTCACACCCAAAAGATTCAAACATAGCTAAATTACCTACCGATTGCTTTTTATAGAAAACTCCAGAAGTGAAAATAACAGTGCAAAACAGGCTTCATCACTAGAACTGCATCGCTCATGCTGGCGGAGCTCTGTTAAATTAGGTAAGATTTATTCTTTTTTGTACACCAAATCAAGCAAGGCAGTAAAAAGGAGGCTGTATGAATGCAGAACAGGGACAAGAAGTAGAGACACAAGGAGGATGTTCAAACCATCTCTTACCACGATTGTAAATGGCAGATCAAATTCCCAACTCCAACATCTCCCTGCTCAGCTTGCTAACTATCTGGCCAGAGACCAGACTTTAAGAGGAGCGGCAAAAGCAAAGGAGGTGGAAATTAGATCGTTTAAATCATAAAAGAAAAGGTGCTAAACTAAAAAACTCTGACCGGTTCTGTCTGGCTTTATAAAACTGGGGTCTTTTTACACATGTTTTCATACTTTCTCTGAAACTCCAAATTCACCAAAAGAGAACTTGTTATTAAAACACAAGAAGTGTTTGCTTCTTGTTATATCTGCTTCTTGTACTCACTTAAGACCAATGTGCTTTATAAAAAAAAAAGGCAACAAAAGAAAACACACAAACGGCGCTGCTCTACAGTAGGTACAGTAGGTTGGCTGAGTTACCTGCTTCAGCAGCTCAATGGCAGCATCACTGCATTCATTTGGCAGTCTGTTGCTCTAATTTGCATCAGATTACATGCCCACAGAGGCAAACTCGCCTTAATGAGAAGCATCATCCTCTGCAGGTGGCAGGGAAGAAAACACGAGTTGGGGACACTGAAATGATCTGCCTCCTCAAACTATCACTTGTCATCGACGGCCTGCTGTTCTGATGACATCAATTTTGGCTCTGAAATACTTTTAACTGCTCAGCATCTCTACATTAGCATTATCTCACTGTTGCAGGAAGTGAATAAATTAACCCAGTTATTAAGTTAATTACGGTATTAGGAATGTCAGCAGAGCTGATAGGCCATGATACTTGCACTTCAAAAAAGTAAAAAAAAAATCAGTCTTCTACGATTGTGGGTATCACATCTGCATTCTAATTGTTCCCTGCTGTAGTGTTTTTATGAGGTTGTGTCACATTGTAGGAGGTTTGAACTAGACTGGAAGCTGCCTACCTCTAATCAAAGTGGCTCAGGGCGGGCTCTGGGTAGCTGGCGGTATTGAGCAGGAGAACAATCTATATCAGTCATTAAAATGCAAATGTGTTTACCAAGTCTGGCTTTGATGCTGCAATAATAACAAGCAGTGTGGAACAATCGTGAATCAAACTTGTGTAGCGCCCTATTGAACACACGCCGACGCCATGTAATGAAACAAGAGCTGAGGTAAGAGCAGTTTCGGCAGTCAATACGAAATCCTGTCATTATCTGAGAAGGTGAGCCAGAGAATTAAGCAGCGCAATATGAAGCTGGCACAACTCCAAAAGCGGCATTTCAAAGCACAGTCAGTTTCTGTGCCCGAAATTAGAGACTATTGCAAGTGAGAGGGATCGGCAAGGCTTCAGTACTTCGTAAATAAACAGCGGTAGAAGAAGTGCACCTGTTTATATACTGCAATCCGATGCAGCTGGAAAACAAAGGGGGATATCACGTCAATATTGTATTAATATTTTTAATTTTGGAAGTCCTGATCAAGGTACTTGTCTCCCCAAAACTCACTTAAGATGAAGTATTTTTTGCTAAAAATGTCTGTTTGACAGCTTCATTTTTTAGCACATTCTTTCAATTTATGCTGAATAGAAAATGAAGCCTGCTTAACACAAGGAGATCACTTTGACAAAAACACTGTTTGGCATGTATGTTTGTGATGTGAATCATGTTCAGAGAGACTTTGGATAGATAGCAGGAAGGTTAATTGGAATAAAATTCAGGTCAGGAAAACAACCAAGAACATCTGAACACAGCAGGCCTCACTCGCCTCAGTTCAGGTCAGTGTTCATTATTCAACAAAAAGAAAGAGATTTGGCAAAACGGCCTTTATGGAAAACTTCCAAAGCAAAGAATATAACAAAAATAACATCACTATCTTCCTCGATATCTGATTCACAAGACTCTGGACTGGACTGGAATTTTTTCGAAGATGGGCAATCGGTTACATTTGGTATAAAACTAACACAATTTCTGTAAAAAACCAACAGGCAGCCAAAACTAGAGGATTTAGTAGGAGTGATCTGAAGCTCCTTAGCTACTTTTGGATACGACCGACTTGCTGTGATTTCAATAGTCCAGCTAGTCTATCTTTGAATGACTCAAATTTAATTTAACTAAATTAAGGTTATCGATTGCTCAGGAGCAAAATCCTGTTCCAAAGACGGCTAGGTTGGGTTGGGTACATTTTCAACAAAATAATTTGAAAATACTCCAATATAAAATTTGGTAGATGGTCTAAAGCATGCAAGTGGAAAAAAAATCATAGTTTAAAAGTAGTTTAGCGGAAATCCCTATGCAGGCACATTTTTGGAGTGGGTCAAAACGGACAAACAATTTTAACAGAAAATTTTAAAACCTTTCACAAGTGCTCAACCCTAACCTAAAAACGCCCGACGAAAACCATCTCAAAGCTTCAAGGGAGATCCTTCAAAAGAGACGTCAATTTCTGTTAAGTGTCTCATTAAGCAACTAATTGATAGTGACAACAGATCTCTCTTTGACTTTATGGAACAGTAGTGTTGTTGAGATGCACGTTCTTACCTGAATAAATGAACTCAAAAGAGTGATGAGTGCAACAAACAGAACTCAGGCACTCATCCCTACACACATAACTATTAGATAAACAGGAGTTTTGATTAAGAAGCGGACATCATAGGAACAAAGAGGTTAAGTCCTGAAACTTATTCAAGGAGCAGAGAAAGAGTTTCTCACCCTCTGTCTGGATATAAAATCCTTGTGGGAGAGGGTGTTCAACTTATTGATTATACAGGAAGATTTTATATTACATAATGCAAAGTTTCATGAAGGGAGTCAAGGCTCTGGTCAATAATGCACATCTCCACAATACACTCCAGTTATTTCATATAATAATTTATAGAAAGGCATAAAACTTGGACAAAATAAAATAAAATAAATGGCTTTTTTCCCATTTCCTGTGCCTTCAACAACTTTCATGGATAAATGAATAAAACTTGGATAAACCTGGCGTAAAATTCACTAGACAAATTTCCCTTGGATGAATTTTAGGTACAATAAAAGACCCCCAAAATCTGGTGAGTGGGGCAACAAAAACTTGAATGGGATTTAAAAAAAAATCGTTTCTACAATTCCCTCGAATCCTGTAAGATGTGAGGAACCCTTTTTGTAGCTTAGTCGTCCTAAGAAGAAGGGATTAAAAGAAGAAGATCAGGGAGTAAACACAAGAAAGTGATGGATAAGTGAGGGCAACTAACTAATGAAGAAGAGAGAGGGGATACTAGTAGGGAGGACTCATCTTTTGCGAATCATCCAATCTCTGTGAATGCAGACAACGATAGAGGTCAGAATTAGCACTAATCTCAGATCCACACCTTAAAAAGATGTCAGACTTTCATTCACTACTTACAAGCTCTCTCTTGTCATCACTGTGAATGACAAACGCCCCATTCAGTGAACAGATTACAGTGTATTTACTGTCTTACTGTATTCTAAAACATATTGAAATTAACTTAAATCCAGATATTTAATTATCCATGTAAAAAAAAACAGAAGAAATAATGACATTTCCTACATTAAGTCATGACAATCAGTAGACCGTTAAATTAAAAGTAATCTCAGAAAGGATTATTATCTCTGATCAGTCTAGCATCAGGGCAAATACTTGATGCCGCACAGTTTCAGATCAAATCTAATAAGCTTAAAGGTAAGGATACGGCTTAGTATTCATTTGTGGATAGAAAAAGCCAATTCTGAACACTTGTAATATGATAAGAAGATATTGTTAGCGGATTAGGGTGTCTCTCCGGAGATCTATTAGTGGATAAGTCTTACTGAATTTCTCATGAACCATTACCTTACTAGTTACAATGTTATCTGCACACTCTCTAATGATGTCTGTGGATATGGAGTAAGGATGCAAAACAGATTTTGTATCAGCAGTTTGAGATTTACTAAAGTCTAGAAGTAACTAAGCATAAGAATACAAGATTGTTCTCATGGAGATATTAATAGCCACTGTGCGGACTTCGTTTTGATTTCAGAACTACCCTAAATCTTAATGGCAAAGACTCAAGTTAGATTGTCCACATTAACAGGGTAGCAACTCATAGATATGTTGGCTACAGGTCAATAATGTGAATCTCCTGTTCTATCACATTCCAAAAGTGCTGCGATTGATATTAGATTTTCCAGTGGAAGATGGTGGGTGTATTCAGGTTCATCTTCATACTCAGCGAACCAGTTGGAGATGAGTTAGACTAACTATTAAGGCAGCCACAAAAAGATGGAAACACTTTCCTTAGTCGAGATTGGACATCTTTAGCAACAACTCAAAGGTGGGAGTATAAAGGATGACCAGAAGATATGTAGGGGTTCAACGTGTGCCAAGAAGACACCATCCACACCATTACGCTACTAGGAAATACTTCAAACCTTTGATAATATGCAGGATATCTTTGCTTTTGTGTTCTGCAAATTTCTGACCCTGCCAGCTAAAGGTTGCAGGTGAAATCAAGAGTCATTGGACCAGACACCATGTTTCTGTTTTGCTAGACCCTTTGGGAATTGTAGCTTGTAATCCTCCCTCTCTTCGCTATTCTGATTATTGAATATCTAAACTACAACGAGACACCTGAAGGATTTACTCCCAAATGATTCAATGATTCACTAAACGCAACTGAGCAGGTCTTAATTTGTGAGTGTACTTTGATTTTAGGAAAGTTTTAGTGCTTTCAAGCATGACAATGAATACAGAAGTTAAGGGCTTTTCTAATGGCCATTGGCGCTTTTCTGAGTTATCTGCTCTGCTTCCATGTTTGCTAAAACAAAAGCCAAGGTATGCTTTTAAAGGTGAATCTTTAGGGCAATTCTTAGACATTGATGTAGCTCTAAAGTAGGCCATACTTCTTACCTTAAGTGCACCTTTCTGTTTTGGACTTCAATGTCCTTTAGTTTTCTCTATGCTTTTTCTGAAAGCAAGTTAGCAGTGTGTCTCGAATCAGCAGACCATGTTTAAGTGTAGTCAGTCCTGAGAAGGTAGTAACAGACATAGACAAACTTAGTAAAGGCAATTTTTTAAATACACATTTTTTAAGGCAAAAAAAAAATATCCCAATGAACCAAGTCCTCTATCAAAAAGTAATTCCCCCCTTTAGTCTAATAACCTGTTGTGTTACAAATGGCAGGAAATTCTCCCATCCAAAGCTTACATTAGCAGTAAGAGAGACTTTTATATCTCCATGGATGAATTTAGTCAAAACTGTATCTAAGTCCAGACTTTGACCAGGCTTCTTCAAATCATCAACCGTTTCTTTTTATGCATTTCGGAGAAGGTCTTGTTGTGTTAATCAAGTATATTTTAGCTTGAAGTAACATAGAATAATTTAACAAGGCTTTTTCACTTTTTAAGGGAAATCATCATTTGAAAACAGCTTTTAATATTGACTGAGATCATCTTTGTCTGACATCAAAATTGGTTTAATAATCTAAAATGTCTGCAAAAGACTGAAATAAAAAGTGTAAAGGGAACATACCAGGCTTTAATCTTTTTTTTTTTTTTTTTTTCTCAGGCTATGCAATGTGCCACAGAAAACACAATGGTTTCTCCTAAGGAGTTTAAAAAGAATCCGCTGACAAAGTGAACAGTGTTCCTGCCCAGAGCCTACAGAGAGAGGTGAGTGAAATTCAATCGTCTTCTTTTTGCCAACTGTTAGAAATCTATTAGAGGCCAATAAGAATTTTGGGCGAAGGAGTTTCGAGACATTTCAGGTCAGCCTTTGAGGTTAATTGTGGAGTCGTCTGGCTGGTCAGTGAGGGGATCACTGTGCGAAACCAATCCTAAAGGCATGGGATGGACAGTGAGTGTGGACGGCATTCACAAGATTAGAGCAGCTGATGGAAAGGGCAAGGAGAATCAAAGCGAAGAGCAGAGGAGGGAAAGGTGAACCCAAAGACCTCAAATCAACACATTCACAAAGCTGCCGAAATAGATTTAGGAGTACACAAAACGCGCTTAAGACAAGCCACCTATAGCAGACTCTGCTTGCATTTAAAGTGCATAGTGTGGTTTAACCTTTGCTTGTAGAGGGAAGAACAAAAATGTTGGTATTAAAATACCTCCCCTTCCCACACATTTGACAGGACAAGGTGAAATTGCCAAAACACACACAGGACAATCACCATCAGCCATTCTCTCCCCTCACTGCAGTTATTAAAGAGAACCTGCTGAACACATGGGACACAGTGATTAAAGTCCAGCTTAATCACATCCACAGAAAGGTGAAGAACCTCAAATATTTTTTTCAGTTTTATATTTACAGACACTGAGGGATTATTTATTTTTTCTCTGATGAGGGTTGAATTAAAAGACAGTACGCAGGCGGTGACAGGGTAAACTCATCGGGGCGCACTGCAGAAAGTCACGGTCCTCCTGTGGGCATCGCTCCACATCTCTCC
>JAVLVB010000433.1:4565467-4583081 GCA_032876305.1 Orestias chungarensis | reverse complement strand
CACACACACACACACACACACACACACACACACACACACACACAATGTCCCTCATCACCTTGCTCAAAGATGAATGAGTTTGCCGCTGTCCTCAATCATTTTAATCACTTTTGTGGAAAATGCCTCATTCCTAGCCATCATCCTCCATAGCCTGGCAGCTATCTCATGAGTACACATATTCCTGAACTTCCTCCTAACATACACACCATGAGCTTCAGCTGCTGGTAGGACAGACTGCTATGATGCCAGAGTTCCTTGTTTATCACCAATAACAAGATGCCTCATGATAATTACCACCAGCAGTCTACAAATATTTACCCACTGACCTTTTGTTTAATCACGCGCATAAAAAACAAAACAAAACAAAAAATACTGTATTATGCAAAGGTTTTATACAGCCAAATTCAATCCTCTAAATTGTCTACGGTACTTGATTCCAATACTGTGCTGGCAGCCGCATTTATTCAAATCAAAAGAAGCACCTGCTAAGATTTGTTTGTGGATTTATCAATATCATACCACTAAGTGGAGAATCAGCACCTTTACAAGCAGTTTTATTTATTATACTTTACTTTGATTTAATGTTCATATTTAACAGGGACCATCTACATCGCGCACACAAATTAGGACCACAGCTTTTAATGTACTTCAGTGACCAGACGGCATCATGAAAACCAAAAGGCACACTAAGCAGGTCAGGGATAAAAATTAGGGATGTACAGAACCAATTTTAAAAATCTAATACTGATACTGTTGAAAATTACATTGTTTCTTTGCTTTACGCATGCTAAAAAAAAAGCCACATGGCCAACTATCTGCTCGACCCCGAAACCTATACATAAACGGGAAGAAAGGTTGAAATAAACACTGTTAACATGAGAAAAACGCACGTGAATGGTACTTATTTGCTATAAAATGCCAAAAATCAACTTATAAACATTTTATAATAAATTTTTTTGGTTTAATTATCGTTCTCATTATCTATTATTCTTTTCTGTTTCTTCCACAATAAGGTCACCACCTTATTGTGGTTTTTGTGCCTCAGTGGCCTTAAGAACTATGCCAGCTTTACCCCTTTACCCCTGGTGGGAAACCCGAGTTGGGCAGATCTTGGAGCCCGGACAAAAGCAATACATTTTTGAGTTGGACTTTTTCTTTATTTCGTTTGATTATTTTTTTTATTTTTTATTTAACTCTCCTCAAAATAAATATTAATCAAATATATACAACTAAAATTAATACATGTCAATGAGCAAAAAAAAGGAGAAGCAAATCTGCCCCTAAATTACACAAAGAGAACATGAGCTATTTAGCTTAGAAGAATATTAGAGAGATAATTCAAATACACAAAAGACCGAAAAAGATTACGATTCTTCTTTTGATATATAAATCGTCACTAATCAAGCTCCTTCATACATTAGAGATCTGATTACTCCTTACATCCCTAACAGAGTAGAAGCTCGAAAAGCAGAAAAGGAAGCAGATCTTTTAGTTCTCAGCTCCTCTCCTGTGGAACCAGCTTCCAGCTTTAGTCGGTGAGGCAGACACCCTGTCTAGTTTCAAATCTAGGATGAAAACTTTCCTGTTTGCTGCTTATATTTAGGAAGAGGTTAAGAACTAACTAAGCAGATGGTTCTCCTTTTTTCCACCTCCCTGACGTCGCCCTCACAAAATGTGTTGTAAATTCACACTATATGAATAAAGTAAACCTTGAATCTTGTTTTTTCTCACTGTCAAGAGTGTTCCATAAATGAACATCTGTAGGTAATATCTTGTCTGCATGAAGTCCTGTCAGGCTTTGCCTAAAAATCTCATTTAGATGTAAGTTTTAGGTCAGGCCAAATTAATTCTGTTGTCTGCAGCTCTTTGAATTTTAACATGGGTCATTTGACACCTTGTCTCTGTTTTTCTTCAAAAACAAGAATTGACTCATCTCTGATTTAACTTAAAACTTGCTTCTCTTTGAAAAGCTGTCGAGTTTCAGCCAAAACAAACCCCGATTACCAGTAATACACGCAGACATACTAAAAGGAGGACAAGTGCTTCCAGAAAGGTAACTGTGAAGGTATGAAGTGCATGCATGAGGAAATTCAGGGTCCGCCTGACAGGCCGAGGAGTACAAGAGGGAAAGAGAAACATAAGCCCCAGAACAACAAGATAAGGGAGTTCTGTGCTGATATGAAAACTATCTCAGGGTGATATAAGACGACCGCACAAAGGCGAGGGAGACAGTGAGAGCACAACAGCTCAACCTTTTTGATTAACAGGTTTGACAGCCGAGCTATAAGACTTTGTGATTGCAAACCTTGCACCACATTTGAGGACTAGACACCCCCTGCCAAACACACACTATCACCAAAGACCCAGGTGAGCTGAATGCCTAAAGACGCTTCGACAAAACGATACGGCTGGCATGGTCAGGGTTTGTCCAAGGATGCTAGAGGCCTAGTAGATGGGGAAGTAAGCTGCGGCGAGGAGGACAACCCTGAATAGAGTGCAGGATATTCCGAACACTAGTGAGAAATCATCTGCACAACACGAACACCAGGCAAAGGAGTGTTTGTTTGCTCTTTTTCTTTGTTGTTGGAGAATTTTGCACCAACCTTGAAACACAAAGAGGCTCAGACACTTTCCTCCCTGTGGTCATAAGGCTTTATAACTCATCTCTGCTATATCAGAAGGGAACAAATCAATAGACAAGTAATCTCTGCTCAAACCGTGTTGCTTTGTCTGCAAGAGTTCTTTTTCAATATCAAAGTTTGTTCAACTTGAACAAATACAACATGTTCTTTTCCACTGGAAAAAAGTGTTTACATCTTCTGTTTAAACACATATTTTTGATGACAAGTTTAACTTTCTTTCTGGGAGGCTTCTGTTATAGTGCTAGCTAAGTATTGCCACACTGGTGCTGGACCCTTTGAATCAAATAAGCTTGATACAAAAATGCAAAAAATACACTTAGAACTTGCAATAAAAGGCCACCAAATGCAATTATCCTGATGTACTTAAGGCTTTATAGATTATTATGTAATTTCTGGTATATAGATGGACATCTGTATATTAAATATCCTAAATATGTTATATTATTTAAGTAATTAAGCTCAAAAAGTTAATTTTAAATAGATATATTACCTACAGATTTGTTTTCTGTTAATATTTAGCTCATTTCAGTTTATTTTTATATCGTGGGCAAACATTGCGAAGACTTCTTCTCCTTGACCGTTGTACAACACTAGGAGGACAAGCCTTACAATCTCATTGTTAACAAATATGTAGCTGTTTGCTTATATACTGCATATATATAGCATCCACATAGGAAAGATTACTGAAAGAAAAAAAGTGTCACAAAAAAAAACCCATTAAGCCGCCAACTGTCACATCCTCTGGGTTAAACCATTTCTGAACTAGAGAAGACATAAGAAGTATATTATCTGGGCTCAGGATGAATAAAACATCTGCATTGTTGCTTAGTTTTCCAAAGTCCTCTTTTACGATAAAGTACATTTTAAACTTTATTTGAAAATCTAGGTGTCCGACTTGGAGGAAGTAGGGAAACTAGCTCTATGGTGAGAGCTCTGTGTATTATTTCCCATAGTTTTTTTTTAACTGGTCCTTTCTAATATTTGCATTTTCTTTGAAACTAAATTTCATTATCTTTACGCCCTTATAGCGAAGAAATAACTGAAATGAGTCAATCTGCATACAAATTGATGCATTTAAAATTAATTGATCAAATCAATTATGTTTTCAGTGATGTCTAAAATTGTCAGACGATGTCCACTTCAACGTGTATTCTGGGAATTGTTTCCGCTCTTAGTTGTCAGGGTAAACTAAAACACCTAGCGTAGCCTCATACTAGCACAACCATAAACGTGGTGCACTAAAAAGTCTACCACTTCTTTCGGTTCCCCAATATATGGATTGAGTGACCTACAACTTATTGCAGGAATGGGGCAATAGAAGTCGATTGCATGAGCCAGTATCGCAATGGAGGCAGACCAAGCACTGTACCAAAGTGCACCAACCCCTGACATCCAGCTCAGTGAAAACAAGGCACATTATAATCTTGATAACCCAGGTTTAACAATGCAGTCACTACAGAAGTCTGCATGCATCTCACCTTTGATTTATAATCCACTAAAAATGAGCCTCGAGATCACATTCAGTCCACAAAGTGAACGAGAACGGCAGTCAGTCATTTAAATTCCCCCATTATTCTCCATGTTTTGACACCGGGTTACAACTTGCCCCAAGAAATAATATGAAAACCTTTCCAACCAGTGTTCAGTCACAATTATGGGTGCCATGATCTGCTTCACTGAACTATGGAGTTTCTCTCACCATGTTTCCAACACAAGTACACATCCAGGAGGCTGATGGTTTGATAATGGCACATGCACAATGGTGCAAAGCAAAAAAAAAAATGTCACTATTAAGCTAAGGAGGGACAAGCCAACACATCCCACTAGCCTTCGCCTATCTGTACCCTCACCTCTGAAAGTGTTTTCACTATTGCTCTTTTCACATGTCTACGCCCTTATATAAGGATTAAATAACAACCAACTTTTTCACATTTTGACTATTTAGAACTATAAAGTTGTTCACATTTAACTGGGATATCAAATAAAACAGTTTCTTTTTTTGCTTTTCCAATTTTTTGCTGAAATTCTTGTTTGTATACCATCCTTTGCACAAACAGGGACAATTTTGTGTCTATACTTGACAAAACATCTTATGCTTAACTCTATCCAATGAAGATCATCTTTGAAAGTCGATTATTTTTATAGATTAGGGTTATTGTTTCATTTTGTAGTCTTCTTGACCTCCATTTCAGCTCCCTCCCATGCGACCTGCCTAAATGGTCAGAGGCAAAACAAGCAACAAGTTTGCATTGGTCCAACCCATTCCACTGTACTTATGGCTGCATGCTGAGAGTGATTGTCTTACTATAAAGTCAAGCTTGCGTTTCTTATGAAGTAATAAAATATAATAAGGTTGGCAAAAACAGAAATATCTGTAAAATGTCTTCACAAAATAAAGTAGCATTTTGAACTTTTTCCTACAACCAAATATCAGGGTTAAAAATTGGGTGCAAAGGTATAATAGGAGTTTGTGAAAGAAGCAACGGCGTAAAAAAACCCCCATCTCTGATAAACGGTAAAACACCAAAGCTCATTGTATAATCTTATAGTCTTAGTCGCTGATCCAAGGTAATAACATTCTCAAAAATAGTTAGAGAGAAGATATAAAATATCATTCTGACAAAAAAAAAAAAGACAGGAAAAACAGCTTAGTAAACATTAACCACATTGGCTATACACTCCGTAAACAATGACAGATGTTTAGTGTCCTAATGTTGGGCAGAAAATGCAAAAAAGAAAAAAAACTTTAATTTGAATCTGAATGGACTTTTTTTTAATTTCTATCAGACACACCAATACAAATGTAGAAAGTGGCAAAAATTAGGCAGTTCTTGCATTTGGTTTAATTAGATTAGAAATCCTAAATTTTTCACTTGGCCTAATTGGCACGCCGGAGAGGTTGGTATAAAAATATAAAAACAAACATTTTTACAATAACCTTCAACTTTGTGATAAATTGGAGAAAAAAAAAACGTTTTTGCACAGAAATAAAACACAAAAAGTGAGAGACATATGGAGTGTGTTTCTTTTCCACACACTTCAGTTAGTGAGGAAAGCTTCAAAGCAAAAAGCTCAGGGATCAACCAAAAGTCTCTATCAGAGGGAATAAAATTCAAGGTCGGCCGCTGGTTCAGGTAGCAAAATGTTTCTCACTTCCCAGTTTCTGTTACATAGCAAGGTTTAACAGCTCCAAATGAATATAGTCACGATGTTTTAGTGACAGAAAAAGGTTGAGGGTATGACGCATTTTTGTCTCGATCATTCTTATGTTTACAGTTACATTTTAATGTGATTCCAAAAGTAAGAGGTATGCGTTACATTTGAAATGTTTTTTCTGCGTTTTTTTTAGTAATCCTGTTAATCTGCACCAGAAATAACATCAGAACCGTTCCTGACTGTGAGGAAACGACAATATAGTTTTTGCTCATTGGTCCCTAAAATAAATTTTGAATTTGGACATCAGAATCCAACAGTCTGACAGAAGAATGGAGAGATACAGAATCCACATTGCCTAAAGTCCAGTGGAAAGTTTAGAGAGACAGAGATGATTTGGGAAGCCATATTATTTTCCGGTGCCGTCCCACTGAGCAGGAGTATGCTTTTGAGCTGAAATAATAGAATCAGTCCTTGGACTATATTTTACTTTATTTAAATGTGATTTATTCACTGTCAGAAACATGAAGGTCCTAAAACATTTCATTCACATTTAATGCCTTACATCACCGTCAATGCTGGGGTCACCCTGTCTATCCAAGCTGCTAATTGGAGGTTAATATAAACTCACAGAGCCCTGACTTTGTTTTGACGTGCAGTACATTAGCCTGCAGATAAGAGCCATAAAGACAGTTGCGAATACACCATTTCCTGTGACATGCCTGACATATTACTGATTTAATGCGGTGGAAAGAGGTAATGAAGAAATCAACGTGCAATTCCAGCACACATTAGATAACAGAATAGCCTTGGTGGAAAGTCGGTAATGGCAGATTACGCCTTCCAGGAAAAAAAGGGGGAAAGAAACAAAGCAGGTTATAAAGATGAAGAGGAGATGGGGCACAAAGCAATAACAGCTGGAAGCCTTGATCTGCATGGAACCACACCAGACCACACAAATGGAAAGAAGACAGGGAATAGCCTATTGATCAGCTCGATTGATGGAACAGTCAATCGTTTATTGACCTGTGTGCAGGAAGGATGTGGAGCTTCCCGACGTGTGTTTGGCCTGCTCAAACACAACACGCTACTCACTATAAACGAAGAGGATGTCATCTATCTTTATTAGCACAAGCGCAAGAGTAATAATGTGGATGTTTAACAAAGGGCAAAATAATCACATATTTGAAATAATTTAGTTTCCACCAAAAGAAGGCATTTATAAAATAAATAAATACAATTATTGAAGTGTACTGTAGGGAAGACAAACACCGCCGGTGAGTCGATGCCAAGAATCAGTATGGAGTTGCAAGCCACTCAGTTTCATCAGTGAAGAATATGTTTTAGAAGCTGGAAATCAACAGTGTGTTTTGAAAAAAAAAAAATTCTCAGCCTCGACTGCCAGAGAATGGCAGCCAATCCCCATTTCAAATGTGACAGGCGAAAACAAAGCCTGTCAGAATGAGTTGGAGAAATGTCTACTGAGACCCACATGTGGAGAGAAACAGAGTAGGGAGGGGGTGGGACACGGCGGAGGGAGAGGAGGCGGTTTTGGAGGAGAAACCGTTACTCCTCCGCACGACTCTGTCCCTGAGACACGCGTCATGCTGCTCCCCCTCAGCGGGGGACTCTGACAGAATACTGTCAGTGTGGCGCCCCCCTGCCCCCCTTGTGATTGATGAGTCCCATTTTGCCAATTATTGGAGAATCCCCTGTTGATTATCATCAGATTGCCGTTTGTAACTGTTAGTGTTTCTGATTGTCACCAAGTCCTTTTAATTAGTGATCTCTCACTCCCCTGACTTGTCTGTATTTTGCAAAGGCTCAACATAAAAGCCCTTTAACCTGCCATGTATGTTGGCACATCTATGAAAAAAAAGCATTATTTTATGTGTCCAAACAAAAAGAATTGAATGCAGTCTTGTCGAGTATGTTTTATCCTAATAGACCAACTGCTTAACATATTGCTTATGTTTTGAGACGAATGCATCTCAAAGGGTCAAACACAAAAGAAGGCAAAGGTCTCCAGTTATGTCATATGCTTCAAGCACTCAGCATACTAAGGTGAGTCAATCCTCAGTATTGCATAAACGGGGTCTATAAAGGGCAGCATTTTATAAATGAATTGCTAAGTCATTTATATAATAATACAAATTTAGCAGTAACAACTGTTTCAAACATGTCACATCTGGTAAATATCCAAAAATACAGAATACAATTGTCAGAGTTTTCAATTGTTGTATGTAGGAAGCAGACATGAGCTGAGTTTTGTCTGCTTTTATTGGAAAAAGCAAAGTATCTTACTATAAAATCCGATAAGGAAAAACAAAAACACCCAAATCAATAAAGAGATAAGGAGATAAACCATTATTAACCTCCCTGTCAGGGAGGAACTGACAAGAAAAAAATAAATAACGGTTGCCTAAATAGTACGGTTGTGATAACTGGATGTAAAAGAGGTGATTTTTAAATAAAAGCCTGCATTTTCGGGGAATGTACACCACTGTAGAGACGTAAGGTACAATATAGAGTCATTCCTGACAGAGATGAGTGAAAAGGTGGGACTGGGAGTTTTTTTTTTATGAATGTGTACGTCAGTATGTCGCACTAAAACGGCATAAAACACCGTAATAGCCTGTATGCTGTAATACGTCGATAAAGACGAATGATATATCCAAACAAGAAAAAGTATTCCTGACATTATGATGTAAGTATAGGAACTTAAAAGGACGAAAATAAAAAGATATACCTAAACCTGAATAGATTGGATTTTTCTATTTAGGTAAATATCTCACACTTACCACAGATACTGGCCTACACCTAGAAATATCTGTTGCTACACTATTTTGCACTGTGAAATAATTTAGCAATAGTGTAACAACTACTGTTGTTACAATGCCGGTTATTTACAATATTTACACCCACTGCAGTTTATAAGAACAGCCAAATACACTCATACTTTGTTTACACTTATCAGGAGCATGAAATTACTGTCCTTGCTGCAATGTACTCTGTCTTCCATTGTGGATTCACTCACTCATAAATTCTTTAGAACCATTTAACTTCTTATTTACTTGACACATAACTCCGGTCACGTTTCTCCTCCATTTGCATTTGATGGAATAACTTGCCATCAATGGGGCAGACCATTCACCTGAGTCTCAGGGATTTCAATAAATCATCAAATGAAAGTGAAATCATGAGCCATGACGGTGGAGAGCTGGCATGGCTAAGCAGAGAAGCATGGCTGGTGTCTACTGCAGGATTAGAGCTCGGCAACAAGTGCTCATGGGGGGCTTTGCATCAAACCCGGGAGCCCATGACAAATGAGGGCGGTTGGGCCTCTGTCTATTACCCTGCACTAAGCCCGGGCCTTTTGGGGAAGAAATGAGGAGCAGATTGGAACCTCTGCCGCTGGGTTCTTAGCCTGACTTTCAGTGGAGCAGAAATAATCAGTAGAAACCCGTGTCTAAAGTGGGAAAGCCCTACAACACAGCGACACTAAGATAAAGCAAAAACAAATGATTCCCTTTTTAGACCATAAGACCTACCCAAGACTTATCACGTATTGCACTGCTGCCTACTTAACCCTCTATTTTATGATTTGACCTTGGACAAAAGAAGCCATGAGAGTGAAAGTGTGTCAGACTGTGTTGCATGCAGCAGGTTTGCTGGCCTGAACACATACAGAACATGACACATCCTGGAGGAATCCCTGCAGGACTGGTAGGGCATGGAGGTTTTATCAGGGCAATGTGACACTTGTTCTGTCTGGAGCCAAAGGTTGAGAGTACATCAAGGAGGCATCGTCTGTGCTCCAGGCCACACCTCCTCTAGACTCCAGAGAGCAGCAATATTACTCTACCGGTAAACAGAGCTGCCTCATGGGGCCAAGTGTCACAGTCTAACAAGACACTGATTGGCAAACGTTAAGGAAATTCTCTCTCATGGCATACGGGCGAAGAAATCGACTGCTGGTGACAAAATTGATATTTATTCTGACATTTGATGAAATGATACAGCCTTTTTTTAGTTGGTATTAGTATGAACCTAAAAGGTAAGACAGTTAAATCTGTTTTTTTCTAATTGATAACTTATCCTGATTTTTACTTATGTCCCTGTTTCTGACATAAATTATAGCTTTAAATGCTTCGAAAGCCAATTTTTATGTGTAAAACACTCGTTCACTGTTTTTTTGAAGCCCTAACTGGTCACACTCCTAAGTATTAGTTCTATTTTGCTTTTGACTTATATGCAATCCAGACCCCTCAAGTCCGCAGAGGCAGGGCTTTAATTAATTCAGAGAGATGGGAGAAAAACAACAAAAAACTGCAGGGAAGTATTTTTTACTTATTATGGCTCAGGACTGTTGGAAGAGCCTCCCTGTGGACCCCAGGGCAACTGAGAGCACAGTCTTAAAGGCAACCTTAAGATATAGGTAAATCCAAAATTATTCATGTCCACAAAAGGTTTAATACATCTTTACATTTTATCAAAACATTTACTCTGACTGGAAGTTTCGAGCTCCCATCCTGAATCACATAAAGAAACTGTGGAATGAGTTAAATAATATTGGGATGGCACAGAGGTCATCCAACTTAAAGGACTTTGAGCTCATTGCCAAAGATGAATAAATTAAATATAAAAATTACAAGAAGAAACATTCAAAAAGCAGCGTAAATTTGATTTATGATTTATAAAATGTGATTGGAACCATTTACATAAAAAAAAAAAACAGTAAAACCAAAAATTATACCACAATTTTCTGCCAAACTACAAAAAATATATTAAATTATCACATACGATTTGTATATTATTAGAAACAAACATTCAGAAATAAAAAAATCTCAACCAAAAAGAACAGTTTCATTATTCTCATTTTTGTATAATTAAGTAATGGTTTTACTTTCTTGAAAATGTCCTAATGGTAATGTGTATTTAAATCCATTTTAATAAAGTTATTCAAGAACAAGCAGGAGTTTTTCTAAACAACAAAATCTAAGCAGAGAAAAACCTTTTGGTTGGGATTTATATGCAATATGTATTTCCAAACTTATGGTAATGTTTTGGTTTGGGTTAATATAAAGCTTTAAATAAATATGTCGGTTGTAAAAGATTTGTGCTGGAACAGTGCCACATTACCTCGGTCATCAACCTCACACCTCATTGGTTGTAAAGTTTCTCTCCTAAATGTTTATTTTTTTCTATACGACCAATGCTTTCACCTTTCTGTTAGATTGTTCCCTAATCATAAAAAAAGAGAAACAATTTTAAAACAATATTCCATGTAATTGCCAGAATGTGTTAGTTACATGAACAACAATTTCTGTCTGGAGTCTGTTACAAAGCTAAAACAACCCAGTAAAGTCTGTTATAAATTTGCGTGTTTTATAATATTATGATTTTTTTGTGTATTCATAACTTTATATGTTATTAGTTTCCTGAAAGAACAATATCTGCTATTTTTTAACTGTGTATGTTGAATTTAATCTTCCTTTTTTTAATGAATGTTATATTAGTTATAAAACAACATCAAGTAAATAATGAATTACAGTCTCCTTGTAGGAGTGTTATTGAAATTACTTAAAAAAAATAAAAACAATAATAAAAAATAAGACACCGTTGCAAAGTGATGGAATTATAGCCTCTGTTGGTAACTTGAATTTTGTTACATTAGGCCCTTAAGCAGTGCTATGCTTGTAGTGCACCATCTTGCTGATTAGATCATTTGTCTGTGGCAGCCGCAACTCAGCTAATATAATAACCAACACATTCTTAGTGCAGAACTGAGAATATGTAAGAGCTGATGTCGCCCAGCACACCTAAAAAAACAGCGTCGGTGTTTTGCTTATAAGAAACGTTCTGTCACACATGGATGTTTCTGCAATCGCAGGCATTACAGTGATGGAAAGAAATGCCAGCTTGATCACATGAGAAGATGACACATTTATGCTGGTACAAGTAAAAAAGAAAAAAAAATGTTCTAGATGAGTCGTTACTTTGTAAGAGAAGTGCCAAAAGAGTAATCAGGTTGCAAGCTTGATTTTTAAGACGTGTTAATTTTCTTTTGTTTCTTCTGCATTATTCATTATGAAACCTCACTAATTAATCCGAATCTCTTCCTTTGTTTATTTATTTTTTGCTTGATTTGGAACATTGAGGTGATAGACCCATGTGCACAACTCAGGTAGGAGATAGTCTTTATTTTGTTATTTTTTTATGTAGGTTCATTTATTTCAAGGTAATTCCTCATTTTTTTTTTATATTTGTAATTAAAAGTCTAAGTGGCTCGACTATCCATTGGTTAATTAGCCAAGCAGTTTACAGTGAATTTCATTAGCGCCAGGAAACACACAGGGTGAAGAAAAGGAGGGGAGGGGTTTAGTATTTTTGTTAAAATAAAAAAATGAGGACTTACCAAAGTGTGCCTCTAGCATGATTTGACCCACTTTCATTAGATATCAAACATAGACAAATCAACACAAATAATTCTGCAACAATGAAGCTTGTTCAAACAAGCTGAAGTAAAAATAGTGTTTACCCCTTATAGATTTTTTTGTCTCACAATTTTCTGTTTATATATATATATATATGAGAACAGAAAATTGTTAGACAAAAAGGTGGAACCAGTAGAAATCTATAAGGGGTAAACACAATTTTTACATCAGCTTGTCAATAACTGACAAAGATAACCTGAGGAGCTATAAAAGGCAGTGATCAAGTTTATTTAGTATTGGAACCATCCTGGTCCTTTATGGAAATAAAAAAAAATAAAAAAAACAATTACCCCCTAAACGTAAATACTAGTTGTGCCTTTCTTGGCTAACACAACAGTCATCAAACATTTGCAAACCTTCTAACAAGTGTGTAACATTGCTGTTAAATGATAAACTGTTTAAGGCCATGCCGCACCCACCGGATTTTGACTAGCCGATGTAAATAACTTATTTTGTGTGTGTTGTTGTTCTTGTTGAATTGAGTAAACTAAATAGCACTCTACCGTTGACAAAATTCTGCTTTAACTATCATTCTGCTCCAACACTCCGCATACCTGATTTAAGTGAGACCTGCAGTGTTTTACATTTTTTCAGTTTCTTGGAGGAGCGTCAATCAAAATTAATCAATCAAAAATCAAAAATACTTTATTTATCCCAAAGAAAAATGTCATTAAAATGCTCTTCGAATTTATTGGCCACCAAACTTTTCTTGTTTTTCCCAATTTATATAATGGATCAAACTGTTGTTTACTGGAGTCTAAAAGCCTTAGAAATTGCTTTGAAGCCTTTTCAATACGTTAAGATGTGAATACTCAAGTGTCGGGACAGTTACTCCATGCCACTGTGGTTAATTTTCAAAAGACAGCGTTCATCACAGTAAAACCATGAATTACCAAGGGTAGCAATTATATTTTCACATCAGGACAGGCTGGTTTTGATACCATTTTCTTCAGTAACGACAAAATATAAAAAAAAAATGGTTTAATCAAGTTATATTTGTCTATTATTGAAATTTCTTTGAACATATGAAACAAGTCCAATGGAAACACAAAAGATGATAGTGAAAGTGTTTTTATACAGCACTGTAATGTCTAACAAATAGTACCGTTTACCTGCAAAACGGCTGTGTTTCTTCTACTTACAATCAGCCAGCTGCTAAATAGAACAACTGACAGCCTTTTATTTGACAATAAGTACCTTGTGCACCACCTCTACACAGAGCATACTCAAAACCAATAGAATTTAATGCTTTCTCTTTGACAAAAGTCATCCATAAACATGCATTGAAGCTCCCGCCTGAACACTGAGCTAAATCAGGGTGAAGACGGCAACAGAAATATGGAACCTGTGTAAATTTCTCTGTCGATTTTTTAAACCACAGAGTAAGTATTATGGGCTTGCCTCTGGGCTGCTAAAAAGTGCATCTGGCCTGACCCCGTGTGGGTGGACTAAGCTGGTTTCAGACACATACTCTTTGAGGATGGTGGGCCTAAATCCAAAGACTACAGGCTTCAATTCCTCTAGTAGGTATAAATCACAAGTGAGGATTTGTACCGTTGCTCAAGCAAAACTCAAGCATGGACAACACATAGTTCTATAGCATCAGCTTTGCTAAAGAATCTAAATGGAAATGGATTCTAAAAGGCATTTTGACTTATGGTTATTGCCAAAGCAGCCCAGAAATGAAAACTGTGAGAACCAAGAGCCCAGATTTAAATTGTTTTTGTAACAATGGGCAAGGGCCTCACTTGACTCATGTCAGCAAGGTGCAGAACAGTTAGCATAGGTGTTTCTCGTCTCATTGTCATTGTTTTTCAGATTAACGGTTGATTGGTCAAAACCATTGGATCCAGTTTCCGAATAAGTATTGTTGCTTGCAACCTGCCTTTGGTTTATTGGACAAATGCATTAATGGAGCTTGATTGTCTAAATATGTTATGTGTATCTGCAAGAGGCCTACATTCATGGTCCATATGCATTTTGTGGGTTTGATGTGACAGTGGGGATGATCTTGACGACTTTTTGGTCCTTCCATAGATAAACCTAGATTTTTGTTTGTAATATCCCCCCTTGGAGGTCTTCCATATCTGTCGCACTGGGTGACGAACCTGTGGCAGACCCAAGAAGAGGCACAGTACAGAGGAAAATCTGCATATATTTATTCATTGTTAGGATCCATGTGGTGAGTTACCTCTGCCAAGTGATCGCAACAAGCCAGAAGATAAATTAATGAATGATTGGATTAAGAATTAGAGACCGAGGATTAGAGACCAACAAGCGGAAGACTGGGATCCGCATTGGTGCGATTAAAACAAACTGCTTGATATAACAGTAAGTGATCGCCTACTGGAGTGTTGCTCATTTCCAGACGCACAAAGTCTAACAAAAGTACTACAGCTTAATGACACCATCTTCTACCGACTGTGGTATTCAGGGAAATAAAAGGTTAAACTGAACATCGATACGTTGGGTTAAGTCATTAAGCGGGCCACAGTAAGATGTATTAGACATGTCCAAGCATTCATCAGGCTTCTGCTCGGCCTCTCATAGCACCCCATCGAGCCACCTCACTACATCAATATTCTAGTATGCAGAGTTCCCTTCTACTTTGCTCTGTAACAACCAGCAGCAAACACTGATTTCTGTATGTGTGTGGTGCATGTGAAAGAAATGGCCTCTGCTGTGAAATAAGGCTCTCTAGGGGCTTGTGCCTCAACTGTAGAGCCTTTCTGGACCCCCATTACTTCTGACAGATAGAGATCACTAAACTGCTGAACAAACACCCCATTCAGTAATTTGCATACATTAGAGTAATGGAGAGAGAAAAATGTATCAATCAGCCAACAAATGGAGTGCTTCTGCCAAGTCTCTTTCTTTTTCTTTCTTTGGGTTGTTGTTTTTTTCCGCTATCATTCTGGATGAAAACAACTTTAACTAAAAGGTAAGCTACTTATTTGACAACTTCCTCATTGACATTTTACTTGACACAAGATCCAACTTCTTAGGCTTAAACAAATTTAAAGTAAGTAAGTAAACAAGCGGAAGAAAAACACACAAAGCACAGCTGTTGGGCCGTTTCATTAAAATTAAGTAGGAAATATTGATTTTAAAACACAGTTTTATCTCAACCCATTATTCACACTAAAAAGTGACTCGTACTTACCCACATGTGTGTGAATTACTCCTCCATTTCATTGCTTCTCTCTACTTGCAACGCACACAAACGCAGCCTGTCTCATTCATCACGGGGCACAACAGCTAAGACAACAGAGCTTCCCTTAACTTTTTCAGGCTTGCTCAAGCATCAAATACATGACTTTTAGCTGCTGTTGTTCTTCCATCTGTCATGCTTCAAAGAGCCAACATAATTTTTTCCCCATCCCTGGATAAAGTTTAAGAAAATATCTTCACTTTAATTCTCCAAACTCTTGGGTAGCGAATGATTTGCTAATCTTACATAAACCACAGTTTGTTCAGAGTTACTTCTCCACTGATTAATGTTGCAACAATAACATTTTCTAAATATAACTTCAGTGTTTCGGTGGGACATGCGGGGTTAGGAAAATGTTGGCTGCCTTTTGAAAATCTTAGTCTTACAGTATACTAATGTTTCACTTAACCTTACTGAGCAAAATGGCTATAATAACTTCACTGTTTTAACTTGTCTGCTGTTACAAAAGGAAATAAATGCTGTTATTTTAAATAATAGGCTGAAACGGGTATCAGCAGGTGAAAGCTTTCAGGGAACGACTGTTGCAACCTTTCCAGACATACTGTAAACAGTTATTGCTTGTGATTTTTTTAAAGGATAAAGGACCAAAGGTCACCGGCTGCTCTTAAGCTTTCTTATTAAATATCAAATATTAAGAAACTGCTACAAAATTGCCCCATTATACACTGTAACACAAACCTAATCAAATAAATCTGAAATGTATTCACAGTTGCATTTTCTCCATCGCTAGATGCAGAAAAAACACACACAATTCTCTTATGTAATTGAAATACCATAATTGAAAATACATGGCAGTGACAGAATACCAATAAATGTGAGTAAAATTAAAACTTAAAATTCATTTTCACTGAGATGGAAAAAGATCTAGAAAGCCAATGCTTGACAGATGTACCTGCCATTTGTCTGCTCTATTCAGTTAGTAACTGACATAAAAACCCCAAAATGGGTTCCTCTGAAAACATATCTTGTTGCTACATTTTAACCTTCCTTTAAATCGTATTTATACTCCTTTGACTTCAGCAAATTAACAGGAATTGAGGAGCAGGGTGAAGGCAAATGTTAAAAGCAAGCTCTAACACAGTTTGTCACACGCTTTGTAAGAAACACAATAAGCATGCAAGAAGGTGTGGGAAATATAAACTAACACTGCAACCGGTACTGAAAGCACAATCTACATGACAAGGATTGTAATGGCAGTATCATGCTGTGGGAGACATTTATCTTCTGCAAGGATTTACTATAAATGAGATAATATGCAGGGAAACTGCAAAAATAAGTCCACACTGAAATTTAATCACGAATCCTAAAAGGACATAAAAAATCCTTTTCATGGATTCTCTTAATCCTATTTGACCTCAAATCATTGACATTTGTGGCTGCATTGTATATAAGTATAACACTGATTAGTCGCAGAGAATATATTTTTCAGTTATGAGCCTAGCGTCTCAAAAACTCCTTACTTAAGGAAATACACAGCAGGGAAAGGCAGGAACCAAACATCCGGGGCTTTCTAAGCTCCCGACACCAGAACTGCCAGGTGAGATCGAGAGACGGAGTGTGGGATTTTTTCCAGGTCATGGCCAGTCGACTTCTCACTGCTAACCTCCAGGGAGGAGCTCCAGACAGTGAAAGAGAGCCATACTGCTGTAAATCTAAACTTCCCCATTTCCTCTCTCTCTAGCCCCCAGTTCTCCGAGGATTCAGGGAATCAATACTGGCATCAGGGGCAGAGCGGCTTTCCTGCCGGCGAGCTCTGCTACCGAACCGCCAGTGGTCGTATGAAAGCCTCAGGTTTATTCGTTCGTTTTAATTTAACCACTCTAAACACTTTTTTGGGGGATTCGAAGCAGATTGTTTATTTGATCCTACAACTATACACTACTCAATATGCAAATAAATGCTAGATTAAAGGAAGCAAGTATTGGGTTGTGTGTTAGCACCTACTTTATACACCCACTCATTCTTTCCACTACTCAAGAGGGTTTCATTTTTTAATATATATATATATATATATATATATATATATATATATATATATATATATA
Organism: Orestias chungarensis; assembly: GCA_032876305.1. Classification (NCBI taxonomy): domain Eukaryota; kingdom Metazoa; phylum Chordata; class Actinopteri; order Cyprinodontiformes; family Cyprinodontidae; genus Orestias; species Orestias chungarensis. The sequence goes on along the minus strand of JAVLVB010000433.1, from coordinate 4,565,512 downwards.
TATATATATATATATATATATATATATATATATATATATATATAT
>JAVLVB010000433.1:4500967-4557889 GCA_032876305.1 Orestias chungarensis | reverse complement strand
ATATATATATATATATATATATATATATATATATATATATATATATAGCCAATGAAGACAAAGGACACTTAAATATTCACTACTTTGTGTTGGTCTCCCCAATAAATCAAAGTTTGTGAAAGTATTGCGACCGAATGTCATTTTGGTATTAAAACTTTTACAAGGCACCACATTAACACCCTCTTAAAACATAGATAATTTTAGTACAAATTGAATGTGAATGAAACCTGCCTAAATTGTGAAATATAAGACGTGAATCAGGAAGACTGTGAAACTGAAAAAAAACAAAAAAAAAAACTTTCTTGTACCTCAACCTCTAGAGGGAGGACTTGTTTACAATGGGGGTCATGTCTGTGAGACTTTATTGCTTTTGGCAGCCATCAGAGCCACAGCCCAGTGCCAGATCTCTGGAGGAATTACAAATGGAGTCAATTACAATATATTTTGATGCATGGGATAGTTTAGACGTTGACCTGGGGTGATGACAATTCCCCGGAAAGTGCTGGGGAAATCAGTCAGTGCTGGTGCCGAATGAGAGTCTCTGCCCAGTGCAAAAAAAGAAAAAGAAAAAGAAAAAGAAAAAAAGAAGCGTGGGACCCACAGAGGTGCACTGGTTTACTTCCCCTCTACTGACAGCCAGCCATCGAAGAACCTGTTGTACTCCTGGGCATGCTCATTTCTCTTTATCACCTCAGTTGGTGTCGCCAATAAATCTTTACATCAAGTAGGCAGCTAAATGCAGTTATAGTCAGTAATGTGCACCACTACATTTTAGCCTGATAAAGGTTTTTGCAGGCATATTCACAACCTTTGAGTTTTTTTTCACATTTTGTCATATAACAACAAAAAAACTAAAATACAATAATAATTTATTCATCTAAAGTCAGTATTGCCCCACCTGTAACTTTATCTTACCCAATTAATAATATGACATAAGAATACATGATTTCTAAAGGTAACTGCCTAGAATGGATTTTATTTTGGGGTTTCTGGCTTTTAGGGGTTAAACCGGGGAACTCACCTAATTTTTTATTAAGAATGGAAAACTTGTTATCGGTTTCATCCCTTTCAGCTTTATGTGGTATGTTGTGTCAGCCAAAACAATAGCATCCCAATACAATGCAATGAAATTTGTGTTGTACAGTGAAAAAGTAACAGAGCTGTATGAATGTAGTTGTGAAAAGAGCTGTAAGCACTAATGGGTGGCCATAGTTAAAAGACACAATCATCTTTTATCTTGATTCACATGCAACCAAAACCCTTCAATTGTGTTCAACAAATTAAACCTGAAGATTTTTTTTTTTTCAAGGTAAATTAAAAGCAATTAGTTTGTTAAAGAGAAAACACATGGCACCTTACCAGTAGGATTGAAAAACATTGACAAATACTCTGATAATCTTGGAACACATTTTTTTGGTTAATAGTTAATAGAAAAAAATATATAACTGGATTTTAATGTTAAATATTTCAAAGATATCTGCATTCAGGGAGTAATTGAAGCAAATAAAAACTTTGGCAGACCGTGGCGGACCACAACGGCTCCGAGAGCGAAGGGCGCAGCAGTCACAATAAACTTCAGCGGCTCACTCTCCAGCCACTCGCCTCGTTCGCAGCTTCAAAGTTGTTCCTTATCGCATTCGGCTGAGACAATTTCACCTCACACCTTTATGTTTCGCCTGACATTTCTATATCCAACAAGTCCAAAACCTTACTTGGCTTATCGACTGGTATGACATCTACAAAGTGCTCTGTAAGAAGAAGAAGTAGAAGTAGAAGACAAAAAACAAAAACAAAAAACTAGCAGATACGCGTTTACACCGCCATATTCTTTGATTAGGTCCCGGTGTGCTTGAGCTGAAGGCGTCTCGGAAATTGCCTTATGATTTACCATTATAAAAATACAGCTCGGATCTGGCGCATTTAACATTTTAAGTATGACAGAAGTTCAATTAATATGCAGTACAAGCACACAGCAGCAATTACCTGGGTGTAAGCTCCTGGGGGCTCACACAAAGATAGACGCCTACAACAAGATATCCAAAGTATCACACAAAGAAATTCATCTTTGTAAGACATGCTCAATTTAATCCGACTGACATGAGACTTCCAATGCTAGGTATCTATATGAGGTATCTTAACATATTCCTAATCGTTACTTAGTAATGATATATAAAAACAGAAAAAGAAAAGAAAAAAGATTTTTTTCTAAATAGTAAGTAAATCTCCTGTAGCAGTCTGTCTCTAAGACTCTGAATGAAGACTATTACTCTCTGTTGGACTATTGTTGTTACATAAGACACTAGTTAATAGGATGCTTAGACAAGCAAACAGTACAAACTATAGGTATAAACAATAAAACAAAAGAGGGAACTGACAAATAAACTATCCAGAACTGTCGGATTTTGTTTGTATTATTTATTCTGCTTTATTGAAACACTAAGGAGAAACACCTTTTTTTCAGCATATGTTCAAAATATGTCACTCTCAATGGTGCAGATATTAAAGGATGAACTATCCGAATGGTTTGGCACAGTGACTGCAAAGGCCTGGTCACATTAACATTTCAATTCCAATTGTGGAGCATGAAAAAAAAGACAGCCAGTTCACAGGTAAACTCTCAGTATGAATGTTCAAAAGATCACATAAACAAGACAGGACGAAAACCATTAATCAGTAAAACCTTAAAATCCAGTCTAATGTGAAGGGCATGGTGACAAGCCATTGGACATATGTGATCCTGACAAATTGCAGAATTAACTGTCCAAAACCAACGTATGAGGCATCCCAATCATCCAACAACATTTTCCTGCTGAAGACCTGAATTGAGTTTATTGTCAGAGATCACCAGATTTGTATTTAAGCTGTTTAAATAGTCCATGGTACCCTAAAACATCCTCATCCGTACTCAGCAGTGAGCATGAAGGGCTTTTTTCACCATTTCCTTTCCTCTCATGTTTTTATGCATTGATTTCAAAATTAATCTAAGCTACATATTTTTGTTTTGAAGTCTTATGTTTTGTAAATCTTTATTAAGATTGCCGATACTTGTAGAGGGATCTGTAGATTGGACTACGTTATTTAAATCTGAGGTCTTTACAGTTACAACGGCATTTCTGTTGCACAGCTGCAGGGCATTAACCAACCACGACAGCCACCTTCAATCAATTCAAATCATCTAATGCTGATGCTAAACAAAGTTGCATCTAAAAACCAACAACAAAAAAACACCAAAATAAGTTAGTAAAATAGAAATAAATACTTACAAATATTCAAACAGATAATTATATTTATTGTATAGTCAAATGCTGTACGTTTCATTTCTGTTTCACAGTACTGAGTTTACAAGAAAGCTCGAGTAGTTTATGTTCATGCTCAAGTTTAGACACCCTTGTACTCTCCATATAGTCGTATTTAATGTGACCTAACACCACCATTGTATAAAGCTTTACAAACTTTTCTCTGCATGGCTGACTGACACTTTTATACTCTGGGAAAATAAAAGCCTCATCTTCGATCAACAACATCGCCAAGGCCACCTGCTTCAAAGGAAGAGAAGTAAAGTGAGTGCTTAAATGTCTCTAAAAGACTCCTCTTTGTTTCTGAAATGTACTTTACTTTTTAGCACACCGCTTGCTTTACTTTTCTTTGCCTTGTCCTTCATCTTTTGACTTTTAGTTATTTTTCACCAAGCACTCTTGCTTTGCTTCCCGTCACCTGGCTTCCTCTGCTCCTATTTGCAGCGCAAGAGCTCCCTCTGTAAGTGGTTCTAAATATCTGTATATGTAAGGGGAACCACACTGAAATATATCCAGTGGTTTAAGAAGAAATCCTGACATATTTATACACACACACACACACACAAACAAAAAAACAACAACCATGTGCTTCAGCGTAACACGACGTAACAAACGTATCGGGTCCACTTTAATTACGAGCTTTAACGTCATTCATGATTCACAGATGCGTTTCTCAGTGCAGGATACTCTGCGGCTGATTTATTTGCTGACTAAAGCCTAACAACCCCCCCGTTGAAATTCTCACTCGGAAACGGGGCTCTCTGATGCTTACGGTCTGCATGTGTGCAGCGCTGTATGATTCATAAGAAGAGTGAGAGGGTGGCTGATGACTCAGGCTGTGTTTGTCTCCCTCTTTTCCGTTTGCAGACGAGGCAGCGTGAGGATTCTTCCACCATGAATGACCGCATAAGGTTCAATTAAAATCAACACCGCCTAATACTGCATACTTGTGCTACAAAAGCATGTTGGGAGGTTTACTCAGCGTTTGTCATGGGGGCATCTAAGTGGAGCTGCTGCTTTTCCAGTAAAAACAAAAAAAGAGAGAACAAACCGCTTACAGATGTTTATTACGGTCAAAACAAGCATGGAAAGGTCATATAAGTACAAGAAAATGGCCGCTTCTTGTCAAAACCTTTCGATACAAACACTTAGAACAATACTGATAAAATTAAAAACACATAAAAGCGGTAGGCAAGGCGAGGGAGTTTATCCAACTGCAATAAAAGGCTAATTTGAGTAATTTAGTGCAAAAATAAATGCTAAAGTTATAACAATCCTTGTTTGGACGAGGTGTGAATGCCCGAAAACACAAGTTTGCTCAATGATACTTTCACCTTGACTCCATTCATCTTTTTTAGTCAAAAGTAACTATGATTATGCTTTGCAGCCACCAGTTTTCTAGGTGGTTCCGGAAGGAAGCACAGGTTAAGTACATTGGAGGACAATTGTTGTGACATTTTACTCTCCGTAGGCCATTTTAAAGTCTCTTTATATGAGAATCAACTCTTTTTCCTTTACAGCATCAGTCTAACATGTATGATGACGAAAGACAATGATTTCTTGGAGAGTATCCAGAAGTGTGAATGAACTGACAAATTGCAAAAAGAATATTTTCCACTCTATTCTGAAATTTAGTAAAATGTTTTAAAAAGGAAAGGGTTTGGCTAAAGAATTACCAGTGCAGATAAACAAAATACCAAATTCAGCCTTTATTAATTTCTTGTTTTTTTTGACTTGCTATGCAAGTAAATGTAGTATCACAATAGTAGTTCTTTAAAGACAACCATGCATGCTGAGGTTATGTAGAGGGAGTATGAATGAATGCAGCTAGGGCTGTCAATTTTCTGCAAGTTTAAGTGTATGGAGCAGTCAGTGTTATACTCCCGAGAATTTAATTGCACTTCTGGAACGAGACTGTTTATTCGAGGAAAATGAAATATCCCTCCTCACCTGAGGAAACCTTTGACACGTCGTGTGTTTGCAGCTTGAAAAATTCCACACCACTTTGAGCAATTATTTCCACACTTACATGACCAAGAACATGTTTTCCATTTTGCTAGAAAATGCAGCTTTAGATTAAAAACAAATGCTGCCATGTGGAGGAAAAAAGTAACCAGGAACAGTTAAGACAGCTATCCTAAATTTCATATTGATTAAATCAACATATGGTTTTAGTACAGCAGTTACAATACTCCATTAAAATGTTTCAAAGTAAATAAATGGGTCAATATAAGCTTCTTTAAATAAACACAATGCTTTTTGGGGTACCACAGGGCTCACTGTTAGAGCAGATGCACTATATGCAGAACCTACAGTCCTTATTGCAGTTTTCACATACCTCGTGTCTTCCCCTTCCTGTCCTCTTCTCAGCCCCTATGACTTTCTAGCTGCTAATAAATAAAGTGCCACAAAAAACTTTCAAAAATAAAAAAGCCCACAAAGCTCTTGTATATTTTGAAGCACCAATTTAAATGCTGCGCCTCATTCATGCAGTGTATTCTGTCTTGCTAAAAAAATGTCCAACAAAGGTTATATGTTAAACTATGTAAATTATATAAGAAGTAATTAAATACATGAGAATCAAAATGAAAGCACTTCCAAAATCATGTCCAGGGCTTCAGCAGTGAAGAATGTGCTACCTCACAAATACTTTAAACCAAGGCGGCAACGTTTTACATTCTTAAACTGCTGCTCAGCCCATTTGCTGCCACCACCGTTTCTCATTATTGATGACTTCCTAATTGGAAATCACACAGTCCCTGGGGCAGAAAAGACATCCTGTTCTTTGATTGGTTAAGAGATGAACTTTCATACTGAAGTGGCGTTTGTCAAACAACGGGTCATCTCTGTTTGGCATTCTGGTTTTGTTTTTTTGTTTTTTTCTTGTTGATGACTGGATATGGTTGTTACCCAACAACGGAAGCAGATAGGAAGATAACTCAGGTAGAAGATACAGTAACTGATTAAAGTAGGAGAAGTTACAACGGTGGCAACAGGAATACATTTTGAATTATTCAGTTAAGGTTGTAGTCCCTAATCAAAATTAGAAGATGTCTGAAGGACATTATTTCACTTAATCTTCAGCGGATGCATTTAGCAAACAGAATCTCTAAACCTTCGGGTCGAACACGTTGGTGCATCAATAATCTCAAATTTCTGAACCGTATTTAAGTTTGAACACAATGTAATTGTTGATTAAACACTGATAACACGAGTAACAACACAGTTAGCTTTGGTCAATTTGATGTTTAGAAAGGAGAATATAAAAATGTATGAAATGTCATTAACACTCAAGTTTCAGAGTAGGAATTTTGAATGAAGCAACGTTTTATCGCTGCATCTTAGGGGATTGTATTGAAGAATGTAACAAGTTGCTTTAAAAATTCAATACCATACAAGAAAGGGCAGTTCAGCACTAAAATACATGGTAGATCCCACATAAAGGCTTGACCAGGCCTTTGTAGTCACTGTGCTTGTGTTTAGTTAAGGGTCTGTATCTGATGGTTAGGGTCTGTGTATCTAATAATGTTAGCTATTTTCTTCAACTAGATAATGCCTCATTGGCATGTTTAGCCAATTAAAAAGTCAAAGCTTTGGTTCAATAAGAGCATGTTTGCTGCAACACGTTCAAATTATCTTATTTTTACAATGTCATAAGTTTATTTCTTTGCGGTATATATGTAAACGAACTGCAGTGTTGGGCTATTCTTACACTTGATATGCATAGACTCAAATGTAACTGCTCAAATCACAAACTGGCGCCCTCCTGTATCAAACTAAAATGGAAGATATGAAAAGATTCATGTCCCTTGTGTGATGGGAAAGGTCGGATCAATTTCTTTACCAGCCACATATGTATTCATTTAGCTGCCGGGACACAGAGAGGACATCCCATCCGTTTAGCGGATTACGAGTAAATAAGTGAACGATCAGGAAGTAAGCAGGAATGCGCTCAGTATTCATTTGGCTGGAGTCGCTGAAATATCTTTTGTTTTCCACATAAGATGAGATTCGGTACGCATGATTGCCAAGCCATAAACACAGCCCCCCCTCCATCCCCCATTTCCACTCCGAGCATTCTTTGAACTCATCAGCGGCGTAATGAGACTTTTGAGCGAGGAGATGAATTAACTTGCTGATTTTTTTGTTTTGATACCCCGCCCTCACAGAGCATATAAACACAGCATTTAAAGCAATCCAGGAGTGATGTATATGCGGATAAGCTGAGACACATTTTAAAAAAATCTGACGGACATTAAATGGGGATTGAGGAAATATTTAAACTCTTAAGGACAAGCAGGAACAGGAAGTCACCTTAGTGTTGAGTATTTTAATTTAAAGACTGTGTCCAGCAGGGCCGGTTGGGAGATTTTTTCAGGCCAGGAGTCAGTCATGTAACCTGGCCACCGTGGGCTTGCCAGGCATGCATGTTCGCACACATTCATGTTCACACCCACACCTACATGGATGGGCACAAGCAAAACACATTTGTGCACGTGCGAACACATACTTACAGCAAATTACAAATACAAGGCCACCTATTAGACCTACTGTAACCTCTGAGGTTGTAATATACAGTAACCTTCCTGCTGTTAATGCAAGATAATGAAGATTTTACACACTAAAAAGTGGCCAGGGTTAGAGCTTTACATACGTAGTCATATCATATAAAAAATCAACTGCCTCAGTGGCACATCATCAGGGAATACTAATGAACCCCAACCTACAGTAAATCCAAGGTTGGAATACACACATGTTCATGTTTGATCTGGGATACATAACAGCAAATCAGAAACAGACAGAAATATTCAACTACACAATCACTTAATAGCTTAACGCCAAATTGCAAAGAAAGCTATTATTACAGTTGAGAGCCACTTATGTCTATGTTAGCGTCTGGTATGTTCATGTGTTGTTGCTCTACTGTAGAAATGGTTTTGTAACTTCTCCCAAATGCTCTACTTCTCCTGATGTACCAGCAGGACTGGTGTCATCACCATCATCACATTTGAATAGCAAACATATGTTTACAGTTTTTCCATAAACTGTATTTCATACAGTAAGATTATGTAGTCTGTCTCACTGATTCGGCCTTGTGCTCATATACATGATAATGATAAGATTATATCCCAGTAGCTGGACAAATAAATATTTAAAAATTAAATAATGATAATAATAATAATAATAATAATAATAAAGTGGCTTGTAAATCAGTGATTTTAACATCCCAGTCCTTATCTTAATTTCAAGGCTAAACCTATATAGGCTCCATATTTACACTGTAGACTGAATGTGTGCAGCCTCAAGTTCCTTTAGGGGTCTCTGTTTAAACTTTAAACAAATAAATGTGGTACAAATATATTATTACAACAAAAAAATATATGTATTTAACCCTAAAATAATATTTGTACCAACATTTTGTGTGTGCGTTTTGTTTTGTTTTTTATAACTTATTTGTAATCTTTATTTTAATGGCAACAAGGGGGGACTGAATAAATAAATCTGTTACTTTTCTGCATTTTGCCGTGTCCTCCTCCAGCGCCTTTCTCTTTTTGTCTCTCTCCCTCTCTGTACCTTTTACCCAATCGAGAGACCCCGAGTCACTTCTCACTTCTTGCACGGCTCACTTGTTGTGCGAGCTGCCGTCAACAGACACACGCTACACCTCTTCCTCCACCACCTGTGTGGTTGATACGGACGTTTGGGGCAGTTCTTAATCTAAATAGACCAATCATCTTTACCTCCTCACATACTGCTGGCCTGACAGCTTCTATGGCTTTTCCCAGCGCTGGTCTGTCTATCTAATATTCACACTGACGGCAGACGTTTGTTTTTGTTTTTTTACAGAGACACAGGCAAGCAAACCAATATTAGGCCGGCGCTTCGGGAATACTCCCGGTTCTCCTTATGGCCAGTCTTGGGATTATTGGTACTTAAATTACATTAAAAATATATCAAAAAGCTTTAATTAAAGTGAAAAAAATTTGCTAAATTATTAGTTTGGAAGCTCTGACATTATACTGTGGATGAAAAGCTAAAATAAAAATAAAAATCCTTATGGGTGACCTTGAAGATGTTCAAGTAGAATGTGTGAGACAACAAAAGGAGATTTTTTGAAAGCCTGGGATTTTATATTAACTCTGGTATGCAGAAAATCATTTTTATAGTGCTGAATATAACAGATATATATAAGTAAAACATCAGTGTGATACAGAAAAAACTTCAGCTAAGCACAAACTTGATCTTGTTTCACGGCACAGGCCTGGGCTTACGAACACAAATCACACAAAACACACAAATCGTTGGATCAAACGCAAAATAATCTAGCGCTGAACTGCGCCCCTAAAAATCAACCGGCACTTACTTTTATATTTGCTGTTCATAGCCATCCCAGAAAAAAGAAATATCGAAAGGCTGTATTAAAACGACCTTCCAATAACAGCAAAAAAACAAAAACAAGAAAAAACAGCACTGGCGCTACTGTGCTATTCTTATGTAGCACTCCCATTCCCCCCATTACTTGTAGGGCTTTAGCTCCCAGCTAGCTGCTGTACCGCAGTAACAGCCTCCTTCAGGCTTTTCTGAAATCTGTGTTCTGTGTACAGTTGTTCCCCATAAATATGAGCTACTAAAAGAAAAGGCTAACCTTCAAAGTACAAGGAATCCATCTGCCAAAGCCAAAACCGAGAACAATCTTAGATGATGGCTATAGTGTCCTCGTGCTGGATTTAGCATTTCTCTATATGCCCAGTTTTGATTCCAAGAGCAGATCAGAGTTGAAAGGAGACCGTAAGTGCTAATGTTTAAAACGTACATATAGAAATCCTCTCCTTTCATGCTTTTCTAGCAGCCACAGGTCATTCATGTGAGGCTAGTATTCATATACTTTACTTTTCCTCCCTTCGTACGCATAAAATGGTAAGCTATGATCAGGTGGATGAATGCATTTCTAGAAGCCTCTATATAGCGAGCTTTAAAGGAATATCAGTGCGAACAAAAGGAGGATATTATTACCTTTACAGACGATGGTATGAGGAGCTATCAATGTACCGCTTTGAATCCACCATGAAGTGAAAAGGACCTAAAAAAAAAAAGAGTCTGCATGTTTCATCTACTGAGACTCCACTAATGCAAGGACAATTTCACCGACATCATAAGGGAAAAGGTACTTTCATGATTAACCAAAATTACTCTGTTCTGAAAGTATATAAGTCGGATGATGAACACAGAACTCTGGCTATGCTGTAATAATATCAGGGGCTTCTTGGTTTTCATATAGTAAAACATGGCATGGGAATATAAGTCTTGTGTGACCATTTACAGGACTCTTTTAGTTGCAGTCATATGTGCCATTTACTGTTGATAGCAGATACTCAAGACCGAATGGAGGAGAAGGGGAACATGAAGAAGTAGTGAAACATGAAAGTCAACTATTAGCCTTGGGGTCTGCGACCGGAGATGCCAATGTAGACTTGTGGATACAACCCTTCTCCAAAGTACCTTAACTGTCTGAATTATGTCCTTGCCTGGCAAAAACCTGGTCGTTAATGTCTTATTTGATTGGGGTGTGTTGGGCAAAGTAGACATCTAAAAGTTCCACAACTAAGGCCCTTGACAATGGGAGATTTAGAAAAGGTAGCTTTATCATGTTAGTGATAAAGTGTAATACAAAAAAAAAGGGTAGATAAAGTGTACTGTAGAGCTTAAAACTTAATTGAAGGTGGCGGGGACATGTAGAGCCTACTTCAAGTGTTAAAAGAAAAAACCTCAAAAGTTGAATGCGCAAATTTCCACCCGAAACAGAGACAATTCCTAGCCATTCAACAAACAATTTAAGAGCAATATTCTCCATTTTGTTCTATTTTTGAATACTTTTCATAGGTTACTATAAAGAAATGTGTCAATGAGATAATGCCAAATAGTTACCAGAAACCGCTACAAAGAAATGTTGTTATATTCTTTATCTAAAATATTACATTCTATGGGATTTAAGAGCAAAACCTATCTGAGATTTAAGTTTATGTCAATAGAAAGGGTTCTTAACATGCAGGGTGTAAAAATAAGAGCACATTTTTTTAAATTAGGATGAAGATGTTACAAGAATTGAGTCAGATTGGTTTTAACTTTGTAGGATTAATCAAACCTAAACATAAAATATGAACAAGCGTATTTGAGGCAGGAAACCTTTCAATTGGTGATACCAGCCTGACAGCTGGATGTTACAAATATTTGATATACGCCGAAAAATGAAGGAAGACCAAAAAGAACAAAAAAAGGATAAAATAGACCAACAAAAAAAAAAAAACAGGCAGAAGACTCTTCAGGTTGAAAAAAAAAGTTATACAGGGGAAGCTGGAAACAATAATGGGCTGACATGAAACATAATCCCCTCTGTCTGCTATTTTATTGGCAGCCCCTCCAAAGAATGGTGGCTTCCCTATTATGACTTAACACATCAAAATCCCAGCATAGCACACACAGAAAAGGCCACCTGATGATAAACACAGCAGACAGCGTCAGAGGCTTTATCTTGTGGCAGCCTGCAGCTAGACACACGTTCAATTTGCCCTGCAACAATCGATTCTGTCCCTCCTTACCGCTGCTTCAGCTGGTGGAATAAAAACAGACCTTTCGGTAAAGAGCAGGTCTCAGCTGGTATGCCATGTCAAGGCAGAGGAGAGGAAAAGCAGCGATAGTGAGACACTCAGGTTGTCTTTGACTATCAAATCCCCTTGCATTTCCTGACAGCAGTGAGACCACGAACAAAAACATAAAAAATAAAATAAAATACATTTCTCTCCAGCTTTACACAGTCAAGCAACATAGCATTTATTTCTTACCGTTTCAAATAAAATCTGACTTTTCCTACTTCTGGTCATGAATCAAAAGGGGATGTTAGAGGCTTCTATTAGTTTTCACTCTATGAGATCATTTGGAGTGAACAATTTGGGAGAAAGGATAAATTGTCATTGCATTTTTGCCTTCTATGTGGCTAACTAGAGGTTAATAATTACGACTACTAACAGTAAAATGAGTCAGGTAAAGACATAGGCTGAACAGAACTAAGTGAAGAAGCAACAACTCCTAAAGGAATACAAAACGAGGCGAAAGACAAAGCTTGAGAACTCCGTCTCCATTGAAATAGCTGGCATCATGAGCAAAAAAGACCAACAAAACACAGACAAACTGGTTAAAACGTGGCTTAAGGACCTTAAAAAGGTTTGTTTGGTTCTGTTCTTTATAAAATAATGGAAAACTCCAGGCCCCTGCATGATAAAAACGATTGTTTAGCAACAGTATCATATGTCAGAGGGTTCAACTGTACACTGTAATACAGACAGCTTGGGGAGATCCTCCCTGCTCACAGCAATCAAGCATCTATTATTAGAAGAACCTTGGATTATATAAATCACAACATTTAATTTCCCTTTGGGATTATTAAATTATTTTTCAACCGAACCAACCTACCACCAAAAAAACCACTAAGTTCAATATTCCATAGTAGATATGAAGGATACCTAAAATCTTTGTCATGATATTTTAAAGTAGTCCCAACAAACACTAAGGGATTGAGTATTTTTTTCAAAAAAACACAAATCCAAGTCTTTTTGAAGCAGTTGATAATATTTGTGATTTTACTGAGGAAACCGGGGTGGATCTTTTCAGAAATACTTTCAAACAGTGAGTATGAAAGAAGACAATACAGAAGGTCAACACAGCGAAGCACATTGGTGGCAGCATCATGCTTTTATGCAGGATCAAAGGTGGGGGCACACAAGTGACAGGTAGTCACTGTTTAGGCTTCAAAAGATGAAGAGAAACTGCATTTTTACGCAAGCCTGTGTATAGGAAAGGTTTTATTTTGGTGCCATCTTACATGTTTTAAGCATTTTGGTGCAGAAATTCACAAATGTTGACATAATCCTACCCAGAAAGTAGAACAAATAAAAAATAATTAAATAAGTGCTAGAATAAAATGAAAAGATGTTACAAATATCTACCCATTGATAAGGACAGGTATGAAATTTGAATGATGTGTCTTTGTTTCAACTTTCTCCGTGTCACAGACATCGATTTTCCAATGTTGGATAAACCCCTTCTTTTAATCCACTCTACCATAAAAGCCACCAGCGGAGCATGCGACTGGTCCCCAATTCACTAGGACACCAACAACAACATACAGTTTGAGAAATTTCGTCAGTGACATGAGGTCGGGCAACAGATGGTGTGACCCCCGCGGCGTCTCAGCCTCAAGGTCACGGAGAGAAGGTGGGATTACATGACAGGATAAATGACAGGCTCGACACACGGAGGGGAACCATGAGAAGTTGGAGAGATTTTTCAAAAATACCAAACCCGTTTTTCGGGGCTTTTTTTTGGTTTTGGTTTTTGTTCTTTGAGAGATTTTTCACATTACATTTTGAAAAAAATCCACAACTCAAAGGTAACAAATAAGCTTTTATGTTCTATTTAGGACCTACTTTTAAATACCTTCTTCTTTAATTTTAATTTCTAAACACCTAATGTCAACAAACATTATAGTCACTCAGCTGAATGTTAAGCTGAAAAAAAGCTTGTGTGAAATGTTGTTTCTTTCTTTCTTTTTTCCTTCTCCAAGTTGCACAAACAAAACTGGATAATTTAGTCCTTAAAATGCAACACCGTAGCTAAATCCTTCTGTTTGAAGAGCATAATCGTTCCTTGAGTTGAAAGCCAAGAGCTTGAGAAATATATGGGGTTCATTACATGGGAAGAAAACACTCCTAGAGGCGCGCAATATACAACACTCCTACCATGGAGATTATTAATACCCTGTCCCATTTATTTGCTATATCAAGCCACCTTCCAATGAAGGCTGTCCCTCTGATCAGTATGCAGGCGACCCGGCTTCCAATTCTCAATTTTTCATGCAAATGTATCGCTGATTTAAATATCATTTGAATATGGATCACACAGTGTGACATCCATATCAGAGCTATAAAAAAACAACAACCAACCAAACAAAACAAAAAAACAAAACAAAGAGGGTGGAAAATGCAAATCATCAACATGTAGGAAAAAGGTCAGCGTCAGGACCTGTTAGATTTGTTTTGGAAAAAGAGGGCCGCCTGCTAAATTAAACTTGTTCCGAGAAGCTCGAGGACAGAATTAAGAGACCAGGCAAATTTACACCACAAAGGCAAACAAACACAATGTGGCTTGTACAATACAGGAGAGACACTTTCCGGTTTGAAGGTGAGGAATTAAAGGGACACTTCTTCCTCCTGCACTTCAAGATGTGTGATGTATCAAAAGCAGCTGGCAATAGAAACTCTCCTGTTTCAGCCTCAACAACTACCCTTCCTTTCCTGCCACCGCTCAGGTGAAATCATTAGTGCAGGTTTACGACACCAGGACCAAAATAAAATGGGAATTCACAAGTGCAGAAGTTGGTACTATGGGGAGGGTTAAAAAACAACAACAGGGACATGACAGACACAGACGAGCGGGTCTTGGCAGCTCCCGCAAAAGCCTGGGAGCGACAAATAAGCGTCGCAACACACACACACAGAAAACCTTTATACTGCTTGAGCTTTGCTCCTATCTTGGATGTAAATCATAAGTGATAGTTGAGGCTTCACACTTACTGGCATGCATTACCTAAAACAGGCCCAAGGGAAGCAATTTCCCCCAGACCTGCTAAAACTACAGATGAGCAGCTCTGCCATGCTTTTAAAATCAGATATTGATGACAGTCCATTATAAAAATTACTCAATACAGTATCCAAAATCAATTCCCACCCCCGTGGACATGCGGGGAGTCGGGCCGACTCTTATGACAGCTTTTCATCCGCAGAAATGTTTTCTCAAGCAGTGGTCAATAGAGGCAGAGCATGTGGGAAAGAATAAGAGAAAAACACGCGGGCACTTAACCGCAATGACCACCTAGTCAGAAAATGATCTGTTGCTTTTCTGGGTAAATAGCAAGCCTGTTGTGATGGGTATTTTTTCAAGTCGTGGCATTTATGCCTATTGAGCGGTAAAGATTAACAGAACTTGGAACTAAAGAATGTGAGTCTTCACACTCAATTTCATAAATGCCACAGGCGCATATATATATATATATATATATATATATATATATATATATATATATATATATAAATTAGGTGCTTGCTCCTCAGCAGGGGATCATCAATAACATGTGTTCTATCTAAAGTCGGAGGCGCAAGAAATTAGGTCTATAATCAGTCATTCTAAATCCTACTGGATCAAAAAATTGGCAGCAAGAGACCAAATAAGTCTAACACCTACTTGATGGTAATCTTTCCAGATCAAATTGTAGTAGAAACTAGGAACATGCCTTTGTGGTAGTTCCTTTGTTTATGCAGGTTGTTTTGGTACTGACTATGGTAAAAAAAAAAAATGGTTAGGTATCATCACAGTATTTCGCTTAATGTGAATATCCAAATCCTATCCGAGCAACAGAGATGAAGTAGGCCCATTGAGGTCTATGGCTTCTAACGTTAAATAAAAGAAAAGACCTAATGCACAAGTCGGCCCGAGTAATGCTGACACAAGAACGTGAAGTCTGCAAAGATTTACGCAGATGCATTTAAGTGTTTGACTTCTCACTCAGTTGAACTTGGATTTTATCTGTGTTAATAATTCACTTACTACTACATCTACATATGACATTCTTACCGCATTGATATTCAAAATCTCTAGGTCAAATAATGAGATTTGTTGGTTTGTCGATGATCTCATGATGTTTACTTAAAGCGGCCAAGGGAGTTCATAAATAATGAATGCACTGATTTGAAAATTTGGAGCAATACGATAATACACTTTAAAGCCACACTAATGATCTATTAAGTCTGGTCCATTTGTAAGTTTTAATTAAATGAAGAATGAGTCAAATTATGTATACCTGCATTCAATTGAAACAGAAGGATATCGAGCCTTTAAAGCATAGGTTGAGTTGACGCAAAAGCATCTTTAACAAGAACATATCAGTTTAACCAGAATCTCCTCCTGAATATAAATCCCTGTAGAACATGATGGAACAGGATGAGTTCTTTGTCAGGGAGTCTCTACAGCCATGCAGTTGTAATTGTGAGGTCTAAATGTTGCCTTATCTAGAGGGTGCAGGAATCACTTCAGAGAAAACTCAATTTCCTGCTCGCTTATTCAGCAGCGATCATCGCTATTATCATACGGATCAGAAGAGCTTGACAGATAAAATATCTCTCGTCTCCTCTGTGACAACAACTTCAAAGTTCCTCTATGTAAGGTAAATTGTCCTCTCACAGATTTCCAAGTCCTTCTCCCCAGCCTTTGTTGTGACAAGTATTTTTCTCGTGGCTCCTTCTGTGTTAAATGATTTTATCAGGGCACTATAGCAATCAGAGTGTATGATAATGTTTTGAGAGATGGCGAGGGTTGTAAACCGCTAAAAGCTAAAACTCTGGAAGGGCACAGCCGTTTTTTTTAAACTACATATTAGCCTGTTAATGCAAGAGAAGGTTATACTTAATAAAAACAATAAGTACTTACTTAACTGGTAGAGTTCCAGTTTTACCGTCAGACGTAGGTGTTCAGATCAAGCAAAGAGACCGTTTTTAAAACAACTTGCCGTTTTTAAGCAGTGGGTTCAGCTCAGTAATCTTTCCTGCTGCTACCTAAATATGTCCGTTGAGACTTTGTTTTTGGACTAGCACTTTTTATCTATGTGTCAGAATGTTAGTGATGCCTTTCTAACTCACTATGCAGAAGACACAGTTATTTATTTGGTTGTAACATCTCTTCTGTTCTGTAATTTATTATTTCCATACAATGTTACACTGCTCAATTTGTGTATATTTAAAAACCCCATGGTACAGTTTTAATCTAATTAAAACTAATGTTCTGGCTTCATTTCTACACACAAACACAAATTTGCACCGGGATGTCTTTATTTGTAAATTAACATTTGGGTTACTGCCACTGTAAAGCCTCCATTCACAAACTTGCAGTACCTTGTCCTGTTTCCTCCGTACATCAGTTTTGATCATCCGAAAACAAAAACAAGAAATTAACCTATAAAGTTTTGTTCAACTTAACCAGTGTAACAGAATATGAAATCAAATGACATTTTAAAACTGCTTTCTTACTTTTATTTGATCCTTTTCAATTGTGGTTTTTTTTTCTTTTTGCATTGTTACTTCTAATACCCTGTTTTAAACATGTCATTTTTTTAAAAAGAGACCTTGTGTTCCAAATATATAACTACAATATAAATAAAAATAAGAACAATATCAAAGAAGTTTCATTGTCAGCTCTGTTGCTCCGTTTTTAAATGATCATTTTGACCTGATGGTTAATTTTTGTCCTTAGCAGTCCCAGATTTATCAGTAAAGCGGTCTTTAGCCCCCCCACCCCACACACACAAATTAACTCACCCCACCCCCAATGATTGTTATTCCATGAAAAGCCATGCAAACAAAGTGTGGAAGTGTTAAAAGTGGAAGCCCATCTGTGTGTAAAGTGAAGGTGTGAGTGGTGTTCTGAACAAAACTACATTGTAAAGTACATTTACTGAATCCTGATAAGGTTAAAAGGAGCTATGAATGACTCAACTATCTGTCCATCAGTTGTGCATCCGTTAATAAATAATTCCCTGATATTTCTTCAAAATAAAAGTTCCCAAAAGTTTTCAACCACAAAAATATGTTTTTTTATCAGATGGAAACACTTTTTTTTCCCCTCTTCAAGGGCAGAAGAGTCATTCTTAGATGTTACTGTAGAAAAAAAAACAGCTGCATTTAAAATGGCACATCCTCGGTTCATGGAACTCTCTCAGCATGGAAAATGGTCTTCTGTGACAGGCTGAATTTCTAGGCTGGCAAAAAGCATTATTCTCACTCCTGGTCCCATTGTCAGCCCTCATTGAAATCCGCTGTCACCAACCGTAGTCTGATGCTAAGCAGTGCTGCTGGCCTCCCTGCGTGTGTCTATCTCTGTCTACATTTATATAGGCCCACTAAAGCGGCGGTGTAGGAAATGAGAGGGGGAGGGGAACTGAGATGGACAAAGAGAACAAAAAGGGGGGAAAAAAGATAGTTGTTATGCTCTCACAATGAACTACTCCTCCACTGTGAATCAAGCAAAAGGAGGAAAAAAAAAAAAGTGAAGAAAAAGAAAAACCTCCAGAGCTCATCACTCATTCAGCGCTGGTGGAGCTGGACAGGTCTGTTTCCTGTTTCTAATATTCTCCATAACACACCATAACACTATTTATATATATTTTTTTTTATCTTATTTTTATAATCAATGATCTGAAATATTTATGGTTTTATCATTCCATGATCTTCTTTTCTTATTGCATGAATGAAACAATAGTTTGGCTCTGAAAATGCCATTAGCGAAGAGGCTCTGCTACTGACCTGGGATTAAAAAGGTAACCTTCAATATTAAAAGCTTAACTTTGAATACAATTAAATGAATAAATTAGATTGAATAGATAATAATAATAATCAAATTAAGGTTAAGGTTAATGGGCAACCTGTCCAGACCCCGCTGCTGTTCCAGATACATACCCTGTGACCCTTTAAAGGATAAATAGGCCTAGATTTTTTTAAAGACCTTTAAACTTTTTTTAGGACTCTTTAAAAACCTCATCAGGTTAAGTAGTGTTACAAGTGTGGACCACTTCAACATTTTAAATGCAATTTTTTCCATCTTTGATTCATAACCTTGTAACTAAAACATGGAAAGAGAAGATAAAACATGAACAAAACACAATTTATCCATACATTTTTTAAAGAAATAATATCGCCTTGTGGGGATCAAAGCCTGGTGCCCATGGACAAAAATGTTTTTGAGGTCAGATGTCAGGTGCATAATTATTGTATGGAGTGATATACGGATGAACTAGTAATGGTTAGGCTTAGGGTTAGGTGTAGGCTGTACAAATGCATGTCCGTGTTTGTGTGTGTGTGTGTGTATTTAACAATTTTATAATCACTGTGCTTTAAATTGTATTTTGACACAATGGATTTTGTGAAATCATATACAAAAATTTACTCTGAGATTGTTTCTGTACCCTCTTCAACGTTTATTGTTTCCACTTTCTATTTTTGTTTGGAGTTAATCACTCATCAACAGGATAAAAACTGGTCGGGATAAAACATTTTGGCATGGAAAACATTTACGAAACAAAATTGGGTATAATGATGATTGTGTGCAAATTTTCCTGATAAGAAAAATGGTTTAAATGATAATTCATAAAGTTTGGACCCTGCTAATACTGTATTTTCTACACTTTACATATTTCTCAAGATTCTTCTATGAGGCAAACTTTTTCTCCCCCTCATCTTTAGATTAAAAAGACAATAAAATAAAATAAAAACGATGAAACGTAAATGAATGTATAATATATATATATATATATATGAATATATATATAATATACCTAACCAGCGACAAGCCAATATATATATATATATATAATTTAATCTAATATGAATGATAAAATAATCATTGAAGCTTTAAGGTAGTGTAAACGTGAATAAAACATATAAAAGACACAAATAAAAGTTGCTAGTAATACACAGATTAGATACAGTCAAAGTAAAATGCACATTAGGTAAATTTACTTTCTATTTGTTACACATTTTATTTAATGTTTATGCGGCTGTTTGTTGTTATAGCAACAAGGTTTGTGGTTTGGATTATGATGTAATGATGTCAAGATGTCGCTTGTTGAATAAAAAAAAATTTTTAAATAAACTTTTAGCACATTTATTTTGACAGAAGCACATTATTCAATAAAAATAATAATAATAATAAAATAACTTCGTCTTTACCACCTGGGTATTTATGCGTTTAGTTTTAATAATTCCCAGGGTTCCTCAAGCGGCTGCTGCTGATTTCATTGAAATGATCCCTACCCTCCGCTTGCTCGAGGGAATATCTTCCGAACCCCACAGCTTCATGCAATTCCACGGAGACCAGAAGACAAATGATCCCTTCTGTGTCCCACCCCATCCAAAAAGCCATTTTGTCTACGTAATGCAGAGCCAAGTACTGCTTCAGAGTTTAAATGGGAAATGGGTTATGCTTTATTATGCTGCAGTGCCTTGAAATGAATGTGGATAATAGATATATTCACAGTGGTATTAATATCCTCAGAGTTCCTCTTTTTTTCTTCTTCTCTCTCCTCTTTGCTCATTCTCCATTTTCTCTCTCACAAGCTCCTAAGTACTTTGCCCTTGGCTATGCCTTATACTAAATGGATTTATGAGAACATTCGTGTCATATTTCCTTTTTTTCCCCAGATTGTCAAGACAGATCGTCACTGAGCCGCTGATTGACTCGAATCACTACACAGACTTAGTGGCTATTGTCAGTCCCCACGTGCTCATCTCTGGGGGAATTTTAACGAGGCAAACTGGCCAATGCCACCTCTCAAAAGGCTTTGGGAGTACTAGTTCTGAAAAGAGCACTACACATCCCGTCCAAAAGTGAAGGCTTACAGTATCGTTGCTGTGGGAATTAATGCAAATTTACTGTACTGTACACACAAATCCGTATGAACTGTATACAGTCTATATAGACCAAGCACCACAAAGATGAGGACAGAATGTTCCTCTTTATTTCTGAACAAATCGACTGAATTTGACAACCACAATTGTGCCTCGGTCCATACAAGCCACTTTCAAACGTTGATGGAGGGATATCAGAGAAGGCAAATTTCTGACTGCCAATCTTTAATCAGCGCCACTTTTCAAGGCAGTAGGTGGGTGTCACAAGGTCGGCCTGCTTTCTATCACTGATAAATCGACGAGAAATCTTCACAACTCAAGAAAAAAAAAAGGCAGCTCCCCTGTCTCTTAAGTCTGCTGCACTCAATTTTCATGGCTGAATAGCAGTTTCTTTTTTGTCTGTTTCTGTATGCCTCTGCAGAGGAGCTTGGACAGCCCATCTGGAAATACTTCTCTGCAGCACGATTTCTGCCACAGAGACAGAAAGCGAGAGACACAGAGAGAGAAAGAGAGAGAGAGAGAGAGAGAGAGAGACTTTGCTAATGTGGGATGACTGTCTTGTGACTCGGTACGCAAAAATCTGGTCACAGTGTTAAGATTTTCAGGGGGAAATGTTGCTTCTTTCAGCAACCTCATTTTCTGACTGCTCTTTTGCTCCATTTCGCTCCTGCTCCACATAAACTGTACATACACTAAAAGTACGTCTGCTCTGAGGGTTTAATCACAGGAAGCGTAAGCCAAGCTAGATAGGAAGCTCATTTTCCTATTTAAACACAAACAAAGACGGAAAGTAAACATCACAGACACCCAAAGCACCTAAAATCCTTTGCAAAGGGCGCCGTAGAATATCTTCAATACCAGCCAGTGAAGTGGCGCCAGAGCATGAATAAAGTAAATCATTTTAAGAATGAATGTGAAGAAAAGAAGCATTTAAAATGTGGGAATTCAACCTGTCAAAGCTATAGAGACCTAATCATGCAAATGCATCACAGCAATTAGGGATAGGTTTAAAAAGCTAATTTATTTGAGTACATCTAAAAAAAGGTAAATGACTATCATTTCATTTCTGTTCCTTTAAAAGATTATGGCTAATAAACACCAAAATCTAGTGTAAAAGAAAATTATAATAGATTTGTTTGAAAGCAGAAGCAATATGTTATGAGTTGATGACTTAGTCTTTCTTTCATGTATATGTATATAGTGAATTGGACCCTCCAAAATAAGGGGATGCAAAAAAAGGCCTTTGCTATGAAAACTGGTTGTAGCGTACAAAATTAATGGAAAGTTAGGTGGAAGGAGAACTTTATGGTAGACAAAGGCACTGAAGCAAAAGTGATATCCAGCAACCTTAAAAGATTTGAGTTGACTTGAGTTGTCGGTTCACAAGAGCTGAAGCTACTCCTGAACCAGAGACAAAACAAAATGTATTTGAGCAGGAATGTCAAGAAAACTGATCTCAGAGTTCATTTTGGATTAAACAGATATTTTAAATTATTCTCAGGTTTTTCAGGAGTAAACTAAATAGATATTAAATCGGATAACTAAGCTGAGCTTGCCTCTATGCCAGCCAGTATTGATGCAGTAATTCATAATACGGGAGTAACATTTAGATGCAGTTTTTGGTCTTAGATATTTCTTGCATTTTCTACAACACCAAACTATTGAAATATATCAGTGTGTATATAATTTTTTTTATAAAGGTCAGAAATATATAGTATTTAGTAAAGACAAACGCTTTTATTACAATATTTACATACATATTCCATAACATTACATCTGCATATCTTTTAATTAAAGGCTTTTCTCCTGATAAAAAGACAAAACACAATTACTCACTATACACCTTAAATCCCTATAAAAATAAATATGGGTTTCACTAAAAACTGCTAAGGCGGCTTTGAGTGGAACAGAATCCCAAGAGGAAACCCTCTGGCAAGAATTTGCTTCCAACTTGCAATTGGACCAGCATGCTTCTCGGTGCAGATAACCCTTGGAGCATGCTGATTTTGGATTGAATAACTAAACAGAAAGCTGACATAAAAGCTATGTCTTTAAAAAAAACAAAAAAACACCAACAATATAAAGTGGAGGCGTCTGAAGCGGCCAATTTTCGGACAAAGCACAATATTCTAAATTATCCTGGCTTGATTGCGGATTTAAATCACATGCATTAATTGTTTAATATTAGCAAGTGTAGATGATGTTTTGATTACAAAATATCTCTAGTAGTAGCAGTTCTCCCACACCAGCCTTTCAGAATAAATCATGTAAAAAAAAATCACACGAGTGGGTGACGGGCTCAACAAAGGTTTATTCAAGGTGCAACAATTTCATTTTTATTGTTTAATCATCCTCTGCTTGTCTGCTTGCCCCACATTACATGTGCAAAATGGATGGTTTATTGTTTTATACTATTAGTGTTGTTAAATTGGAAAAAAGAACAATTATAATTATAATGCTATTTTGCTCTAATTAGAGTATTTTATCAGCCACCAGTTGTCCAAATAAACAACAGCTTCACATAATAGCTGAGATATTAATGAATAAATAGGTGAGCTTTTTTATAAATACTAAATAGAATTTCGACAATAGGCAAAGTGGGATGAAACTTTCTAGAAAAA
Source organism: Orestias chungarensis (assembly GCA_032876305.1). Lineage (NCBI taxonomy): Eukaryota > Metazoa > Chordata > Actinopteri > Cyprinodontiformes > Cyprinodontidae > Orestias > Orestias chungarensis. Next base: position 4,534,468 of record JAVLVB010000433.1, on the reverse strand, counting down.
AAAAAGCAGCAGAGAAAAGTGTTTTACAACAGCAAACGTGGTTTAGAGGGTAAAGCGTACTGTAAATATAAAAGGTTAAAAAGTACTCAGGTTTTTGTTTCTGGTTAAAGTAGTAAAGGCGTTCTGAATCTTAATGATGATCAGGACATTTTGTTAAATAAGTAAATGATTTACAGAGGCATTATAAGCTTTCATTAGCAGCATTCAGACAAGATAAGCATTCTGATCACTGCCAGCTTTTTCTACACAGTAGATGCAGCATAGTAGATGCATCAAAGATAGAAAATAAACATGATACTTGTGGTAACTATCTAGTATGATTTGGTCCAGTCAAGGTCATGTGGAGCTCCTGCATAAGAATCTCAGTAAAAATCTAGTTCAGTTATATTGGACTCCTTCATGTTTCCTCCGATTGCAAACACTAACAGCGATGCCGCTTTCAAGCCCCTTTGAGTGACTTCTTTGCTTAGCCATATCAAAGAATAAAATGCATACATCCTTCTTTTAAAAACAGCTCCAGTTCAGTCTGGTTGGATGAAGGGCGTTCGTTTTAAAATCCTGCTACATGTTTTACCATAGATTTAAGTGAGTCTGTTGTGTTGTGTGAGACAGACAAATATAGTATTTGTCCTAAACAGCGCCCCATTTTAGAAAAAAATTGAAATATTTGAATGATGTTGATGTACAAAAATGTACAAACATTCAAAGAAGTGGATACATTTGCATAACACTGCATGCGGGGTGTTTGCAAGATACCTCCACACTCTTTAAGCTGTTGCTGAATTTAGGTATTTTCTGGTCTCGGTCGTATAACAGGATTCTTATTGGATTCCAATTTTTTTTCAGCTGGTTCTTTTCCTGCTCCAAACGCGCGAACATAAGACGTATTTCTACCCAAAATGCTCGAAGACTAATTCAGTTCGCCGACACAATGGCTGGCAGCCTTAGTCAAGTGCATAATTAGTTGAATTAGATTAAATGACCAATTAAGACACTAACAAAGTAAATAAGCCTGAGGGGATTCCACCGAATGCCGGAAAAAGGAATTAAAGTGGAATTAGATTATTAACGGGGAGAATGACAGCGCGGTCCAGCTCTATTTCTGTCACAAACAGAGTGGGCAAGTCGTCGTCGAGGGAGACCTTGCACGTGGAGGACTTTAATGTTCTAAAAATACGGTGAAATGAGAAAACAGCGAAAGAAGCGAACTCATAGTTGCAGTTGGTTTCTGCTTCTGTCCCCTTTTTTTTTTTACCCCCCAGACGGATACGTGGCACCCTGTGGAACGCAGCTTAGCCCCAGTAAACAGAAAGCTGTACCTTTGCTGGCACTCTCCACGTGTTCCAGTTCGTCTGGAAACTTGGAAATCTCCGGGTAATTCTCTTCGCACTTCTCAGCCAGGAAATGGAGGAGAGTTGTGTTGTGGCTGATGGATTTAGTGTCTCGTAGCTGAGAAAACAAAGAAAAACAAAAATAAAAAGATACATTTAATTAAAGCATTTGCAGGTTAAAAAATACATAATAAAGGTTGTTTTTTCAGTAATTAGACTAAAAAAAAACTTTTAACAGAATAAATTGAGAATTTCAGTCAGATTTATACTTTACAGTTCAAACTAATTCACCTACTGTACTAATACCAGGTCATATGGAAGTGGTGGAATTTTTTTGGTTGCAAGTAACAATCTTGTTACAAGAGCAGAGGGGTCAGGTTGTGGTCAGTGTTCATACTTTTATGGCTCACTTACGTGATTTAAATAAAAAATAAAAAACCCAACCTGCAGTTCTATACACCAGCTCAGACCTCTGAGAAAAGTGAAAAAGTACACCGCTGTATAAGCAGAGCACCTGTTAGTGTGATTCTTCACATCAGCACGTACAAAACTTGTTCCATATTCATTCCCCACTGTGACTGCAATGCAGCTCGAACGGCATGCTGGGAAAGCTAATTAGGGCAACACACCTCTGTGTTCTTGCACTGATGATATCTGAGCAGTAAACAAGGTGCAGTTGGAGATGCCCACGCACGTGCACACAATAGATGTGCTAATTGACACACATTTGGGGAGTATTGGAACAATTACAGAACGCACATACTGCAACAGTAAGAGGATCCGACACAATTTGTCCTGTTTGATACCGCTTACCGAGCAAATGTGCGTTGCAGTCAAGAAAATGAATTTTAGATTCGCTCATCCCCTGACTGGTCCTGTCACACAATTAGATACATAAAATGAACGCTTATCAAAACAGTGGCAGAGGATGGAGTGTATCAACGGGCTTTAGCTTATAAAGTCAGAAGTGGGAATACTTCAAATGCTGGAGTAGGAGTACATGAACGGATGTCTGACATCCGCGGCTTATTCAAACAGACTCAAGTCAGTGGCTAATGTGACTACAAATCAATAGCAGCTGGCCACCGGGGGGTTTATTTAGGTTGTTGGAGAATAAAGTGGAATGAACACAAAATACATATCCCAGTTTTGAGTTTTAGTTGAGAACAATGGACCAAACCAAGCATCACGTTCCTTTTACCTCCCCAATCAAACACTGCTGTGTGTTTGTACATCACATTGGCTCCCGATGCAACACAATGAATTTCTTGTAGCCCTAACATGACAGAATGTGAAACGTTGGACTCCAAGTAGGTATATGTTATTATGTGTTAAACCTAAGGTGTGGGGGCCAAATCTGGTCAAACATAAGTGTGTGTGGCCATCATGAGAACACATAGTTAAAACCTTCCGTGCTTAAATATAATTTAATATGTGAAATGGAAGTAGTTTGTATCTTTGAACTGCAAAATTGCATCTTTTCATTTTGTTATTCCTTTCTTGACCTTGTTGACAGAGGTCATTGCTTATGTCAAAAATCCCAAGCACCCACAAGAACAAGAGATTAACGTAATCCTCAGCGATTTACATATTACCTTTAATACTTTTCATTTGTGTTAAACACATAATAAATAAAAAAGCAAAGACTACAGTCACAATAGGTTACATCTCATTATGTCTAATGGAAAAACTAGAGGTGCTGTGTAGGTTTCAAATGGAGATTTTTATTGGATGTCAAGAGCAAAACAATACTGCATTGTTGTGGTTTTTTGTTTTTGTTCTTTTTTTGGCAAGAAATCAGACCTGTGATGTGTTTCAGTCCACATCATTAACAGCCCCAAGGCAAAAATATTCAAAATCCTTCAGTAGTGAGAGCAGCACATCCATTTATGAGATAATTTAGAAAGTTAAGCTATATTATAAGTGAACAAGTCTCTCTATTAACATATTCGGCCATTCAAAATGAATACAATAGCAGTTAATGGTAGAGGAAGGTTCAATAGAAACAGAAACTCCTCATATTTGTAGGATTGTTGACCTCTCGGTTTAACTCCCAACGCCAAGACAGCAGCAAAACACAAACATATTTCACGGTTGCTTATGAAGCTGCCCCTTAGAATACACATATGAATATAAGAGCGGCATTTGCATAAAATTACAAATATTGCCACATCGGTTCCGTCTATACGAGGAAGGCAAGATGCAAGATCAGCTAATGGCCAATATCGCTGCATGTGCTTTCATTATGAAGTGTACACAGAGACTGGTAACTGCAGCGGTTATTTCAACTTAAAAGTAAGAAAAATATCCCTTTGAACACACTGATGCACTAATTCTGCGTATTTGGCTCCCTGCTACACACTCACGGTCTTAATAGACTGCCTGTTTTGCTGAACTTAAACTGAACATAAATTATTGCCATTCTGAGTTTAATTATTGAACAGAGCCGATAAACATGAGAACCCCCAACTAAAGCAGTGGTGGAATGCTTTTATATCTTTGATACCATTGCATATCTGAAGTCAAATATATTTTTAGATGATAATATTAACTAGAATATCATCAACTAATCTATATAATAATTTTGTTACTGAATCTCCTACCTGTAGAGGCATTTTTTTAAACAAAATTGAAATTTATGGAGGTTTATCTGTATATAGATACTCATTTTTGGAAAGATAATTGTCTGCACCACACATATTTTTTATGTAATTTCCTAACAGCTCGTCTTTGTTCTCAACGCTGAGGCCTTTTCAATGGTGAGAATGTCTCACATAGAGCATTTTCTGTTTAATTCAAGTGTTTTTTTGTTTTTTTTCAGCGACTGGAGTAGCTTCATTCCAGACATGATTCTGTGGTCATTCTTCCGTGGCCATGAGCGGAGAGGGCTTATGAGAACAGGCTGACTTTCTGGAAACTTTCCATTCCACACAAAAGAGAAATTACAAGCAGAGGGCAAGACATTGAAGGCAAAGGTGGGTCAGAAGGGACCCTTCCTCTTCCAGATTGCCATCATCAACCTCCTCACTGATGAGCGCATTAGGTACCCTAGACCTGACACCCGGGGGGCCATTTACTTGATTGACTAAAGTGAGAAAACATACTTTTTTCTTTCTTGTCCATCAATAATGGCCCAATCAGCCCCCCTAGGTGTTTACCGGCTCTACACCAACACTCCACACTGATTCATTCGGCTTGCATGAATACGGCCCTGCCTTCATCATGGGAGAGTATTTTTTCTGCACAATGCAAATGGCCTTAAAAAGCTGCAGTAGGTGACTTTTGTAAAAATGCAATCTTTACATAGTAGGACAAAAATGTCACTTTTTCCTGACAGTAGAAGATGAGACAGATAATTTGTGGGAGAAAAATTACAAAAAAAAAACAAAAAAAAAAACAAGCTCCTTTGGCTTCTTCCAGAGGTCTTGCAGAACTTAACTGCTTTTATTTAAAAAAAAAAACAAATAGAGGCAGGAGGAAAACAGCGTCGATCACACTCATGTATGCGTTGCTCCCGCCCATCATGTAATTTTTTTTTAGCTGCTGATATAACATACTAGCAAACCTTATTCATGAAGACACATCGCTGGAACTATCACTTACATGCTGCTGTTACCGTTGTGTTAGCTTACAGACAGTTTACGACTTACTGGAACACTGTAATATTTGGTTATTTCAAATTACTTCATGATTTCATAACGAAATTTGTACAAAAATTATGTTTAACGTAAAATAAAACAAAACGTGCCACGGCTTTTTACTTTACGGTAGTAATAGGACAGAAATGTAAGGTTCAAATTGTTACACCAAATCCGCAGATTCCTCAGAAGCTTTAAATCTTTATTTACTGGAGGTGGTCTTCAAAGTTAATTTATTTCTCTTTTATCAGAATTTCCCACCACGAATCCAACTAACGCTTCTTAGAGAAGTGTTTTTTTATTTATTTTTCTGTTTATTTTGTCAAAAATAGTTTGTGTACACAGTGAGTGAGACTACCGTTGGTTCTTAAAATTTTTTTTTTTTAAATCATCTGCTCTGAGACGATTTGGGAAAGTGAGTCACACCAGGTGGGAAAAGAGAACAGAGTGGCTTTTGAGACAAATGCATGCTGCAGACAGAAAGTAGCTTACCTTTAAAACTTTCGATTACAAACATAGGTATGTTAAGTAGTTGACAAATGCCAGATTTATGTTTTTAAATTGACCACAGGTCCCTTAGACGGCGCGAAGCAAAGGAATTATGAGTAAATGATAGAGTTGGTGTTAAACCTAAGACAGCCGTCAGCTTTTTACGTAATCAGATTTACTCCAGAACTGAACTCAAAGGCTCGTGCAGAGGTATCGCACCACTTGACATTTTCTCATTTTGCCACTTTATAACTTAAAACTTCAATATATTTTTTTTGGGACATCAAGTGCGGAACAATGTTACACATCTAGACTCACAATTTTCTCCTTGCTAAAGAGCTCAAGCTCAGTCAAATAAAAATAGAGAACGTTTAAAATCAGTTAAAACTAAACTATCTTAAATCAAAGATAATCCAAATTTGAAAATGTGATTGAATTTGAAAATGTTTTACAGAGATACTCTGAAGACAAATGGGCTCAATGTCAGAAAGCCTAACACTGCATGTTTAAACAGCATCGTCATAAAACAAAACAAAACAAAAAACAATTTAGATGTTTTACAAAGGTAAACTACCGAATTTAAAATAAAGAACGGGGGTGAACCTATGAAGATAATGGCATACAGTACAGATGCAGAAAAATACAATTGCATTAGAACTGGTCTTATAGCAGAAATGTCCTACGAAACCTAAAAACTCTCACAACAAATGTTAAAGTTAAACCAATGTTTAACTTTATTTAACTGTTCTGCTCCCTAATTCAGCACAGATATATTACTGGTTTTGCCAGAAGTTAAAATGTTTAGGTTTTGAAGCATGTCATAAAAATGACTTACAAAGAAAGCAGCGTTGTAAAAGTTTAACTTTTTTTTCCCCCCCTTGATGCAATATTTATTCAATGTTGTGAGTGATAAAACTGAAGACGCCAGAAACAATATGTTTCTGATTCAATCAACTTAGTTTGAAAGGTATGAGAAAACCTGTCAAAGTCTCTGACTATTGAAGGCAGTGACATGCTTTTACAGCTGATCACTGCCAGTGGGGATCATGTTTTTGTTTATGATTTTATTCTTTGTTTTCTGTTTCTAAGCATTATGATTTGCACACTCACACTGAGACTTAGCGTGTCTGCCATATTGAGAAGAATGAAAAGTTTATTATTGATTAGTGATTGCTTTGTGTGGACTTTAAATGGAAACCTTTGAAGCATTCATGTCTAACACTCATTTGCGCACAAGTTAGGCTGTGTTTATTAGGTAGGTGTGAGAAAATATGCAGCATTGAAAATCGTTCTGTAGTTCGTTTTTTTTACCATCTACTAATACCCATTAAATTGATCTCATTCTGCCTTACCTTGCACAGGAAGTTGATGTTGAAACCAAACGTCTGTGCGTTCCTTGAGCCGGCATTCATGTAGTTGCCGACCAGCAGCACCAACTCCAGCAGCTTGTGGAAGCCCTCGCTTTTCTTCACCTCCTCGCAGGCGAACGTCACGTTCATGATGTCGGGCCGGATGTTGGTCACCTGCTCCTCGAACGTCAGCTTGAACAGAATGCCGTTGAGACGCGGCCGCAGCAGCTTTACCGAACTCATCTGAGAAGTTGGGAGGACAGATCAATCTCATCAGAGGACAATTCAATTAAACAACATAGTCATAAAATTATCGCTCATGAAGTAAATTAGGGGGATTTTATGTGATAGAACAACGGAAAGTAGCACAAAACCTTTAAGCTGGGCAGTAATATCAGAACTTGTAATAAAATCGAGAGTAACCCAGCGACTCTGGTACCTCTGGAGGAGCTGCAGAAATCTTCAGCTCTGATGGGAAACTCTGTCAAAAGGACAACTATTTGACCAATGGTCCACACTTAAATCCAGGCAAAAATTTGGGGCAAGGGAGTCTCATCAGGTACGTCTGTTTTTGAGCTGTTTTGCTTTTAAAAGGGAAGAATTTAAGTCCTTTGGAATCCTAAAAAAATATTCCTTCAGGGTGGCTGGATGCAAATGCCAGCTACACTTTTTGGATTTAGATTTTTAATTCCTCACAGATGCTGGGGACTGCAAAAGGCACAGATATCAGCACCCTCTGTCCCACCTCTGTACAACTGATTTGTTTAAGGTAAGCAGAAATCATGTAGAAAGCCAACGTGTTATTTTCCAGGAGCGCTAAAAAAAAAAATTATTCTCCACAGTAAGGATTTGCTTGATTAGTGGGGGTCTTTGTGATCACAACGTAGGTGATATCAAGAAGTAAAGTGCAACCTCTTGCTTCATCCCGTCTTCTAAAAGCACGAGAAGAAAAAATCTTTTGATGAGTGAAAAGCAGCCCGAGCTGGATGCAGCGTGGCTGTCCTCCGAAGGTCTGGCTGAACATATGTTCCTGTTAAAAGTATACAAGCTAGGCCTTTGATTTTATTGAGAACAGAACATTAAAGGCAACGTCTCTGTTTTTTTTTACACTGTTGGGTCGTCATTCAGTAAATGGATGACGAGAGATGTTAATTAAAAAAAGCAATTAGAGCTTCAACTAAAATGGAAAGGTCAGAGCAGCAGGAAGATGTGCGTCCCTTTCTCAGAGTTCACTCATTCACATTAAAGTAATAAGCCTAGTAAAAAGAGGAGGAAACATATCAGTTACTTGCATGTGAATGCGTTTCATTTCGAGATATAAATAGTTTATTTGAATAGGATTGTATAGAAATGGATTAAAACCACTGCAAAAAAATAAATGCTACACATGTATTTAAATAATATAGATTTGTCAGTGCAATCTTCTGGGAAGGACACAAGAAGAAAGGGATGGAGAAAAAATGGACATGAGGTCTAAGGGAATTAATAAGGTACAAAAAAAAAGGAAACATAACTAAAATAAGTCCAACAGAGAGAAATCGTGAAATTAAGAATTGAAATAGTGATTGTGCATCTCAACCGTTATTCCCGCTACTCAAAAGAATATCATCACAGATGAATACAACTTATTCAGCGTATTTTCGTTCATTATCATGCAGAAATAATGAATAACTTCAATTAGCAAGAAATACTGCAGACTAGATCCCAACACATAAATCCTTCTTTGTTAAAAGCTACTTTTAGGAGTTAAATTTCTTTTTTTAAGTTACTTTTTGGAGACCACAGTTCAAGTAGACGATATATCCCACACGTCATCATTTCTCAAGTAAACCGGATAAGACTGAACTTTTGGATGTTCATTGTAAATTGATAGGAGTATTGGGATACATCAGCGGTTTGCCTACAGCTCCGTGCTTTTCAAAGGCCTTTAAACAGGCAGGATTCACAGCCAGAGGGCACGATTTTTATCAGGAGACAACGCTGACAGCTGATGTCAGAGAGCCGCATCAATGAATTTCTTAATGCTGAATGCTTATCAAAACCAATTGAAGCCGTCTTTGCTCGAGTCAAAAACGACTTTAAGCAAAAGCCTCTGTCATTCGGAGACTGAGCGTTCGGTTCTGATGATACAAAATAGAAATAAAAAATGGCAATGCAGAGAAAATCCTGACCCCTGACTTACTGACCAGACAGAACTTTGAAAAATTAAATAACCGAATGTGTCGGAAAAGGGTTTGAGGATAAACTAAGAGTATGACTGGATGCGCTGTGTAAAAATCCACTTGCAAGAGCCAATTATACTTACCACGATGCCGAACTGCTCTGACTCCACGAGCTCCTCGTAGTCACCTTTTAGTTCCGCTAGAGCACTCAGTTCTTTCTGCTCAGGCAAGTTCTTTATTAGGTTCTGAAAATGAGAGGGCACATACACAAAAACACAAAAAAAAAGTACGTGTTAATCCAGTTCTCATTTTATGCCTTTGTCCGGATTAAAATATATATATATGTCTGAGAGCTTAGCTGAAAAAACAGAAGAAAACAAATCCAAAGAGCGAGAGTGTTCTTTTGGTACTTTAGCTAATTAAACAGGATTTTGATTGAGCCTTTTGGAGAATGCTTCTAATCTGGTCAGATATGTTTTATTGGAATATATTAGGTTGTTCTGCTTGTCACATGTTGTAAAGAAATTAGCTGATGTAGTGCACAAACTTACTTAGTGTTGCTTTAAAGGAAGTATAATCCTTTTTTTTGTTGTTGCTACGAATAAAATCCTGAAAAATAAACATCATTTTTGGGCTTTTTTTTTATATTGGATGAAATTTATCTTATGGGAAAGTAAATACTTATATCTTCTAATATTTATTCGACCACGGACTCAATAAACATTATATTAGGTCCTGAATAAAGGCGTTTAAGGATCTGAGTGTCTTGTATACGAATTAAAAAAAAGATTGTTTTAAAGCTAAAACCCATACTATATGAAAAGAGAGCCATTTTTGTCTCACTGTTTAAAAAGCCATTCCATTAATTTTTATGTTTGAAAATGAATCCAATTAAATGAAATGCGTAAAGCCTTACCAACACACAGCCCAAACAGTAACCTTACTGTATTTAAATACTTTTTTTTTTAAATAGCTTACATAAATATCATTTCTTTTAACCTATGTACATACAACACAGAGATGGAGAAGAAAGCAAAAAATGTATTGTTCGTTACTCTTTAAAATGTTTATCTTCGCGTGTAGTTAATCCAGTAGTATCAAATTATTTGTCAATACAAAATTTATAACTTTTTTTTTTGATTTGTTTGTCTTATTTTTTTTTAGCTCAAAAATAGCAAACTATAGTAATATGAATGATCTCATGTATTTCTGCTGGATCAGTGGTCGGGCAGGATTTTCTGAAGTTGGCTGATTGGTTATCTAAAAAGTCAGATTAGGTCACACAACCACTGCTAGTAATTGTTGCTTTTTGACTCCGAGTTGTAGCCCGGAGCCAATTACCGAACATGTCAGGGACCTTCAGATAGCTGCCCTCCTGGTGCATAATGCACACCACCTTGTGATTGTCTATGAAAAGCAAGCGGATGGCCTTGCCATTAATTTGTTGCCGCCTGATAAATTTCTTTTGTAGAAGCGGGCATAAAAACAACATGCAGTTCGTGGCGGCGGGGTGGAAGATTAAGATGGAGATGAGGAAGATAATGGGAGGGGACGCGTTTTCGGTAAATGTTAATTGTTTGTGTGAAGGTCAGGCGAGTTAATAAAATTGACCGCAGTGACTTTTCCCTCGCTTTTCCTCGGAGGTGGAGGAGAAAAGAAGAGCTGCCCTTTTGCGGGTCTTCGCAGAGCTTCCTTGCTCATTAGCTCCTCAAATTTATTCAGCGGGAGCAGACTGGCAGTGGATCACGTGCCCAGATGGTAACCCAGACAGACGAGGAAAATGGACAGCGAAAGCTGTTGCTGGGCCACAGACTTGGCCGACCGAGTTATAGACCTCTGCAGCCATCACAGTCAACACAAACTTAGTCTACTGGCCACTAATGATGACATCTCTGCCTTTCCCTCAGGGGATTCAGTGAGAGAAAAAGTGAGCCCAACTGCAAGCCATGAAACCTTGTTTGGAATGCTGCCATTAAATCAATTAAGTCTTTCCTTTTTTGTTTTGTTCAATGACCCAATTACAGTCTGCAGCAACCAGTGCAGCCTTAATAACAAATATTACTGATTAAACCAGGAGACGCAAAAATCATTGCTGCTGATTGTAAATCAAATTTAAATAAAATAAATCTATTTTGAATTCATCTGTTCTCCAGTTTAATTAAAAGCTTTATTTCTATGGTGCCATACAATAGTATTCACACTGAGAGCTTTTACCATTTTTGCCACAGAATCACAATCAAATATTCAACATATTTTATTGGAAATTTATTTGCTATAGTAACACCAAGAAGTTCATAACTGTTAAATGGAGGGAAATCCTACAACAGTGCTTTTTTTCTCACATACAAAAATGCCAAAGTGGCGTAAAAAACCTGGCATTGCACATTTGGAGACTCTGGTTTTTGTAAATAGCTCAAGCTTAGTAATACAGCGACTGTAAACATACATTTTTTGGTGCTACCACTTTCGCTCAAGCGCATTTTAAACATAGGATGGGTTAAAACACAAAACACTATTTTGTTGTAGCTCTGGTTGTACTAGAGGTTAGTAGGTTACTATTACTTACTATAAATAGTCTGCAAGACCAGAAAAAATAAAAAATAAAAATAATAATAAATATATATATATATTATTCGAGGTGACAAGAACAAGGAAACGACTGTATTTCTGTCCAGAGTATTTTATACTAGAAAAGAAATGTAACCACCAGAACTATTGAGAAGTACTTACCATGGCAGCATGCATCGGTGTTAACTAAGCTTGCCCTATTATTTTTACAAATTTAACAATAGAAAGATACAAGGAGAGAACTGCTGGCCAAAAATGTTTATGGTGTCACAGTTTTGGAAGCGAAAAAGTTTACTTTTGGTCTCTTCTTGCAAAAGACTTACCAGATGTTTCTGGCATATTTTCGCAGGTGTGTATTTACCAATGCTGTCTTAACAGACTACAGATACATACAACAAAAAATATACATATTTACACAACGTTGAAATATACTTACTAGTAGTGTAATGTCTGAAGTTATTAGCAGCACTGGAATCATGCATGGCTTTTCATTTGTCAATAACATAATCCAAATACGCTGGTGTTTGTAATTGGACAGTCACAAAAAACCAACAAGTTTAGGAGGTCTAAATAGATTCTAAATAACGCTTCACACACGGTAGTAAGTGATTTAATTGTACAATGAAAAACTTTGATTGTTTTTATTCAATAAATGCTGTAATAATGTGCAGTTAAGAACTGAATAGGCTGGGATGCATTTATAACAGGGCTTAGGAATTAGATTTCACTCGGCACACTCTGATCTGTTTAAGATGTAAATGAAGGTGTAGAAAGTAAAATCCCAAGGGTAAAACAATGTACTGGCAGAAAAAAGAGAGGAAAATTAACATCAGGATTAGTAACAAAGTTTCCATACAGTATATCATTGGCTTTGAATGAAGCGGCATAAACTAAGAGGCAAATCATTCATCCGTTTGGAATACTTGCTAATACTAAGGCAAATCCGATTATTCCAACTGTTCGTCTTTGGCAAACGACAAGGGATACGTCCTCGGTCTTAAACTGAGCCTTTTCCAATCACTTAAGCATGATTTGTCGAATTAAAACGAGAGAGGAAGCTTTGCTTTTCACATTTGGTAGAGAATAAAATAAATAATCACAGCAAGGTATGAAATGTAGTTGTGCTTACTGCAGCTGGGGCACAATGAGAGAGAGTAGCGGAAAGTGAAATCTAGCTGGTTTTCATGGAAACCCCACAGAGTGAAACCGACACAAAGACTCAGCAGATGGGGAAGACTGTTTTATGATTCTCGATCCAGACAATTACACGATTTTAAAGAAAAAAATACTGAACATTTGATATTTGCAAAACAAGGTTAAGAGGCAGTTAAGAGAACCCCAATTCAAACAGAAGATGTAAAAAGTAAGATGGACACGTGATTTCGATTTTATCATGGCGGCTGCCTGGAGGCTGGAGGGTTCTGGGTTAGAATCCCGCCCAGGGCTTTCATGTTTGTACTTTGGATGTCCTCCCTGTCTGTCTGCAGGTTTCCCCTGAGTACTCCAGTGAGCCCACACAGCATTGAACCATGCAAGTTAGGTTAATTACTGAATCTAAATTAGCCTTAGGTTTAAGAGGGTGCGTAAAATGCTCACTGGTGTAGGTCCTATGATAGACAAGTGACCCAGACTTTAACCACCAGAGTGTTAAAAAAAAAAGGCACCTGTTCAGAAAGAAGCTGGGATAGAGTGGATATAAAAGTATGGAGGAACAAATTCTTTATTCTTGATACTTTTTTATTTTATAACACTGATTTTAAGACTGTTACATACATTGTATATAAAAGCACAAATATTTTTGCATGAAGTATAAAATTTGATTCACAGCAGTACTTATTCCAGGAGCTTTTCTTTTGAATTTTCATTTACCTTGACCATGTAAATTACGCCCATCCACAGAGTCGGTAACTCCTTGTGATAAATAAAAAAAGATGATTATTCTTGGCCATAAAACTATGACAAAAGCGGCTGGCACAGAGATAACACTTTAACGTCCTCAATAACTTCACTACTAAAGTTAACAGTAATTAAACAAGTTTTAAAGGGATTTAAAGATAGGAGACGTGCAGACAGAGCAACCTAGTGTCTTCTAGCCAATATATCTAATTACCTAGTGGTGCTAACACGCCAATGATACTGCAGATAATCAATAATTAAAGCTTGACCAAGTCAAATGACTCAAACAAGCACGGACTACCTTGTTTATAAATGTAAAATGTTTTAATAATCCAAGGAGGGCATGGTTTAAAAACACTAAAATATCATTTTGAATTAAAAAGTTAGTCCCTGTTTTACCAAATGTAATCAGTAAGTCAATTCAAGAGTTCCTAGTACTTTAGTAAGTAGTACCTCCCTACCACGGCCTTTTTTCTGGGACTGTTGCCTTCCTGGTAAATACAATGCAAATAGTATGTGAACGCAAATAACTTACCTTTGAAAAGTAGGGACTACTACACACTTCTAACTTATAAAGTACCTGTTTAAATCATCGTCATGCTTTAGTTTTTACAAATGATTTTGAACAATAATTTCTGTAAGCACCAGAATCAATTGATCTTTACCCTAGAAAATACCAATCCTCTATCATAAGAAATAATTTGTCTCATTGATGCCTCAGTTCTTTAAAGCACAATACTGGCCTGTCTGTCAAATTTTTTCATTTGCAGGAAAACCCTACTACAAACACGAGTCAGATGGTTTGTGATCATTACTCCAATTCTGAAACAAATTTAAATATCCTTCTGCAGAAATGCTCAGTCAATCCCCATTGATTCAATTACAACGGGTCATCTCAAGGGCTCAAAGAGTGATTAACATCAATGGTGTTCCCCCCCCCCCCCACACAGTCAGCTGCAGCTGCGAGCACATATCTGAAATGTTGTGAATGTTAGCTTGAGCACTATTGAAGCACACACTGTGAAAGTCCTTTACCTGTGGAAGAGAAGCGGCGGAGAGGGTAAAAAAAAAAAAAAAAAAGAGTATAAAAGTAATGAGAAACAGGATACGGTTGAGTAAACATTTGTCGAAGATGACAGTATCTGTAGGGCTTTTACTTTCATACTTTGATCTCCGCTGCTGTCAGCTAGCTTCCTGTGAATCGAGTTCAGTTTCAAAGCATCTGCAGAGCCAACCCGAGTTAATGCAGGATGGAGCTGGGCAAGCGTAAGCCAAACACTTTAGGAAGCTGTTTTTATAGCACTGAATGTGAAAGTAGTACAATTGAGGTATAAGACAGGCAACATTTTCGATATTGGTAAAAAAAAACAAAAAACATTGGGAAGCACTTCAAATGTTTAACAATCAATTCAAAAATTCATTTGGATTTTCAAATGTAACACGCGAAAGCTTCAAGTAATAGAAGTACAGCGTTTAATATTCATTCAACACTTTGTTAATCATTGCAGTAACACTCTTGTTAAAGAGAATTAGAAAAAAAGCGAAAACAAAAGTAAAACATGATCTGTTAATGCCTAATGGATGGTTTAAATGAATTGTACTAATTTGAGAGGCTTAATAGAGATCTACATCAAAGACTGAATAAGGGCCACATGTGCCACACGGTTGACAGATGTAATTTTCTAATTTTAATTGATTTTCTACTTCGTTTCGGGGGAGACGGATAAACATGTGTTATTGTGCACATGCTTTGTGGCAGAACAACCAGCGACCGCCATCTCCCCGACGTGATGCCGCAGCGGGATTCCCATGTGGCTCATGGGCAAAATGAGTGAACGATTCGGTTAAAATAAATGACAAAATAACGAGCAGCCGACAAGACTTTTGAACACTCTCCAAACTACAAAACACAGCAAAAACACAATTCAGAACAATTGTACTTCTTTTCAGAAACTGTAACAATAAACTTTGGGCTCACAGACGATATTCGTCCAAACCGAAAGGCCACTGCCAACCTGACACTATTTTTTTTTAGACCAAAACTTCCATTCTGTACAAAAAAAACCCTAGTTCCACTCACTGCGGCAATCATCGTATTTATTATTTTTGCACGTTTTTATTTCTGCACTGGCACCCTACTCCTTAGTGCCGACATACGGATGATAAAGGATTTGGCTTTTAAATAGACGATGGAAGTACCGTGAGTTTATTCAGTGTTGCTCTCAGCCTCTTTCGGCAGTTTAATTTTATTTTCTCTTTTCATGTGCATTTATTAGGTCTCTGGTCCCAGATTACCTCAGATGAATAGCTCCTCACTGTGTCATGTTATAAAAAACATCTAATACTGTGGAAGTTTTTTTCTTTTAAAACTTATCTTACAAATTTGACCAACATCCTTTTAATCCTCCTATATCTGAAAACAATAGTTTATGCTAAAGGTTGCAAATGAGCAATGTCAGCAACATTGTAGTAGGAAGGTTTAATTTTATTCAAAGTAAAGTTTAATTTCTTTTTTCCTTTTATTAAAATTGTTAGATTTCAAACTAAAGGTGCAAAAATCCTTGCAATGGTTATTCCAAGTTTAAATTTAATAGGAGTTATGTTATTTTTAAGAGCCCCTGTAGATCGCAACAGATTACTTTAAACCTATTGCTTATTCTAAATTTGTTTACACGTAAGCTACAGCTAAAACTAACCTCTGTATGTTGAAGATCTGTTCTTACAACCTTCATACAGCAAATATCTGATATAGTTCCTGCTGTACAGTAGAAAAAAAAAGGGGGCAATGACTATAATCAGATTTGTCTGATCAAGTGTTTATCATGAACCGTTATCATGAACAGTGTTATGAACCCAAATGTTAACTGAAACACGTTCCCGAACAAAAACAGCAAAATCGTGCCGTCATCTCAGATTTGAGGGTGCATTCTGGTGTTTTTTTTTACCTATATCACAAATAATTGGGAACAGTTGAAGCATAAATATGAATTGCTGTGGTATTCAAGCAGTGTTCAAAATGCCACAACGGCTAACTATCCACTAGTCAGTCCCGTTAGCTGTAGATAAAACACAAAGAGCAATTTTACCGAGTGGAAAAGGGTTAAATAATCCTCAAGTATCTGTTAAAATTAAAAATACAAATCTAGAACACATATGTCATGTCTACTATTTTAAGTACTACATGCATAAGTAGAAGCTGATATTTTCTGCCATTGAGCTAAAATAGCAAAGTCTTAAAAAGCAAAAGGAAAAAAAAGGCAAATCTTGTCTCAGAGGTAAGTACGGTAAACAATAGACATCAGTCATAGATGAGGCAAAGTCTACAGAAATTACACCCTGGCAAACCACCATGTCACTGTGAGCAAAGCCGCAGTGACAGACTGACAAGCAACAAACTAAGTGTGACAGATTTTAAAAATCGTATTAAACTAAATGAGAGTTTCAGTGTGAGAGGAAGATGAGAGAAGTGAGCAAAGGGGAGGGGGGGGGAAGCATACTTGCGAGAAGGATGGGGAGGGATTAATTTCAGTGTTTGGGCAGGGAAACCTGACATACTTATTGTGACATTAGAGTTGTCTTTAGGATACATGCTAAAAAAAAGAGCGGAGGATGATTTTTTTTTTTTATCTGTACACCTGAAACCTTGCATTTAAAATGCAAGCTATGAATAAAAAATATGTGGTGCAAACATTAAAAAAAGATGAAAAAGTTTGAGGAAGGTGAGTAGAAACTAAAGAATAAATAAAAGGTGCTGTAACTAGAAGAGATAAAAAGGAAATTCTTGTAAATTTGCTTTAAATGACTAACTGCAATATTTCCAGTAATATAAGCAGCTTTTTTTGGATGATATTTAATATTTGCTTAGTGTAAACTTTCAAGCTACATGGCCAGCGCTAATATGGAAGCAAACTTTGCAAGACGGAGAAAGGTGGAAGCACTTGTTTTTCGTAATTGCCCCTCATTTGTACAGATTTCCTCAACGCAATACAGTCATCCAAACACAAAGCCTGAATATGAGACTGTCAGTCAAATAAGAAGAGAGCAAGAATCCAAAACCGTAGTAGAAATTAATTTGTTTGCGGAGTCCTGCTGCATAAGAGACTATCTATTTGATTGATGTGCCATCTGTCACAGAAACAAAAGATGCAGGATTATAAAATAAAAAAATAAAAACTGAAATAATGCTCTGTCTTCTTTCCATACAGCATCTAAACATGCAAGAAGGTGGACCCCAGTGGACTCCAAAGAATAAAAATTGTAGCTACTAAGCTGTGTTGAGCATTAACCTGCTTGTGAGTATGCCTAAAAGTTAGAGAGAGTGTGTGCATGTTTTTAATCAATACTTAACCTGCACAGGGTGCAACCAGCCAAAACCCTCTGGCTAGAGATGAGCAGCAAGGTGGTTATGAGCTACGTGTGGTACGCCTCTGATTCATGCCATCAATATCTGACGTGTACTCCATATTACACTAGGTGTGCCTCATCTTTCTTTAACCTGAGTCTACTTTTGCCCTCACTCTGTTTCTTGTGCAACCCCCTCACCAAGCCCCTCCGCCACCCTTTTCTCATGTTTCTCATCCTACCAAATCCGCATAAGGTATTTCACATTTCACTGTCAAATTTGCATTTGATGCAGAAGTGCAATGTTGCGTGTGCCAAAACAAACCGCAATTAAGCCCATGGGGGACTTGTGTTTTTCCTGCTTAAGCTCTAATCCAACATGCCCACACTTATCGCCGTGTCCCACGCGTGCACTTTTGTACTGTGAAAACGATGCCCGACGTGTGCCAGACGGCCCCAATCACCTGCTACAGATGCGGACAGAGCCCGGTGCGGGCACCGCGGCCGAAGAGAAGCCGAAGAGAAGGCCACGTGTAATGCCGGGGGTGGGGTTGGGGGGGGGGTGTCATGCATATGGATGAGAGTGGCGCTGATGTGGGTGATTGACAAGAGAGATAAACAATAATAACAAGGCAAGGCCGGCTCAGGAGACTCCTGTGAGACCTGCCGGAAAGGTTGTTGCCATGGCAGAGCTGGAGAGGGAGGATTAGAACGTCTGAAGCTTACAACACTTACATTCAGCTGGACAATATCCTCAGCGAATGTTTGGGTTTTCATGAGTCGTTATAAATAATCCAAAACAGTAGTTGGACTTTGCTTCTTTTTTATTTTATTTTCAATGGATGAAGACAAAGGGTAATTTCCTCATTTTATGACTATTTGAGATCAAAATCTCTGAGCTAAAATATCTGCTCCATTCTTTAATGAAAAAAATTGATTGTTTTACCCTTAAAGTACAAGCCCATGTGAAAACTATATAACACATGTGAAGCGATGCAAGTTACAGGTGGGTGGGCAAAAATAACATGTAACATTCCCATACATATATTACACATATACATATATTTACATGTGAAACACGTGAGTAATATGTGATCACACCTTAATGTAGCATGGAACGCATGAAAAAAATACTTGATCACATGTGGAAAGTGTGACTCGTGTACGGAAATGTGAATTACACGTGCCAACAAATGAATCATGTTTTTTTTATTTTTTTTTATTGCATTACAAATCCACATGTATAGATACGGTGTTTATTGTGGCTCATCACTTTACATGTGGTACATGGTTTTCACATGTCATATGTGAAATTCATGGGATTCATAGGACAACTGAAAAGTTTTATTCCCATAACTCAATTACAGCTAAATCTAGCAAATCCTTCCTAAAGATCAGTGATGACATATATTTAATACAAAAAATTTTTGCGTCCATATACTCTAGATACTTTATAGTACATGCACTCAATACTTTGTTGGGCCCCTTTTTTTGCATGACTGCCGTTCATTAGGGGAGGTATTGGTACATCTGGTAGAGGAGACAGTTGCAAGGTCACGCTGAAAAATGTAATTGTCATTGACCATAAAGCTTGTCAGCAGATGGAAGCTTCTAGCGATCTAAAGTTTCCCTGAAAGACGGCGATGCCGACCTTGAGCTTGATTGAACACAATGGACCCTCACCGGGAGATGACACGGCCACCCTAAAGCATCATTGATTGTGGATACTTCATGGTTGACGTAAAGTAACTTGGATTCCTCTTCATTCCTTTTCAGAGTTTAGGACTTTCATTTTATTGCCCATTTTATTTTAATCCAGAAATATGATCTTGGACCCCTAACGACAAGTCCAAGTCTAACCAGGAAGGCGATCTCGATATGGCGGCTTTTAAGACAACATTGCTGTTTACTCAACACTAAGGCCGTTTCTATTCATGTCTTAGATTTTATTTTCTATAAACATTCCAATGATAAGGCTTTTGTTTAGTGCTCCGATTAAAACTAGCCCCTTTAGCAGTGTTTTTTTATTTTGTTTTGTTCTGTGGATTGAGGTGTGAATGAATTTGCTAAATAACTGTCATGTTTGCGGTTTCTGGTGATTTTAATGGTAATAATATGGCAAAATATTTCTATATTAAAAGAATGTGTCTTTCTGCACAGTTATCTTCATTTAAAAAACATAATTTGTGGCTTTTGTTTAAAGCAATAATATAAGAAACTCCAAAAATGAAAAAAGTTTCGATTAATTTAAAGAATCATAGTACAAATAGATGTTTTATATTAGTTCAGTTTACGTAAGCGTCTGGTTACCTTACTTGTTAATTTAAACACACATGAATGAGTTTCAGAGGTTTAGGAATTAATTAAGACAAAAGAAAGCAAAAGTTATATGTAGATATATGTACCCTATAAGTGTGGCATGAAATAAACCAAAGTAAAACCTCTTGTACAACTTCCACATTAAAAGGGCATCTTTAAATCCCAGAGCAAATGGCACAAAGGGATCTGAGATATTAAAAAAACAACATACAAACAGAGAAACCTATATTTATTGTAACCACTCTACGGTAGGTAAATTAAAATGTCTATCTAAACTGTGTACAAAATGTATCAGTCATACTATATTAATGTAAATTATTGTAATGTAAACCTCCCAAAAAAGCCACCATTAGTAACCCTGGTACTCTACGTGGACTTATGAGGCAATACAAGATTTAATTATAGGGAGGAATGTGACTTTTTATTTGAATTTCTTTAATATAATACATTTGTACGCAGCGTAGGGCAATACTAATTACAAATGAGTAACATCGGTGCAACATAACTCATTAGTCTTTCCTTTTGATATGATGGGGTAATATAAAATACACTGGCACACATAAAAGTTTAAGAAGTCACTCTGATATTCTGCAAAACCCTTCCCCAGGGGCACATCATCCACCGACAAGATTTAGCTTACCACACCCTAAAAACTGGGTGTGCTGAAACATTTAATGATGACTCTTTAATTTCAGGGCATCAAATCATGTTTGAAGAAGAAAAAACAAAACAGAGAGAGGGAATCTGCCATGACCTATAAAACTGGCTTATTTTATAAGATAGGAATAAAACTGGTGCACATAAGTTAATGGATGTTTCCCACAGATCAGGTCTTTAACTATAAAGCCATTTAGCAGGCATCACAACTGACAATCTGAGGGAAAAAAAAAACAATAATGTAGAGCCTATTGAGAATTGTCGTATGATATTAAAGATACCCAGAAGTACAGCTGTGTGAAAATTTCAGTGGAATAAATTTACGTGTATAGCAAGTGATGCCATACTGGACCTTGGGATTCATGAAGGATCAGGGACCATAACCTTCTGCAAATAACGTAGATCCATCGATACTTTAGAATCAGAAAAACACATTATTGCCAGCTATGTTTTTGGACATAAAAGAAATGTGTTTTGGAGTAGTTGGTGCATGACATACAGTACTTCAGACCTATTCTAAAATGCTGAGAACTGCTTATTAGCTGTAAAGCATTATATTGTCGAAAAGAAAAGTTAACTTTAAACAACTTCAACTTTTACATTTTTCCCTTGTCCAACACACCTGAATCACATGACTGAATCACATCCTCAGTAGTAGTCAGTTTTTATAGAGTCTAGCTAATGACAGAGTCTAGCTAATGACCTTATTATTTAACTCAAGTGTCCTGAAGCTGAGAAGCATCTACTGTAAAAGGTACGGTAGACCAAGCCTAGTAAACTGGAATTTACCCCCCTTTAAACTCTCAGCTGCCAAAGCAGGTACCAAACTTTGGGGTTTGCTAGTTAGGTCCCTAAGGTTGATTGGAAATAACAGACACTCAATAAAATGCATCCCATATCAGCTGGCTACTTGTCACACCTCATAAGTCAAGTCAAGACAGTTTAAAACAGTGAATGTAAAAAATGTTAAAGGGGGGAATGACTAGCATCTCCCCATTTTCAACTCTGAAACACAATTATAGCACAGTATGTCTCACTACTGCCTGTGAAAGCTTTACAGTGAATATGACCAATATTCTTCTGTCAAGTATCATCTTTCTCACCTCTAGCTAGTATTGTCCACTGTTGTTGATGGCTAACACCCTAGTACTTTACTGTAGCTTTCTGTCTTGCCCTAATAAAGACAAATATTCTCTTCATTGTAGAATATTCTGCATATATGTGTGAAAACCTTCACCATGAGCACACTTATTTTTTACCTAAGTTGTCAAGATTAATTGGAAGTATTTATAAATAAAACTTTGGTTCAGCAAATGGAGGTCAATGGTGTGATGCGCTTTATTGTGACATTGTTAAATTAGAAATGAAATCCAACTGGACATCACAGAGACCCAGTGAATCCTAAACTATAAAGCATAAGGACTCAAGGACTTTGTTTGCTTAATGAAACTAGAAAAGCTTATTATGTAGACCTAAAATAGCTTATTTGCCTGAGGGAGCATTAGAAGACAGTACAACATGTACTGCAGACAACTTAACATTTTATATACTAATCACAAAGAACAGTTTTCTTAGATGTGCCAATTAGGCAACAAGAGAATGCGGAGCAGTCCAGCAGAACTACTGCACACAGAAAATAGGGGGATGCAGAAAGAGAAGGAAGAAGCTCCAAGAGCTTTGGGAGTTTATTTGCAAATCAGTTATCTGGATGCCTAAAAAAACAATACCACTTAATCCTTTCTACTGTAACTAAGAAATCTCCCCAACATGCCTTTGGACACGGTTCCTCAGAGAATTTAAATTATGAGTGATGAAAAAAGAATAGTCACCCAGCTAAACCTATTTTTCAAGATTTACAGCATTTAGGATATTTTCAAAATGTATTTATGATAAACAACTAAATAAACTTTATTTAGCTGACTACTATAATCCAGTAATCAAGGAACACATCTTTTACTTTTATATAATGTAGTAGATTTTCATAACCCTCAGAATGAGTTAACACAAGCAACTCGTACAAGATTGCTGCAGAGGGCAAAATAGCCTCATAGCTGGTAAGCAGATGGCCTAAATGTACACAACAGCACGATTTACAGAGCTGTGAAGCAGTAAAAATGGAGCCTAAAGCCTAAAGCAGTTTTTTAAGAAGACCATAAGAAGTAGTAGTCTTAAAAGAAGAGGACAATGAAGAAGAAGAATTACTAACATTGCGTGCTACCATTGAATAATACCCAAACAAGAAAAGAAAGTGGTTGATTCTGAAAGGTAGCACACAAAAAAAAGAGGCTTAAGGTTTCAAAAGTTTAGAGTTAAAAAGTAAATGTAAAAGAAAAGTACAAAAAAAAGGTAAGTGCTTCTTATTAATCTAGACACTATTTGGTCTCAAGGTGTTTAACTGTCAAGGACTGAGAGAACATGGGACCAAATACCATCATTATGCCAGTAGAGGAGTCACCCTGGGGCAAACAGGCTGTCAGGGACTCTGGGAGAAATTCAAACACCAAAGAGTAGCAAGCTTAAATCAATAACAGCAAGGTCATCTGCGTATTAGTGTTGGGATTTAAACAGTACAAGTGATCCACACAGTTAGGATGCCATTAAAGAACTACTTGGGGGCAAGCTGTCTTGTAATGTAAAACTACACAATGCTATCATGGTCCCGAAGCCCCTACACAAGGTTGATCCTTTCCCGCACAATCATGGAACACAGGACATTTCCATTGGTTTTTCTGTATCATACTAAGAAAAGAAAAGAGAGAGAGAAACCTTTGAGAAACTGTCAGTTAATTAACATAAACACTTCTGACGATATAACGGCTTTCATTGAGCCAATGCATGCTGCTGTTTTCCACTGTCTTCTTGTTCTTAGTTATACAGTGAGGATTTAATGAAGCTGACCTGGTATATACAAGAAATCTCGGTCCATCAGCAGCACCATGAATAAATACCACAAGCAAATGAGACAAAGAAGAAGAATCTGATAGAGGATAGAGGCAAGATTACATGCAAATGTGTTTTTCACATGTTTAAGGAACAAACAAATATTGATTGTTTGCAAGACAAATGACAAAAGGGACTGGAAGATTATTACTGAACTGATACCTTAGAGCATTTGCATGCAACATATCAGTTTCTGTGCATGATGAAAACAAAAAGGAGCCACAAGAATTATATGAAGCATGGATAAATGGTGAGAGCCAACACTACCTGCTTGGAGAAAGAGAATGTGTACATCAACCAAGGTGTTGATGGGCCCTAATGCAGAATAAGGAGAGCCAATCAACTTCTATCTATCCACTCTGCCTGGGTGAAGCATCATAAGGGTACTTTCAAGGCCAACACTCTGCCACATTCTGCTGACAAATCATTACATTAGAGATGTCATGAAGAAGTAACATGATGAGATTGAGTTACAGAGTTTCAGACGCATCATGAACACCTCCTGGGTCCTATATCCTTCATTTCCCACCATGCCTGACCATTCATCAAATCACTGCTGGTCTGTCAAAATGTAAACTGTCAAGGACTTTGGATGCTTGTTTTGCTCAAGTGCTGCAGGAACAGTTAAAACTGACACATCGATTTTAGGAGACTGCCTGTGAATCCGAGTCTGCTTTGTTAGAAGTATCTGCCTTTTTTATTCTTACTTTTTTGAGGCTGATGTTTTTGTTGCTGGTAAAGTGTCTTTTGCAAACACACAAACAAATTGGTACAATGGTGCATAAATGTCTCTCGCTGATTTGTGTCAATTGGCTACAAGATCACAGCAACACCTCAAAATACATAAAGTAAATATTTTACGTTTGTTTAGGATCTAGATGCACCTTTAATAGCTAACTTTTTAATGTGACAATTTTTTTTGACTTACTCAGATAAAGTGGAACATAATTATGACGTGCATGTAAAAGGGCAGACCTACTTTTTTAATTTGGAAACGTGGTATGCATATTTATCCAGACACTTTTACTCCAATTAACCCTAAATACAATGTGTTCAGTGAAGATCTTAGTGGTTCCTTGTAGAATATCAAGAACAAGGAATAGGTCAGACCTGACTGGGATAAAGTTGTGGAGACAATTAAACCAAGTTTACATTATGAATGCTAAATATTAAACACCAATTAGAGACCCACATAACTGCGGGAAACTGGAAAACTAATATTGTGCAGAACTCAAATCAGTATGAAAGAGTAACCAGAAGGAAAGCTACTGTTGAAGGAAAACATTTTTTTGGCCAACATGCAAAACCACAAACTAAAGCTGAAAATAGCCCCTAAACATTAACATCCCTGGAAAAAGATGTTTTGGCATAATGGTGAAGGGATGATTTTCTCAAGCAGCAAATGTGGAAGGTGTTAAGAAGATGGATGGAGGACATAAAGGCTAGAAGATCTGTAAACAGGTTAAAGGTTTACCTTCAGAAAGGAAGCATACACTTACTGTACAACCAAGAACATGAATAGAACAAGGACAATTCACGTATAACACAGTCAATAGCCAAGCCTTAATCTAAAAGACTATTTATGGAACAACCTGAAAGCTGGTTTTCACAGACACAGTTTTCTGGTTTCTGCATGTTCAAAGCTATTAGAGACAAAACACTTACAACTGTAACTTTATAAGAAATCCTTGCATCCCTTTTATTTGACTCCATGATTATACAATGCATTGTTTTGATCGAACCCATAGAGACTCTCAATAAATCTACTAAAATAAGTGTGTTTGCAAATGGAACAAAACATGAAAAAGTTCAATAATTATAAACACTACTACTAAATCTGGTATGGACTAAATAAATAAAAAAATACATTCAGGTTTGTTGGGCAACATATTCAGAATAAAAAAATATATATAAAAAGGGGGAAACTTTTGTAACTGGGTGCCAGAGTTAGAACTATCACTATTCTGCTCAGGATTATATGCATTGGATGAAGGAGCTTAGCTTGCAAACCAAAGGTAGTTCCTAAACCATAATTTATTTAATGGACCCAGTCGGAATTTAAAAACCAAAACATGCTGTAAAACCCTAACACAGCTGAACGAAAGATTAATCACTGATGAACAATTTTGAAATTAATCTTTGCTCTAATCACCCTGAATCGACCATCAAAGGCCCACCACCCCTGGCCGGCGGTGCATGTGGACTGAAGAGCCAGTGAAGAAATTGGCATCCTAAACATCAAACAGCACACTCTGCTGAAGTAGCTCAACGTTGACACCAAAGACTTTGCTTTACGTTAGCCGTCCAACCACTTTCATTACAGCAAACATTTCCAGTAATGTTTTCAACGTTATCTTGGCAGCGTTCCGAAGCACTCGCCTGCTGGGGTCGAAACAGCGGACGGACCAACGTAAATTTTATACAATGCAGCTGTTTGTGGTTAATTTACATCAATATTGTATCAAACTGTGAGGTAAACCACACGTGGAAGGAAGTTCTCGAAAAGCACTAAAGCAAAAACTATGCGAGTGTTCGCCTGATAAGAAAGAAAATGCATCCAAAAGTGGGCCAAAGTATTTATGCGTCTCAAACTTTTTTAACATTTGTTATATTGCGACACTAAACATCCAGATATTTATAGCATAACTGTAAAATGAAATGAACTTCATTTGTGACTTACTAAATTTATTTCCATATATTAATCAGAATCATATGCATTAGGCCAGCTCGAGCCAATGCTTTTGTAAAACCAACAAGTACTAGTCTTCTGCAGCTATACATTTTTAGAGACTTCTTCCAGGTTTTCTCAGTAATTACCATTAAAGATATAGGAGATGATCTTCAGCTCATTCTCATTTTCGCAACACTGTGCATGCGCCACCTCATGTCCAGTAACACCCCCTGATATCGGGAGCGTGCACGTCCTTTTTTCTCAGCGACTTTGAACACGGTTTTTCTCTAGTGAGCCTCCTTTTTTGCTGCCATAAGGGAAGAACCTCTCTTCAATGGTGAATGATGCGTCTTGTTCGTCCCATTTTACTTCCTAAACAACCCTCATGTTTGAATCCGCGCATGGATGAGGGCGCATTGTACGGGTCGGGTGGGTGGGGACATTAGTGCCATACGTCATGGCGTAAATTTTATTTCCGCTTTGACAGCCAGTTATTTTTCACCACTGGTCGTTTTATGATTGGCTGTCATTTTCTATGGGATTTTCCATGGACATTTTTGTATTCAAAAGATCCTCTCCTACACCTTTAAATCATTGCAGCTTCTCTATCCAGCACCGATGAAAATCACCATGTTTTCCCACATGGATGGTGCACTCATGATAGTGCAAAATGTTAGTTTTACCCTATATTTTAGTTTTACATAAATAGGTTTTTTTTTTCCTTTAGTTTTTTTTTGCATGTGGTCCATAAAAGTTTGAATTTGGCTGAAGCCGCTTCTTTTGAATCTTTTTTTTTTTTTTTTTGCTGTTTCCCTACACAAAGATTCTCTTGGCTTTTATAATGCTTCTTTCAAAAAGGCCAGGACCGATAGTTGTCCCGTCAGCAGATTCTCCCACCCGGGCTGCAGATCAATCTCTGCAGCTTCTGCAGTTAACACTTGGCTGATTCTCTGATTTAAAAACACTCTGCTTTGTTCTTTGGCCTCTGTGATGTTGTTTGTTCACTAATGTTCTACAGCAAACCTCTGAGGGTCTCACATAACAGCTGGATTTATACAGAGATAACATTACCTACAGCTGGAGTCTACTTAGAGGTATATGGCTGCTGTAGGCAGTTGTTAGCATAGGATTTTGTTATGGGTATCAAAATACAGGGGCTGATATACATTTAGCGTTTTCCAATGAGTCTTTATTAAAATATAATCCTTAAAGTCATTTATCCTTTCACGGTTAGATACTGCCTTGTCTATTAGTTAGAGTCCCAATAAAGCATGTTATTGTTTGCCACGGCAATGTAACAAAATGTGACAAGGTTGAAGGGTACCACATGTTTACAGGAGAGTGTGTTTTCGAGATTACTTAAACAGCAAGCAAGGAATAAAGAAAATAAATAAATAAACATTGCATGCAAAAAACACATTCCAGAGTGCCTGCTGCGCAGTCTGACCATGCAAACCGTGGCAATATGTCATCCCAGCGCCTTGTCTGGTGAGTGCATTTTGGTTGTAGACCACTCGGTGTGATACAAATTACGGAAGGGGGGAAAAAACAGAAGAAAGTGTAGATTTGACCTTTTAGGGGGACCTGTTTTGTTAATTTATTCTATGTTTTATGTGCAATGAATTTAAAATGATGCAAGCTGACACACAATCAGCGCTTTGCCATCAGTAGCTTACTTCATTTATTTTCAAGACTAGGGTTTAACTTTTAAATTTAAGTGCTTGAAATCCCCCACACCTTCTAATATTAGCAAAAATGTGAATTTAGTCCCTTTAAATATTTGCCAAGGCGATCATTCATGCTCTTCTGTGTGTGCGCACATCTGTCTATGTGGATAAATGGTGATTGGCGTGTGGCTGAAAGTGGGTGGTGTGGAGTGATTAATCAGTGTAATGAGTGTAGATGAGCACTGTGCAGATGGAGCCCACACTCAGGACTGTGCCACCCAGCAGGGAGTCTCTTTGCTCCCCTTCTGAGCCTTTCTATAGTTTTAACTGTGGCTGTAATGGCATTTTCCTTGTCATGTGCTCCTGCCTTCCCTGCCTAATTCGCGAGCTCATTTTCAGAATGATTCACTTTCATAATCGCCTAAATCTTCTCTGAACATCTATGTATATAATTAGGGGATATTTCTATGTAAATATAAATTACTCCTGTTAGCTGTGCTCCTCTCTCCTGCCAAAAACGGAATAACAATGCCTGTGTGCCGCCACAGACTTCAACCTTCAAAATAAAGCACATGAATGCATTTAAAAACATCACCTAATCTGATTCATGCTGTGCCTTTGACACGTAGTGTGGATGATGTTATATGTACAAGATGTGTTTGATGTGATTTAAAGTTATTTTAAATGTAGAATTTACAGGCTTATGCGTTTGCATGTTAGAGTTGTGTTTCTTTCAATACATGTCAAACAATGAACACAATTTTTTGCATTAAATTTCTGGGTAATATTTGTATGGTGTGTAGAATTTAAATATGGAAACTTAAAAACAACAAAAAACACATATTAAATAGAACAAAAAAACGGATTGGGTCCTAATGGTTGGATGACATATAGATGTTGATGATGTGGCTTTTTGTATTTACAATCTAACTCCTACAAATAAACCTTCCTTTTCTTGTGTGACATCACTACAAATTGGTCAAAATGTCAGAAAGGACCTAAACAAGTCTGGTTCACCCTTTGATAAAACATCTACATGTCTGAAGGTGCCATATCTGTCCAAGTAATTATAAACACTATGGTAATGTAGTCATCACACTGAAGAAAGCCTGGGTTGAGTTCTGCCTAAAAAAAAACCTGTTTTGGGATTAAAAAGTGAACATCAATCCCAGAAAAAACTCAAAAGACCGTGAAGATACTGGGTCAAGCCGGGGTAAAGCAAAATTTTATTTACCAGACGGAAACATCCCCTAAAATGCTACTCAACAACAAAGGAGAAATTACTCCAAATGCACAAACAAGAGAGAGATTTAACTTTAAAACTTAAGTATTTAGCCAGAATGATCAATGTTATATGTGCAGAAAAAAAGCGAGTGTACAAATCCTGAAACACCATTTTAACTGTGAGTTACGCTGATGAATCTATGATAGACTAAAAGGCGCACCTCGCAGAAACAGACGACACTACGAGGAAAAAGACTGAAGCAGCATCTCAAGGCATTCAAAAGGGAAGCAACGCTTTGGCATAATTATGTGTTCTGATCGACAACACTACTAAGCATATTACTAAATTGGTTAAAAAGCTGCTTTAGGGAAATTAAGTCCATGTTTTGCAGAACTGAAAATGTGTTTAAGAGCAAGGTGAACTTCAAACCGGGCCTTTTCTGTCAGGGGAACTGTTTAAAGAAGCTTGTCGAGTTATGAACTGTCCAACCAAAAAAAAATTAGACTCGAGTGCAGCTGCGCGACAAAGAAATAAAGATGATGGAGGCTGACACCGATGTTTAAAACGACATGTTGTACTAATACGGCCTCATAGTCTGAATAGACTGATAAATGTAATAATAGCACAAAGAGGCCATTTTAGAAGCAAACAGAGCAAAGATGGGATTGGATTAAAAAAAAAGAAAACAAAAAACTTAACATATTCTAGTTGCCACAAACACAAAAAGGCAAGAAATGTTTCTCATGCCTTGTCCTTCTGCCCTGATTAGCAAACTCGTTCGGGCCTCCCACATCCCTCTGGACTTTGTGACATTATGATTTTTTTTTTCCCCACATTCTTTTGCTGACTCAATCACTTGCTCTCATAAGTCCCATCGAGCTCTCCGCTTTGTTAGAGGCTTCGCTGCCCTGATTCACATTTATTAAAGAGGGAAATGGGGGATGTGAAGGCAACAATGGAAAGTCTCCCAAAGTGCACAATTGGCTGTTTGAATGTGGAAAAGTTTTGTTTTGTTTTTTTTTTATGTGAGACGCCAGCGATGACAAACAGGTTATTCGCTTTTAGGTCTGTTGTATGTGTTTACCATGTGGAACTATTTTAACTATTACTGAGCTGGTAAGGACTAACTACAAGATGCCGTTACCTAGTGTGCTGAGAAAGTTAGCCTTTAAACTTTTAGCTAGTAGAAAAAGCGTCTTATCATGGCTTTTCTCCCCTACTTCCATCTGTTTTTTTCTGTTTATTTAAATCAATAAAGTAGGAAATGATCCTCTAGAAACAAGAAAGGATTTTCTTTCTTTTTATTTATTTAATGTGCACATTAAGATTGCACAAATGTCAAAATTGTTTAAAATGTGGAGAAAAAGGAAGATACAAAGTTACAACTTAAAGACAGGAACAATTGAGCGGATGCATGAATGAATGAATGAATGAATAAACTAACGGATAGGCTGGATGAACTAGTCTAGAACCATTTTTCCACAGTCTACTGTAGCAATGCACGATATATCGGTATCAACATTGGTATTGGTTGATGAGAGTATTTTTTTTTAAGATCTTGTTGCCGTCTGTCTTTGAATATGACGATTTTTAACACGTTACTAAGACTTCAACCTGGAATCTGAAACTTGATTGGTAGTCCCAGGCGGTTGTAAAAGAAATAAAAATCCATAAAATAAGAAACATTTAATGCTCACTATATGCACAAATACCAATACATCACTGCCTGGATTTAAAACAAGTCTAATTTTCTATTTACTCCAGAGCCCTGAGGTCCATACTTCCTACTGATGAAATGAAACACAAGCAAATACAATATGATGGTTTCCGTCTCAAGGACAGTGGAAGAAACACCAGGGCTTCATGATGTCCAGCCTTCACCTTTGCGTGACCCTACCCGTTTTCAATTAAGGCCTTGTGAGGCTGATATAAAAAAAAAATTAAAAAATCTAAATAAAATGAGAACAAAAACAAGTAGCTTTTAGGAAGCTCATCAATCATGGTTTAAAGACAAAAGCAAAGGAGGGAGGGAGGAGACTTTGCCAAATTCGTGTCCTTCATCATCCATTATGAGAGGATGAACGAGGAGAAGGAGAATGAAACGACTGACTGATGCCAAAAAAGAGGAGCAAAGCAGGTTAAAAATAGGGTCCCAAACGTGCTTAACAGACGCTGAAATTCAAAACTGATTTTTTTCAGTATATGAACAGTTTTATTCGTACGCCTAAAAAAAAAAAAACAGAAAAAGAAAACACTAAAAAACAAAATACACTACAGTGAATATCGGTCTTACCTGGATGAGTGATTCACTCAGTCTTTCCTCGTCCACCTCCAGCACGATGTCCCGGATCTCTTCATAAGGCAGGCGGAAGGAGCCCAAGAAAATTGCTGTTGTGATGTGGAGAGAAGAGAGTAATATTTTGACTTTTTCTTTTTTTTTATTAGACTGCCGGGTTCACACTGACATGTTGGCACTCATCGCTCCACTGACAACAGGCCACTCTTACCATTTGGAAGAGCTGAGCTACCCTGAGAAGAACCGCGAAAGCAAACATCTGGATTCACATGAGAGGTGTCAATTTGTGTGTATTTTATTAAGATTTTTAAATGGGCAACCTGAAGCTGAAACCCAACCAACGACAGCTGCGGCTGAGCTGGCCACTATTGCTAAAAAACAAAACATGTTTTTGTTTGGGCGGATACCAAAGGGGGGCGCTGTATCTGCCTCAGGGGGGAAGCCTGGTGGGGTGGGCACATTGGAAATTGGAGCTGATGTTGTATCCAGGTGGAAGTCACAGGTGGAGCTTCAGTAATGAGTTGGAAGAGACTCGCTCAACAGCTGCCATACAACTAGAGCTGTGTTACGTGATGTCTTTGTCTGACATGAAACCAGCAGAGAACAAGCCAGGTTTCTTTGTTTTCTTCCTCATAGTGTTTTTCTTTATTTTTCTGTATTAACTCCTCTTAGAAAAGCAATCTTGCTTTGTGTTTACACTGTAACTGCACACTGTTGTGTTTTGACCAGATGAACGACCGTGGACTTTTTCGCAGTACAATTTAGAAGATTTTCAATCCTATTTCAGAAATGTTTTTAAATGTATACAGAGTTAGGGTCACTATGAATTTATGGCAACAATTGCCAGAGTTCAGGCTTTAAATATGTAAAATGCAAATCGCACATAACAAAAGACTGATCGGGGCGAAGGAGGATAAGCGCTTTTATTTTGAGCTCTTAGTCTTCTCGTTCTTTCTTGTCTTGTTTTTGTGGGCTTTATATGTAAGGCCTGACCTTGATAAATACATATCCAGCAAATTCAGAACAAACCTCTGTTCTCATATGTACAAAAGACGACTTTGCTGCAGCTTGTATGAAATACGGACATATAACAAAAAAAGTGGTTATAAGAAGATGCACAACAAAAAACGGATTGTTTATATCTGACTAGTGTTGTGAGCATTTGCAAACGTCGTCACTGCACCGGTGTGAGTTTTTGACAGGGCTGACGGGTGTCAGCGCCAGGTCTGATCACCGAGCCGCCACACGAGTTTGGAGTTTGGCAGGAAGGGAAAATAAGCGTTAAAAGTTCCCACCCTCACAAACGAAATGGGTGGGAAACCTGTTGTGGTACACAACGCCGCAGCTCTCCTGGGTCGCCTTGCCAAACACTACCGTGTCATAAATCATTTTCATTGCTTACCACTGAACCTGGCAGGCTCTGTGCTCAATTCTGATGTGAAGGTTCAGTGACTGGGATGGGTGGCGGGATACCGTGAGTGATTGTCGCGTCAGTGCCACTTTATGTATCATGCTAAAATGATTATGCATACTGCTATCGGGTAAATTGTGTCCATCTGTCCCCAAAAATCTTCCCTCGTCACAGTCAGCAAGCTACAGTGTGTGTGTGTGTCTCGTGACTAAACCCCAAATGGGCCAAAACGCACCAACTGTATGTAGGGAAGCAGATAAATGCGGGATAGTTTTCAGTGATTAAAAATGTAATATTATTTTTCTCTTGTTTTTGTTTTTTTTTGTCAGTTATAAGGGGAGGAAAGATGACGGTCTGATCACCAAATACATTCTTAATACCAACTAATAACTCACGTTATTGCAATAAGTGACAATAAGTCTTGCACATCACTGATTTTTATGCATTAATTATTATTATAAAAAAAATTTTCTTGATAACGACACTCACCCACCGCATAACCTAAATGAACTGAAGTGTTATAGCAGAATTGGTTGTTCCA
>JAVLVB010000433.1:4476996-4493676 GCA_032876305.1 Orestias chungarensis | reverse complement strand
GTGTGTGTGTGTGTGTGTGTGTGTGTGTGTGTGTGTGTGTGTGTGTGTGTGTGTGTGTGTGTGTGTGTGTGTGTGTGTGTGTGTGTGTGTGTGTGTGTGCGTGTGTGTGTGTGTGTGTGTGTGTGTGTGCGCGTACGTGCGTGCGTCTGTCCCAATACATTTTGGTAGAATTATTTCTTGACTTGCTTCAAAAAAAGCTGAAATCTACTCTGATAATTTTCTTTCAACAACTTGTTTTTCACCCTTTTTTAATTTTTTACCAGCACTCCCCATGTCAAGGTGAACCATGAAAAAAAGTGGACGCTGTCAACTATGCAGCAATTATCTTACCTAATGATAACAGAGGGAAGCAGTGCTTAGTGATAATAATAACAGTAATTATGATGATGGAAACCAAAATTGTTACAAAAAATATGTAGGCTCCAGTTAAATGTTAACCGTATCTGTAATCGCGTTGCTTAATAAAAGCATCTGGTTGTGTTTATTAATACAAGGTGCGTATGCAGGATTCAGCATGAGTCCTACTGAGTGAGTCAGTATGCAGGGAGCGGCTCGGCCCACGGTGGAAGGTGCACAGCTGGGCTTGGAGTCGAGCCCAGTGAGAAAAACGCCTCCTCTTCTAATTGAGACAGCACAGATCTCCCTTAGTGACCCTCCCATTTCTATTCCAAGAGGGAAAGGATAAGATTCCAGAACAGGGTGAATGTTTCCTTTAAAAACAATACATGTTTAATAGTAAAAAGGAGGAATCTCAGCAACAATATAAGGTTTATGGCCGGGGTATTCCTTAAAGTCATTTCTAGGTCAGACTGTAACAAACTGATTAAAAACCTGAACGAGTGGTTGTGTGGGTTCATTTGTTCTTAACTTTTTTTCCTTCTTTTTTTTTTTTTTATATGTTGGACCCAGTAAGGTAGTTCAAATTAGAAAATGCAAATAAATTTAGAGAAGGAATGTCAACAGTGAACAAATACCTAAATAAAATAAAAAAAATCCCTAAAATCATTAACTGTGAGCACTGCAATGACTCGGAGCTCAGCAAACACACTTTTAACAACTTTGTTTAATCAAATCACATCTACACATGACTGTTGTTCTCTGTCTCAAAGGCAAAGGGAGTGTGGGAAGGCTCTGACTCTGCCTCTGCCTCTTAAATTGGTCATAGAGACATGGTCATGGGGGCAGCGAATGGATTGAGTCTGACAGCCAATCAGTTCTAGGAAACTGTTCTCTGGTTGTACCAAAGCAGCTCATTGTGACCCATTGTGCTCTAGTGCTGGTGGGAAGGCGCTAGTTGCCGGTCCAATCGGCTGCACCTGGTGTCCGTTAAGACCCCCGCTATGCAGCCCAGCCTTCAGCATTCAGACGGCAGCAGTGAAGGTGGGCCCGTGTCAGTATGATAAGAAATTTAAGCTGAGATTTGAGGATAAGGTTGCTCCCTGGACAACTAATAAAATTACTCAGGTCCCTCTGGTCTTTATTACCTTCTCCCATGCCAGTTCAACGCTGGTTCAAGCCCAGAGAGACGGGTTCAGGTTGTACTCTGTGAGGCTGAAGATATTTTTAACACGTGAATTTGTGTTGGCGGCAAACTTTTACACAAGACGTGGCAAAACACATCTGTAGGCAATCCAGCACATTGGCCTTACTATCACTCCTCACTTTTACAAAAACTTACCCAGCTTAGTTTATTGCTCGAAGAATTTTAAAGAATAGTCGGATCGATAAACAAGGGCTGCACTGTAACATGCCGTCCATGATAATGTTGGTATAAATTTCACGTAAAACATTATGTAACACTGCAATTATGTGACTAAAAATAACTTATTGGTACATTTTCCAGAAGGTGAACAACCTCAACAGCGTGTGTGATGCGACACCGCTCCAAGGAAAAATTTGGGACATATTTATACACAAATTCGTTGCTTTATTCTCATGACATGTCCGGGTCAAGAAATGTCTTGATGCCACAGAAGCTTAGTATTACCACAGTGGCTTTAATACATTGAGACAGCCGAACAGTATGGTGTCAGACAAAAAGCACGAGAAAACCTACCTTTAAAAGGTAGAGACAAAAGCCTTTTCCCCTTTGAAAGAACCGCAGGTAATGGCCTCCTGCTGATGCCCATAGTCAGGACCAAACAAGGGGAGGCTTCATTCCAGTTTTATGCTCCTAAAATCTGGAACACTCTTCCTGAAGAGGTTAGACAGGTTTCAACTCTGCCGTTGTTTAAATCCAGCCTGAAAACAGCCTTATTTAACTGTGCATATAGCAACTGTGTACTATTATTATTATTTTATTTCTATTTTTATTTTATTTCTTTTAAATTCAAAGCTGATTTTATTGTTTCATTTTCTGATCTTTTTTCTTATGTAAAGCACTTTGAATTGTCTTGTACACAAAAATGTGCTATACAAATAAACTTGCCTTGCCTTGCCTTGCCTTGCCTTGCCTATAAGAAAATACCAGGACAACAAAATAAATGGTCCAAATGCCTTTTAATGTACTGCTACTGGTCTTTTTGCACGTTGAAATCATTTAAGGTGAAAGATATAAAACAGTCAATAGTAAATATCTGCTTTTGCTCTCAGTGTTGCATTAAGATACATTGCAATCGACTGCTGATACTTAAATTTGCTGCTGTGGCTCAACAATAACATTTCAGTTTTATTGCGCTAAGCAAGTGCTTCACTCGCCTCATGATGACGGATGCTTGAAATTACTTTCTTATCAAATTGGCTATTGTTACTTAACCAAATATTCAAACAAATACTTTTACTACACAGATCACTAGAAAGTCAATTTAGAAGGTAATATATCAGCTGATGGAGCTGAACCATGTATTCCACACACTTGATCCCAAGTTCCATGCACCAATTTAAATGGAAGTACATCAAAAGCAGTGCACGAACTTCAAACATGTGACGAGAATTCGGCTCCACATACTTTGCACCTTATTTCTGCAGTTTCCGGCACTTTTAATTCCTTTTTTTTCTTCGTTATGGTTCGACACCAGCTTTACAATCTTTCATCCTGACTCCGGATGAGTTATGTTTTATTTGCTTGGCTTAGCAAGGGGAAGTTGAGGCAAAAATTAACCACCTCTTTTGTCAGTTCAGTGACTCTGACGTACAACCATTCTGGTTTAGAGCGGCTTCTATTTTTTTGTGTAATTTCAATGGCCTAAAAACAAACAACCCACAGACTCAGTACAGTAGTTGTTGTTTTTTGTAATGTATAACAAATGCAAAATAAAACTTGGACAATACGTATAACCCTAGACGACAGATAGATGTTCAAAAACGCCCAAGAAATTCAAGGAGCTGTATGTTCCTCATCTTCAATACATGTTATCTTTACAAGAGGATGCTTGTAACTCCAACATGCCTGCGCAATTGAAGTATAACGTTGAACCAAAATGCAGGCTACAGCACATGTTTAAATATGCAAAGCAAATCTACGAAAAAGGTTTCCAAAAATGCACCGTTTAAACTTTTTCCATAGCTGAAATACAAGTCTTCATTTGTGCCATCTGCCGCAGGAGCAAAAAACAGCATGGGTTTTGTGTGTTCAGTGCTTGTCCTACTTTTGGATTTATCTGACAGAGCTGAATCTTTTACAATTGTCAACTGGCAGTACATAATATGGCCCGTTTTTCTTTTCTTGAAGACTGTCATTCTTTACCCCCTGCCTTTCATTTGAAATTAAGGTCTTGTTTCTGTATTGCTTATTTAATAGGTTAGTATAAAAATAGCTAAACCAGCATGTCAGAGAAAACAAAATTGTTCTATTTGCATTTTTTGTCATTTTGCATCATTGTTTGTCTGCCTATATTCCTATTTGACAGACAAATTGGTATGCAGCAAGTTGACGAGCCGTAACATGATGGTCACAGACAGGTGATGTGAAAAAAATACAGATTTTCCCATTACAATGACACCTGACAAAACATGGAAAAGATGAGCAGCAAACGAACATTTTGTCGTTGAAGTTGGCACACTGAAACAGAAATCAACGGACAATTGAAAGTATTTGAATAACTCTAAGAAGGGCTAAATCATGGTAGCATCCTTCAAAGGGCAGAAATTTTGCTCACAACCTCTGACACTAATCTAGGGATCATTTTTACAAATGGGCAGAAAAGACCAGGCCATGGTCTTTGATCTGATTTCACTGATGTTGATGCTAATGGAAAGTTGCAACTCCACAGGCTGATTTCCTTGCACAGTCGGACTCTATTGTTTGAAAGTTTTAGGCATTAAAATAAAATCATGAATCGATCAAAAGAGAATAATTAGGTCAATGAAACTAGATTGGAAAAGAACTAGCATAGGAAAGCACGTCAAAATAATAATAATAATAATATAAAGTTGGCCGCAAATAAAATGGTTTAGGATGAATCTAAAGAAACTTGAGATTGAGGCAAAAACTGGTAAAGGGTATTTCCTAAACAAATCAAAATGTACATTCAGGACAGCAATTCCAGACTGCTAGATGTAACATTGTCACTCCGACATTTATGACAGCAATGGTTGGTTCTCCTTTAGTTCCCACAATATAACTTCCAATGTTTTATGCAACCTGAAATACTTCAAAAGAACAAGGAAAGCCCAGTAGCTGTAATTTCTTAAGCTGATTAGCAATAGGTAAGTGGCAGTGATGCTTTACTGTATGAGCCATACAGTAAACTCGAGTAAAATCTGGCATCTTAACAAATAAATAGCAATAAGAAAATATGAATGCTTTTTAAAACCTTGGCATACCTTAAAAAAGGTAAACAGCCGGTGCTTAGACATGTCAACCAGGCAAGTTGAAGACCAAGGTCAAAGTGATATGCTAAATGACCCAAGATGCCAAAACAAAAGTTTAGTTGTATCGATCTGAAACCTGGACACGTTACAAAGGATACTCTTAATTAGACTGTGCATTGAAATCACAGCAGACAAAGAGAACTCCAGTGGAGTCCATTTGACGATGGCTGGGAACACGCTCAGTATCAAGTCAGCCACTGAAATGGAAAGTGCTGATTGGCATTTGAGTGTATGCTCACGAAAGGAATCTAGAAAAATTTATTCTTTTATATTTTAACAAATCAAACAGGCAGGTGTGTCTAAGCAAAGTGGGGGATGAAAGGTTGTCAAACAAGGAGAAGACATCCATGCTTATGTTTTATTTTTTAAGAAATGTGCTCAAGTATCATCTCTTCTTTTCGTGAAGGTTAACCGATAGGTTGATCCAATTTGTCTACTGAGGCGTGAAAGGACTTAAGAAATACTTCACATTCCTGTTCTGGAAAATGTCAAGGTTTCCTTAGAGATGAGGACAAGAGGAGGGGGAAATTACTATTTCTCTTGCTGGCAGCTCGACTTCATGCTTGTTAGAACCAATAGGCTTATCCCTGGCAATCAACACCGGGACGGATATGTACAGTATAATTCTAAGACCTGAATTGCATTACAGACAGCTGGTAGTACATCTGCCACTAAAATACATGCAGTGTCCCTGCCATATATGTGCAAATACAAACATGAACCACATTCAAAAAGATGAGATTGGTTCCTCGGTGGCTAAAGCTGTAAACGCTTTCATCGTGTCACCTCCAGATGACTATTCTTTACACAGCTGCACAGAAGCACGTTCTGGAGACGTGAGTGTGCCACAGCAGACATGACCTGATTAAAGATGCACCATACTTCTTCTGCGGATGGAGTTGGAGCACGGATAGGAGACTACGAGAGCAAGGAGAGGCACTCTGTCGTGAACTTCAGTTAATTCTGAAAACCACAGACGATGAGCTGCTCACCAGCTTGAACATTTGAGTGGCTGTTTCTCCCTTTATGTGTGTCTTTTTCTTCTTTTTTTTGTATTCGAAGTAGTGGTTTTTCACTTTGACAAGACCAAGTGGTCTCTCTGCTTTAAATGCGATGTGACTGTGATTTTCTCAAGCTAAAGGAATTATATTGGGATAAAAAAGTGCATCATGTTAAGTAACAGAGAAGGTAACAACATATCTCAAAGAAGAAGGTGAGGTTCCTTAATTTCAGCAAACACTTAGAGTAATAGAGTTAAAGCAAAATGTTTAAAGATCTTCAGGGACTTGCAAGGCCTTTTTATGTAACAACCTTTAGATTTAAGGCAATTTTGTGTTTTAGACTAACGTAGAACATATTTTGCCCCTTCTTCATAGAACCGCTCAAGCTCAGACTAGCATGTATTTTTTATGTCTTGCTATACATTTCAAATACTTTGATCAAAATGATTTGATTGTCGCTATGCCTGTGTGTTTAAGATTTTTACTTATGTAAGATAAACTTCTATCCTGATGTGATAGTGTATTTTCTTGTGTTCATAATTCCTTATCCTGATTAATGAGAGCAGCATGATTCTGCATGACTGTTTTGCATGTTGACCAAAAGTCATTTTGTGGCAGCTCCACTGCAACATGGCTTTGTATCAAGAATGCCTTTCCTCCCATCACACCTCAGTTAAGACCAGACATCTGTACTATCTCTATTTTTAAATGCCTTCCCATCGCTGTCCCTGACGTTTCTGCTGTGTTTCCTGGTTCTTCAACGAACCTCTGAAGTCTTCACGGAACATATGGATTTACACCAACATTAAACTACACAGAGCTAGACACTTTTTTTTACAAAGTAAACTGCGCTGGATTTTATTGTAATGTTTCAAAGTAAATGGGGGCTGAATACAAATGCGCGCAATGCTTTCCACATTTGTTTTGGGTAAAACATTTAGAAAACTGTGCAATTTGTGTCTCACTTCACAAGAACGGACTGATGAAGTAAATTTAAGTTTCCTGCTTTAACATGACAAAAAGTAACAATTTCAAACACGTTTCACTGTTTTTACAAGACAAGAAAGGGAAAAAAAAGTGCCATTGCTCTGAGCTGGGGAAATTGATTTTTTATTAGGATTATGTTTGAATTAGAATAATTTGCGTGAATATTTTTTTTAGCTTGTGCCTCAAGGATTATTCAGAGAAAAATTACTTCCAAGCATTGAAGGCGATAAATATTGCAAGATAACTGCATATGGAATAAGTTAACCTTGATGACTGACAAACTGCAGACAGACAACAAAAAGAAAACAAAAAAGTGGGATACTTAGGAGAGGAAGAAAAGGGATTATTTGGGGTCTGCAGACCTTAACACTCCAGCAGCAATTCAGAAACTGCATTGCTTTTTTTCCATTCATGCTGCAGAGAAATTCTGGGCTACCTATGGAGTTTGGGGCACAAACCATTAAAGTACAGCCCACCTCCTGGCAGGATACCTATGATGTTATAAGTCTTGCTGCTACCTCACTGTCTGGATGAGTACTAGGAGAATCGTGGGAAGGGGGTGCTGGGGCACAGACCGATTTTCTCTGTAATGTCCCCTGTGATGTGAAGTCTACACCATACTGCTGACCTCGAATTTTAGTAATTACCCTTAAATTACACCATCAGCTGGGATACCGGTACTTGGGCTGGTCATTTTAAGTGTACAAAAAGGTGTTTCTCACTGCATATCTACTGAAAGAGAGAAAACCAACTGCAAACTGGGTAAAAAGTCTAAAAAAACATGTTTTTTTTTTATTATTTCAATGCTAATACGGATTTGTATTTGAAATTTGTGTGTGTATATATATATATATATATATATATGTATATATATATATATATATTTTTTTTTTTTTTTTCCAGGACCAGAAATAATTACTTACTGCAAAGTTTTTCTTTACTTTCAAAATTAGGAAAGTGTAGCAGCTTTCTTTCAGCTTCCAGACTTGCACCATGCAGCAACAGGTGTGGGAGGGGCAGTTATTTATTTCTGTATTCTCCGTTTAGCCAGAGAAAAGTGTTTGGCTTACTCCAGCATCTAACCAAGAGAAGCAAACTTGCCTCTACCAAAATGGTGATAACCATATGGGTGAAAAAATTCCTAGCTTTCCCCCCAGAAACAGGAA
Organism: Orestias chungarensis; assembly: GCA_032876305.1. Lineage (NCBI taxonomy): Eukaryota > Metazoa > Chordata > Actinopteri > Cyprinodontiformes > Cyprinodontidae > Orestias > Orestias chungarensis. The sequence goes on along the minus strand of JAVLVB010000433.1, from coordinate 4,485,710 downwards.
GACTGACCAACAACTTGGCAAGCTACTCACATTCCACACTGTTTAACAGTTTACAGCCTTCCACTTGTGAATACGTCATATTCCTACGGCCAGCGCGCTTTTAAGATCGCATAGTTTTGAAACCGCAGCAAGTAAAATACTGTCATTATAGCTCTAAAAGGAAGGGCTTGTGGTGCTCCGACATGTAAGTACATCACTTATGCAATTTGGTGCTCTGAATGGTTCATCCTCTTAAGCACCGGCCTCTGAACTGATGGGCTCTGCCGAACAAATCTGTTCATGTGCAACAAAACATTTTGCAGCAAAATGTGTGCTAATCAGAATTTCACAGAGCCTGGTTTACATTAAAGTGCACACTTTGCCATAATACACCGATTTAGAAGCCTTCGGGGAAAAACTAGATTTCTGAAGCTGAGCAAACAAAAGAAATAGTTTTCATCCCTGCTTGAAAGGAATCTACAATCTTCTGCGATTATTTTATCCTGCGAGGTCGACGTCTGCAATATTTGCACAGATTTTTGCGGCAATGTTGGGACAGTAACAGAGGTGAGGTGTATAAACTCTGCATCACAGGAGGAGCCAGAAGAATAAAGCAGGGGGTACAAAAGCGTTAATGTGATTCCATTTATGAAAATGGATTTCCAAAATCACAGATTAAAGTATCAGGCTCAAGTTGGAAGAACAAAATCCCAAGTGATTTCAACACGTTTCAGTGGAGTCTCTGTATGAGAACAAGATGAAACAAACTTGACATGCACACCAGGGTCAGGCTAATAATTTTACATTTAATAATAATTAAATAAAAATTCGATTTTCTTTAACCATGGATACATTGATGTGCACTTCCCTTCTTCTGAGTGAAAATGTGCTACATCCTTATTTTCCTTTTTAAATAGACTAATTAGCTACTTTTACAAATAGCCTCAACTAATTAGCGGCTAATATTAAACTGTTACTTGTGTCTAACATAACATTATCACACTCTTCACAACAAACGCTTTTACTCCTCTATTGGATTTGTATTATCATTGTTAAATTTATTAAGTGAGCAGTTTTATTTGTGATTTCAAATAAAACTTTCAGATTTCTTTTTTGTTTTAATGCAGCATTGATATAATTTCTCATCTATACTTGATTAACGTTAAAATAATGTTTACAATTATTGTTGAGAGCAAACTTTAAATCTACAAACCTCCAGATGGACTGTGTAACCAATGTATTAAGAAATTATCAAGCTACTTGTAATGTTTGTGAAGCAGAGCTGCTTGGAGAAACTGCAATAGTTAAAGTGCCTCACATTACCAGGTCAAATACAAAATTAGCTGCTAATACTATCAAAAGGATGGAATTGTCTTGATCGTCGATATCCAAAACAACATAAAGAGCGTCTAACTTTATTCCCAGGAGGCATAAAATGATTTCAGGCTGGTTTATTTTGTGGTTTAATTAATATTTCAAATCTAAATGGTAAATGGCCTCACAATTCCTGATGGTAGCTGTTAAGAATCTCCTCAAAATTAATTTCCTCAAATCAGTCACTGTCTCTAGAAATGTAAACTCCTCAAAGGAAAAAAAGAAGAAGCATGCAACACATCCAGGTTGCACATAATTTATAGGACATAATTGCACAGCCGTCATTTTTAGATAACCAGGTGTTTGCACATGAGTTCTCACACCTCCCACCATTGACACCGTCCACCAGGACTTCAATCCCAAATCCGCAGCGAAACCCACCGGTCCTGGCGCTCCCCTGGGGGAAAAAAGCGAGCACCTGGCCCAGCGGTTTCATGTTTCATTCAGGTGCGCCTCCGCGGCACTACACCGACCTGATATGCACGCATATTAACTACCATATTGCCGTTCTATTTTTCAAATGGCTATTTTACTTTCAAAGTAAGTCACCACAGAAGGACCCCGCATCTTTATTTTTATTTTCCCCTCTACGAATTTTTATAAAATTCAGAAGAAGCAGTATCCAGATCCTGTAAATTTATGAGTCCTTCCTGTGTTTTAAATCGAGTGTAAGTGCAACTTTATTATCAGCATGGCAATACCAAGGTAATAATCAAAATGGTTCATTATGAATTAAATCAAACTGCCATGCAGCTTCACTCGAGTCTTTCTTAATTATTTCTACCAAGTGTCTGTCACTTTCAAACTCATTGTCCTCCCATCCTCTACATCTGTTAGAGATAACTGTCCTCTTATGGTGGCTGCGGGCTCACAGGAGTATTCCCACCGGCCACGCATGGCTGTCTGCCTTATGGGACGGCACAGATTTGAAAAAGCAGCAGAGAAAAACTCCAGCCAACTTAATTTCCCGTGAGAACAAAGTGCGAAGTCGTAGATCGATGTACCTGTGTTCCAGCAAGAGTCTGCCTAAAGTCACTCTGTGTTCCAGACTTAATGGACAGGTCACATATGCTTTATACAGGTTTAAAGATTACGTATTTAGTCATTTGCTGCTTTACTTTTTACATAATGAATATATGTTCTTTTTTTTTTCAGAAACTGAAATTTATGTAGTTCCGAAATGTTCCCCTGGAAGTTGGGAAGTAGCCCAAGGAAGAACAAAACAACAGCTTGCCTCCTGGCTCCAACAAAAAGCATGATAAAACTGTTCATGCCCTTTTAAACAACACGGCGCCCTTACTTCAGACAGCGTTCGGATATTACTCTGGATATTTCACCTGGGTTTAAAAACTGCTTTGCTACAAACAAAGGTGGGAATCGCCTCTCCTTCCTCAGACTATCGATTGGTGTCATGGACTAGGGAGGCTATAAAAACGATAAGCACATTTCCCTAATAAATACAAATATGGGCAAACTAGAGCGTACAGCTCCGCATTATTTCCTCAGTGAAAGGAAGGCGGTGTAGGAGAAATGATTGCGCTCGTCAAGCCAGTGTAATCCTATCGCCCCCCTCCTCACCCCCGAAACGTGTCTGCTACCATAGATTTTCATTCTTCTGTCCATCACTTGAAACATCTGGATTCATTTTAGAAGGTCAGGGCTGGTAAAGCGGAAACTGTCGGCAGAAGTTGTCTTGATGTGTGTCATGGAACGGAGCAAAGAAATGCCACCACGGGCCAGACAAGAAAATAACACCTCTGTAGATAATCGTAGGACAGAAGAACCGTCCTACGCGCTAAACGCGTGGGCGAACCTTAGTGGCACCCAGACACATTGCTTGAAGGAGTATTTATGGCCCTTAAACTTTTCGACATCTTGTCGCGTCACAACCGCAAAGTTGGCTGTAATTTGTTTTAGAATCGGAGAAAAAAACATGTCTTTTTTTTTTGTGTGTGTTTGTTTTTCTGTGGGGGTTTTTTAAGGCCAAATCTATGGCAGAAGCACCTTTCGCTGCGATCGAAGCTGCAAATCTTTTGAGGTATGTTTTTAAAGGGCTTATAAACACACAAAGAGACATTTTGCGCCTTATTTGTGGAAGAGCTCCAGCTTAAACCCTAGGCTTTGACTGACTCATTCCTAGACATTAAATAAACCCTTAAATCTAAATATACTGCAGCTCTGGCTGTACTTTTAAGGTTCTTGGTTGAAAGCCCTACAACACAAACCCCCACATCCCAAATATGTTGCAGCTTCTGCTTCTGTGATTGAAACTCACTATGGTCACTTAAGATAATGCCCCCCCCATAAATGCCTGTTGCCTAAACCTAATTTACCCTTTTAAAGCAGACACCCCTTTTTACATTTCTGATGCTCTGCATTGCTGCGGTGCTGTGTAAAGCAAAGTCTGTTTAATCGAGAGTGAAATATGCCTAAACGATTGAAAGCCTGGCCGTCACCGTTTCTGCCTCTTTTCACGTAGTATCTGCAGTCATGTCTTCCCTCTGTCGTAAACTTAATAAGAACGTCTGCTTCCTCATCTTCCTCTGGTCTACTTTCTGTGTTTGCCTTCAAATCACAAAACAAAGCAGAGCTTAAGGCTCCATTTTCACAGATGTGTGTGCAAGGTTGGTAAAAGCCTTGGAAGTTTACTTTAGAACTTAAACTTGCTATAAACTTCACATTAAATAAAACAGGTAAACTCTTTCCCAATTAAATGCCTTCCCAAGACAATCATGATTAAAATCAGCTTTATTTAAGCATACACGCTGCGGAAAGAATATATTTTTTTCTAAATGCTTTTGCAAGGCTCAGTGAATGTGGGGAAAAACGCTGATTTAGCAGATTGTTTTGTTGTCGTTTTTTGACTCAGTTGAACAAAACCTTTTATTTTAGAAAAATATAGGAAAAGACATTAAAAACCTCTAAACTTACGAAAACAAATGCCTAACCAGATCAAATAAGCCTTAAATGCCTAAAGAACCTTTCACACTTAAGTAATTGGGCGTGCGAATCCAACAAGACGAACCTATTTCACTTCACTTAGAGCTCCTGTATTCGAGGAGAGCTGCGATTTCAAAGCCTCTCCCCAGAACCATATTTTATAATGAGTATCTTTATTAGGTGTGTGCTTTTGGGTCCTCACTCATTTCTTCGGGGGGAAACAAAAGTAAGCGAGGCATGCGCTCCAGAGTCCCTCCCACCTGTCTCACGGTTCCAATGCCTCCCGCCCCCCTCCAATCCCTCCTTCCGGATTAAGAGCTCTTAATTTTCACTAATTACAAAAACTCATTTCTTTTTCTTCATGTCTTAGCATTTCTCCCTGTTTTTCCCACCTTGGGGCTCGTAAACACATTGTGAAATAGGGTTTAATAAGGCTGCCTTCTGAGGGTTTAGGGCCTTTAATGGACACAGGGCTTGTTTGATAAGCCCCCACTTCATCACACACTTTATTAATTAAAGTTTATATTACATTAGAAACAAAGCCATTTACTCATCAATAATGGTTTCATGCAGCTGCATATTTATAGACAATTAACTGGGGTCCTGTTCTTGCGTTGGCATTTTGCTCAAGTTTGAAAAAAACAAACAAAACAAAAAAACGGAACATTTTCAGCCGGGTATGATGTTAGAAGCAGAAAATTTACTGAAAAAGATTAGTAAAGATTACAATTTGCATACAATCTTGTCCTAAGCAGTCCAACTGAAGGAAACACTTCAGAATTAGGATAATTCACAAAGCCGGCACGAGCATTTCAGCTTAAAAGCAGAGAAAACACTGATCATATTCCACAATAAAATCTAATGGAAATATGAAAAGGGATCGAGTTCTTGCAGAATCATTATGGTAAACTTGTAGATAGCAGTCGCCAAATACAATAGCTTTAAAGCGCAAACCTGAACTAGTCTCGTTTTTAGTACATCTAAGGTAAAACCAAAACATCTGTTTCAGACAAACAAATAGTTCACTAATGAGACCAACATGGAGACCCACAGCTGTGTGAACCCTGACCAAACATCTGCATCCCAGACTTTACTTTCACCCCGAGGAATTGGTCATAAATTACCGAAAGGCGGCCAAGGTTGTGGTTCAACTCTAACAGGAAAAGCACCCTAACTAAATATGTGTCAACCTTTATGGTCAAGGATTTATTGAGTTACGATATTTGTCAAATTTTGCGATTTTAGCAGCTTATAAAGAACACGAACCCTTAGTTCACACAGACTTACTTTAGCATCATGAACTGGAATGAAAGACGTTGTAATATGTTGCCAAACGTGTTCAGTAAAGGACACAGTTGTTGAAGTGGTTCTAGACTCATATTTTGTCAGCTGCTTGGTTCACCAAAAAATCATCAAATAGAATGGATTTGAAAGAATGTATAATGTATTACTGCAGTTTTAAAGAAAATAACAAAGCATAACCGATGCATACATATAAACAACTCAAAGTTGTTTGTATGTAAACATTTTTGGGATAATCATGCAGAAACTAATATTAAAAGACAATTGGATAAACTTAATGACGTGTAATAAAACTTCTGTGTATTGATTTATTCCTTTGTTGTTGTTTTTTTATGCTTGAATCCCACTGACAGATCATTAAGAATTAACTGAAATGAAATTGGTCAGCAAACATTCCCACATTCACATATATTGTTTTGTAGGTTTGTTTCCTTTGTTGGCAACAATGTCAGGAGCCAGGATATTCCAGCAGAAAACCCCAGTTGAAAGCACGGATCAGAGCGGGCCACACTTTGTCTCTTTTAATATTCCCGCCATCAGTTTACATCAAGATCAATCCAAAATCAGGTAACACATTCTCGGGCCCGCAGTAGAAAAAGGTTAAGTATTTTACGCCGTATTCCTTCCCCGGAAAACAATGAGACTCTTAAAAAAAAGGCTTCAACATGCTGGCCATGAGAGGCGAGTGAAAGGCGAACGGACACCCTGCAAGACTTTGCCGAGGCGCTGAATAAATGGACACCGGCCCACATCCCCGCAGTCTTCTACCCACACACTCATCACGCGCGTTTTGTGTGTGCTTGCGCCGAGAAACCAGAGGATGTAGGAGGCAATGCACAGGAGACAGGAGGAGAGCACAAGTGGTGTGGCCTGTCAGACATAATGAGTAAGCAACAACACACACAGTAATTGCGCTCAACTCCAGGGACCCCCTCTGTGTGTGTCGGACACTTGTGTTTATGTCTGCAGGAATGCGTGTGTGTGTTTGTGTGCTTTCAGACACATGCAGAAAGCAATATGTTGAAAGAAAGAAGAGGGCACACTCAGGGCAGCAACAGAGAGTGAGACGGATGAGAACAAAGAAACACTCTGTTGCATGTTGATTATAGCAAATATTTCAAGGCAAAATTTGCAGCATCTTTGTGACTGTATGAAAATGAAATAGGTTTAGCACAAGCAAAATGGGTTGTTCTTTTTTAGTTCAGCTCCAAAGATATTTTTATTTCCCCCGATATCAAACTAAGGCACATTTTTGTTTTGTGGTTTCTCTTTTTAAGTTGAATCTATGATTATATGGTTGAGTTTTTTATTTTTGTTATTATTATTATTATTATTTTTTGTATGCATACAGTTTTTAAATCCTAGTTTTGAAGGATTCAACTTGGTTTCAGGCGTTTCTGATTCCTTGTTAAACGATATAAGACGCAGAAACAGCTTTGAACACTTGTTTTTTTTTTTTTACTTTTCTGCCAGGAGCGCTTAATTATCATTAAACTTTCAAGCAGTGGTCATTTAATGGGAGAGTTATGTGCAAAAAAACAACCAAAAAAAAATGCTACCTAAAACCACTGTTTTTAAACTTTGATGAGTTTAACTGGATTTAGAATACAATTAATTTCTGCTGAGGAATGAGGAAATCATCAGTCAATGTATATTGAAGGGAATGCAACTCGTTAGAACATAAAAAGCTGCCAAACTTTCCACATCCAGCTTCCAAACCTTATATAGACTTCTTTTTTAAAAGCTTCATACGTGTATATTTGCTTCCTCTGTCCTATATATTTATTTTTTAACAACCCTATGATAATGATGATAGCTGACTTTGAATGCCCTTGTTGCAGTAAAATCATTCACAGTAAAGTCTCTTGTTAATGACGTGACCCATCAAGTATTAGTATCTTGTGTTTCGGGAAGTACTTTCAGTGGACCAGTTTGCACCGGTACAGAGTACCTGCACCTTTACATTGTAACCTTTAGCATACTGATACTTATCCCTGTATACAGTGCGTAGTGGTCAAGCTGCACCTACCGTCCTTCAGCCTAACAGGGGGAGGACATTTTTTTACATAAGAAAACCCAAACAGAAGTAAGCTTGTTGAAATCTTTAATCTTTAGGGTATTTCTTTATGTTACTAAGGAGCTTTAATTTTTAAATTTAGATTTTAACTACAGTCAATAAAAGTGGCTCCAAACATTCGCTCGTTTGGATTGGAATTAAAACTGGGTTTGTAATTCTGTTCTCACTAAATTCTCTATAATTAAAGTATAGATCTATAGTGTTTCTGTCTGATATTTGTATTGTATTAACTGAAGTACTCGCACTTATGTCAACTTCCTCCTTGTTAAATGATATGTCCTATACCTTTGGGCAAAGTATTTTTGTGGACTAAAAGCTTATCTACATAATTTGTTGAAATGTTAATTGGTTTGAAAAAAAATATTGAATGATTCTGGTTAACGTATGGCCGCCTCAGAGTAACTATGCCAAAACAAATTCCTTGTACGTCCAACAAAGTGCTTGGCAATAAAGCGGTTTCTGAACAACATTTATAAATTGAATTATTTTATATGACAGGAAGAAAAAAAAACAACATATATAAAGGAATTGGATCTTGACAGGTTTTGAATTTCTTTACTTAGACAAGAAGATTAATCATCCTGTTATTAATACAAACTCTTGCTCTTACATGTTGTCTAGATAAATAGCAGCACTTTAGCCTCTTACTGACCAATTGCTGCGTAGGGCTGTAGTTGCTTTAGATTAATGGAGCTCAGGATCCACCTGGGTGGTGGGGGAGTGGGGGGCAGGAGGTCCTGTCACTGTTTACCCAGTGTCGGGGCACAAACCCCGGGCCAAGCAAGAGCAAAAATGTCCCTCTATTATGTCTCTGTCCTCCATTGTGTGGATGACAAACGAAGAGTGTGGGGCTGCAGGAAAGGTGGGAGGGAGGGAGTGCGACAATGGCAGCAGGTGCACCAGAACAGCTAATATTTGCACAGCAGCTTCACCGGCAAAAAAGCAACTTCCCCCATAAAGAGAGCAGGGGCAACGGCCTCCTCATAAACGGCTCTGTTACATACACATAAATCCAAGGCTGACTTCACAAACATGTCCGTAA
>JAVLVB010000433.1:4464506-4476896 GCA_032876305.1 Orestias chungarensis | reverse complement strand
AGTCCGCCCCTCCTTCTGCCCACAAATCCCTTTGGTGCGGGACAATTGCCAAACCAGATCACAGTAGGAGTGACAGTGCAAAGGTCGAGTTGACGGCTTTAGTGTGTTCATGAATACGTGATCCTCCAGCAGCAGTGGGGTGGACGCGGAGCTAGCCGCACTTCAGCTTCCCGCCACGCTTAAATCGTAACACACAGGCCGATGGAAAGTAAACAGTGTGGACTGATTTACCATCTAAACAGAGAATAACCAACGTTTTCATACACGCTTCTGAGGAACAACTGTTACATAAAGTCAGGGGAAAAAACACTGTTATATTAAATATCTATCAATTTATAAAATCTTTACAATGATTCCTCCACTTTCCTTAAGCTTTAGGATCTTGGTCACTCAAATCAGTATGAAGAGTGAACAAAAAATCTTTGCAACTGGCAAAGCATTTCATTGAAATGAGTTTAAATGCACTAGACTTGAGTTTCTAAGGGTCTGCAGTCCTGCGTGGTTGCTCTGTTGCGCACAGTGAAAAATTGCCATGCTGACAGCAATTTGAAAATTCAAACTAGTTTTATTTTTATTTTGATGTCACTTGAAGTCAAAACCAAGCAATAATACCGGACACAGTCTGAGAAAACTCAACAACTGTTTAAAATAGGCTTCACCACAACCCCCTACCCCACCCGAAAAAATAAAGATTCGGCTTTGCTTTAGATGGTTGAGAAATGTTAGAGGCCTTTATCTCAACTTGCCTTCATCCCTCTTTTTTTGTGATTAGGCATAAGAAATGAAGGCTTAATCTATTAAATGGAAGAAAAAAAACCCGGCAGCTGCCTTGGCAGTGTGGGTATTAATAAGATGACATAGGCGATTCATCAATGGGACCAGACTTTTGTTCCTTCAGTGCCTGAATGGACCTCACACCAGCTAAAATACAGGGTACCTCTAAGATGATCACCAAAAACCAGAGTTAATATTTACAGAAAAAAAAATATTGACCACAAACCACACTAATGACCAAAAACAGCGGAATAAGATGAAGATGAACAAAGCATCATTACTGACTCTCATCAATGTCAAATGGATGACGGTGGTCATTGTGCAGCCTGCTCTTAAATCAAAACACGCAAAACTCTCTGAGCAAAACATGAAATATGGCATATTAGTAATATGGCATATTACTAATATTTTGTTCATAGGATTTAAAAAAAACTTAGAGGCAGAACAAAGTTTGATTCTAGCAGATTGCTGTGTTGCAGAGTTATGTTACAAAAAGCCAAACATCCACTTAAACCCTTTTGGAGGCTTGTCGTAAAATTAACCAGAGACCACTTTGGTGAGGATTTTTAAAAAAAGTGGTCTTTTTTCCAAACATTTATATACTCAAAACAAGAAAAAACCCAAAATCATGCAGAAGCAAATTGTTTGTATCAAGATTAGAGTTTCATTTATTAAATAAAATATTATTTTTACCTTGACCTAATTGATGACACTGCATTGTTTGAAAAACAAAGATGGGACTTTTCTTTTCCATCGGTATGCCAGAAATACAAATATGTTGTCATATTATTCTCTAAAAGATTTGTATGTTCAAGTTGAGGCTTGATTAAAGGTACCTGGGCTTTCTTTGATAAATTTAAGAAGAAATAAGAAATTTGAGAAGAAACTAAATTTAAGTATTGGATCTCAGATGATAAGGTTTTCTTTTCCAAACAGATATAAGGCCTTAAGAGTTGAGCCTCAGTAAATGTGCTGATTACTGGTTTCTTTAAGAGATCTACACTAAGCTGGGAAGATATTAACAACAAACAAGTGTTTGTTATCAACATTATTGTCCGCATTTAAAAATATTAGGATCTTTTAACAACTACACTTCACCATATGCATTTTAAAGATGATAGCGCAGCTCTAATAAATAATGGTTCCTGGTGTGGTTCCAGCGCAGTAGCTGCGTTACAAACTCCACATACACAGTTATTGGAGCTTTCTTTCAAATCCAGCCATCTGTAGATATATCAGCACACCAGCAGCAAGTGTGTTTGAGAGAAAATAAAACACGACAATGATTTCACAGTGGGTGATTGACATACAAACTGTTTTAAAAGTCCCAGATTGCTTCTGACAGATGTTGACATGTCTATAGTAAAAAGCTCAGCTGGAAGTGACCTTTCCACCTCAGTGGATGCAGGATTGACATGGATCATAACAGAAATAATCACACACTGAGGATCACAGTGATTGGAGACCCCGATTTGGTTGTAAAAACAAACAAACAAAGAAAAAACAGTAGATAAGAGAAATTCAGCCTTGAGAAAACCTTAAATCCAAAGCAGAGCACTCCCTTGTTAAACTTAAGAAGAAGAGTGCAGCTTCTCAATGGCTACAAAGGTGAGCATTTCAATCAATAACACATGGGATCTCTAAAGACTTGGTTCTGGTCCAGGAAAAATCCATGTGAAGGAGGGACTGAGAAGGTTAAGGCTACCAAGCCGGTCAATAAACCGGGCCTCTGCCCCAAGGCAACAAACTGACTCCAGCTGTGAGACAGGACCACAGACTAGTGTTTAACTTTCATCCTGTCGGCCAATGGCTCTCCCACTGCTCCCCAACCGTTTGCCACTCAGCACGACATTCACCTCCACTGCACCGCATACCTCTGGCCCCTCGACGGAAAGGGAATAAGCGGGCCGAACTGGTCATCATGATTGCCCAAGGCCATTCAGAAAAAAATACATATATCCAGTGATCCAGAGTTTTCTGTGTGAGATGGCCCTATAGGAAGAAACTGCAGAAATAAACAACAAGAAAGTGAAGGAGCTGCTGGTAGTTACGCTGCTTCTCCAATTCAAAACTTTCTCTGTTTAAAATAGTAATAAACATGAAAACTATGATTTGAAGTTATGCCCATTTGAAATGCACAAACATGCAACACAGTTTGTGTTCTAGTAAGAATTAACCAAGAGTCAAAGAAGACGTCTTGAAAACAGAAGCACGTTGACAAATTTGCTTCACTTTTAATTTCTGTCTCATTACACATTGTACTGAAGGTCAGCTTCAAATAGGCTTAGCTGCATAATAGAACAAAACACACACTCTTTAGTGTCTACAAAAAAATCCCTGTAGATCTTCTGCAGGTAAACAGAATTTTTGATTAACCTTTTTATACAATCCTACAAGCACTTCCCTTGAAGCGGATCCTGGAACCAGGATTTTTTAAAACATGTGATTTGTTTTTTGTTGTGAATGTGCTGATTAAATGGTTCCTCGTAAACACCATTAGTAAGAAAGAAATTTCAAATAGCAAGCTTACAAGGTCTCAAATATAGTGCTGAGATGTGGGCTTCAGAGAGCAGGAAGTAATCACTACCCAAAAACAAAACAAAAAAACATTTTCACTATCAATCTTTAAAACTAAGAAAAAGACTGAATTATTGACGTACCCATTGAGCAATAGTTAAAAGACATTTTGAGAAGCATCAAGAGACTTAACTTTAATTTCTATTTCTAAGGATTAATCAAGTAGGAATATTTTGAAAAGTCAATTAAAAAACAATTTTTTAACACAGATAACACTGTTTTCTATAAATTGTGTAACTGAATACCGAAATACTAAGTTTGATTCCTTTTATCTTTCAAAGGTATCCTTCAGAAGTGAAAAGTGTATATATCAGCACTTAGTTTGGGGTTTGCAGACTAACCATGGCTAACTATTACGTTAATATTTGGAAAAATTATGCAAAGTTTGTCCAAGCACCTGGACTTATCAGGTCCCAACACTAGAATCACCATGACAGAACTCAAAAGACAATATCAAATTGACAGTTCTGCTACTGGTTTCAGGTTCCCCACTTTGTTTTTGTTTTTTTTAGAACCAAGTAACACTCTACGAAAGTCAGGAAGTAACAAACAATATAGATGTTGGATTGTCTGGCATAAAAATAGACAAAAGTAGAAAATCAGACAATGGAAACCACATTTATGGCAACGTATTGTACTTGACACTGTCTTTCCAAGCTGCCAGAGAAGGAGACTTCAAGAGGAACCAATCGCCCAATCAGAAGACAATGGAAGAACATGAAGGCTAAATATTCTTAAATCACATTCTACATTTTTCGACAAACACAACTGTCAACAAAATTTCCCTTAGGACATGATATCTTTAGTCTTGGGCTGTGTTCATATGCAAGCATTTTAAATACACTTCAAAACAAAAGTGCAAACCTGTTGCTTATAGGACAAAAGTGTTTTATTCAGATTTAACCATTCCAAGTATAACAAGGACTAAATCATAAGAGCATTAACATTTTAGAGACTGAATTCCGAGTTAAATTAGATGTTATTTTGGGTAAAACCTATTGACTGCAAGGGCATTTTAAAGAAACTTAAAAAAAGGCTCTGGTAAAGTACAAGGTCTTACCGAGTTGACCAGTGTATAGGGCACTTTCATGCCAAAAAATGTACAATATCTCGTTGAAAAAGCATATAAAGACCACCCGCTGCTTCCTGCATGATAAGAAGTGAAATTAATTACTTGACTATCTTTTCTTGGCCTGAAAGTGACAAAAGACAAATCTACAGTTGCAAATTAACCCCGGAATAATGAATGAGAAATGGAGCCCCGAGGTCTTAATTGAATATTTGCTGGACTCATTTTGTTGACAATGATGGATGTTGGCAAAAGAAAAAAAAAAAGAAGGCCTCAGCAAACTCATTTTTCATATTTCATCATTCTTAAATCTGACTTCAGCTGTACAGATTTATTGATTGGTAAATGATGAGTTTTCATTGTGCACCTAAGCTGAATGAAGTCTGACATGTTCCGATGAGGTTTGATAAATTGGGGTTATCGGGACTTGAAGACAAGGCAGTGAGCGCTTCGTTGAGCATCTTTAACAATACAGGCGTTCCAAAATTAAGGCGGCTCGAAGCCAAACACGGACGCCCATATAGTTGCATGTTTTCATGCGTCACAAATAAGAATTTGTAATAGAAACTCAAATGTCAGCCTCAACCTTTCTGGCGAAAAAACAAAACACTAAAAAACCAGTTCTGCCAGGTACGTTCAACAAAGTTTATTCTATACCCTTAGCTGGATTTGTAGCACAGATACAAAGTAATGGTAAACTGAATGTGAAAATCAACATGGAATTTTAAACCATTAAAAAAACTGAGACATTAAGCGTTTGGCATTTCCAAAGATACACGTCTGATGATGATTGTTACATAATTTAAGTCACTCTACAAATTAAGTCAAAATTGCATATTACACATGTGGGGCTTTGGAAATTATTCACAATCATCACGGCAATAGAATTAAAATGCTTATATTTAAACTGTGGATTGACAAGATCCGTTGCGTTGTCTGCGCCTTTTATACTTAAAGGATTAAATTAGTAAGAGAAGCCCATTAGTCGTTCCTGAATTTTAAACATTGGCAAACTTAGGAGGCAAAAAAATAATGAGTATTATATACTATAGTATAAATCTGTAAATACTTGAAACTCAAACAAAAACACTTATAACAGCCTGTTTAACACTTTAATCATAGCCTTTTTACGCATTAATGGACACGGAAACCATTTTTGGCAGAAACACAAAAGCCAACACCAACGGTCTTCCTTATCTCTTCTCCTGGTGGCCAAACTAATAAGCAGCATGGAAACTGAATGGTGCTCAACCGATTCTATGAGAAGGAATGTGCTGTGAATTGGCAGTATATAAACAGACCTGAAATTTGTTTAAAGGAAAATCCGCAAATTGGCGAACTCTGCATAAAATCCGTGAAATCTGGGTCCACTGAACCAACGGACTTGCACGTTGACTTAGCTCTGGATGGTTCGGCAATCATCCAGACGATCACTAAAAAATAATGGAATGCTATTTTATTTTTATTACTCCATACTGTAGGTGCAAACATCCCCCACAAAGTAAAAGTCAGCATTAATACCGCTCAGTGTTGGTTTTACTGGAATTGCAGTTTGAACAATGGAAATCATGTCACCATTGCAGCAATGCACGTTAGGTTCACAGACCTCCACCCCAGCATGATTCTGCTTGTTCAAACCACATAGTTCACCTTGAGGGAAGACGCCTCAGAGGGAGAGTGCAGATAAAAGACAACCTCATCAACACATCCAAGGGAGGTAATAATGACAGAGCATGAATAAATATTTTCCCAGATGATTAAACTGGGAGGAGATGGTAGAAGAGGTGGGGAGAGGTTCCTAGAAGCATGGAATGTGTGTGAAACTGTGCATGTAAGAGGTTAGATAGGGAACAGGGATAAGACTGCAGCTATCTGAGGCATAAAATGTGCTGGGAGGCTCAGAAAGTTCCCAGCTCCACCCTGCCGGCCTCAAACCAACATATGAAGGCAGAAAAAAAAGGTTTCCCATGAGCGGGAAGGCAAACAGAATCTCACTGTGTGTCACGAGGTTCAGTCAGGAGAACATTCCCGGCCAAATAGATAGCAATGTACACCAAAAAAGAGGGTCGAAGTTGCAGATTTTTCATAGAGGGAAAGTTAATCATATGCACACTTTACTGCATGGGGGAGCTACTAATCAAAGAGTCCCGCTTGGTGTGACATAAAATGTGCATTTCAAAAGTGGGTTTAATCAACAACTCAGTGTGATGTGAGGTAAAAGAAGTCAGTGCAAGTTTTAGAGTTCTCCGTACATCTCCGTGCAGCAACAGTCTACAGTATATACATAAAAGTCATGGCAAGACTTTACAAACAAAACGGCATACCTACCACACGAGTGGCTGCTGTAATTAAGTTTCACATTACTACTTCAAATTTTGCAAATTGAGCAAACTTTCATCTATAAACTATAAACAAACAAATTACAACCGAAAAACAATTTTTAGTTGGTCCAAATTAAAAACAGGCTCGCTGTAGATTTTACATCTGTCATGCTGAGAGATTCAGAGCGAATATGTAGCAATTTGTGGAAAGCCGAATGATTTAGCACCTACTGTTTCAAGCATTCTGCTTAAGTATCTGATGTCTAGAGTATTTAACTTACAAACTTAATAACTCCATTTTCAACATCTACTAAAATGAAAATTAGGGTAAAAAATTTAAATAAATCCAGTTTGGAAATGTCACTCCTTTAAAATACTGCTGCAATCACAGCAGATGGAGCTTCTAAGTTAAAAAACAAAAAAACATTTTAGATTTTTAGTTCCTCATTAAAATTGAAATACAATATGAACACACTAAAAGCAAGGCACAGCTTTGTGCAGCTGCTTGGAAGTTAATAAACTGCCTTAATGAAGTAACTGCAGAAACTGAAAAACAACTAATTGCAGCTCATTTTTTATTTATTTTGTCAAGTTTACCCTGGCATAGCTTTGAATTGTTACGTTCTTAAATATGCACAAGCCCATTTTTAAATCATACACTGACTGGACTTAGACAACTCGATCAGCTGGAAGAAGAAAAAAAGCTGACAATTTATACTTCCTGTATGTATGAAGCATTTGGTTACTTTACTCTGACACTAATAATGTTCGATTATTAAACAAAAGCACCAAACGTAATCGCTTTGACTGTATTTGTGTCAAATTAATTTAACATATAAAAACTGATTAAAAAGGCAGTGGAGATTTAAAATATACTGTTAAAAAAATAAAAGGAACACCTAAACAACACAATATAACTAAATGTAAATCAAACTTCTTTCAAATCAAACGGTCCACTTATGAAGCAACACTGATTGACAATCAATTTCACATGCTGTTGTGCAAATGGAATAGACAACAGGTTGAAATCTTTGGTGATTAGCAAGACACACTCAATGAAAGGAGTGGTTAAGTGGTTCAGTAGGTGGTGACCACAGACCACCTCTCAGTACCTATGCTTTCTGGCGGATGTTTTGGTCTCTTTTGAATGTTGGTAGTGCTTTTACACTTGTAGTAGCATGAGACAGATTCTACAACCTACACAAGCGGCTCAGGTAGTGCAGCTCATCCAGAATGGCACATGAATGTGAGCTGAGGCAAGAAGGTTTGCTGTGTCTGTCATCGTAGCGTCCAGAGCCAGGAGGCGCTACCAGGAGACAGGCCTTCAGGTTGTTGCCCTTCTACACCAGGAGGCCGTAGAAGGGCAACAACCCAGCAGCAGGACCGCTACCTCCGCCTTTGTGCAAGGATAAACAGGAGGAGCACTGCAACAGCCCTACAAAATGACCTCCAGCATAAACGGTTAGAAACCGACTCCATGAGGATAGAATGAGGGCTTGAAATCCAACACCATGCAGGACGCTTGACATTTGCCAGAGAACACCAGGTTTGGCAAATTCGCCACCGCCGCCGTGTGCTCTTCACAGATGAAAGCAGGTTCCCACTGAGCACATGTGACAGACGTGATAGAGTCTGGAGACACAGTGAAGAGCAATCTGCCGCCTGCAACATCCTTCAGCACGACAGGTTTGGCAGTGGGTCAATAATGGTGCCGGGTGGCATTTCTATAGAGGGCTGCACTGCCATAGGCACCGAGATGAGATCCTCAGACCTCTTGTGATACCATATGCTGGTGCGGTTGGACCTGGGTTCCTTCTAATGCAGGACAATGTTAGACCTCATGTTGCTGGAGTGTGTCAGCCACAAAAATGTAAAAAATCTCTGTACGCGCAGAAATTATTTTAGAAACTTGCACAAACTTTTGTCTTTTTTTTAAAATGCATTGAAAAAAGCTCGGTTTGGAAGTGCAAACCCTTGGAGTCATTTATGATCTTTAGTTCTGGGATATAAATGTGAAATACTCCAATTAAAGGCAATATTGCACAAACAATCCTGTAGTAACACAAGTTGCTTCGTAATTAGGAAGACAAAAAAACCCACAGAAGCAACAATATTTTTTCATACTTCCAAATAGTGTGAAGAACAGCTACTCTGCTGAAAAGCAACGAGAAACAGAATTTTTTTTTTTGTCAAAGCCTCTTCTCCCTTTTACAGTTTGATGATTTTTTTTTTTTGCACAGATCGTAACGTTCAGACACCATCATTGTAGTACCATCATTCCACTTTTATATGTACATTTAACTTTTTCGGTGGAAAGTGACTTTGTTGATTACAGACGCACAGTCTAGCAAATACTCTGTGTTTTATAGGCCTGACGGTGCACGACCGTCACCCAGACAGATGGACTCAGCTGGGGTCTAGGAGGGAGTCAAGAAGTGAGGAACAGACTGTAACTGTCAGGCCCGGTCTCAGGAATCCCACGGGTTTTTGTTACACTGATCCCAATCACCATACACCTGCTCTTTGCCCCACACTCTCCAGCTTCGCTTGTAGAACAGCTTCATAGATTTTAGCAGGATGTGAGGACTGGAAATTACTCTCCTTAACGGCAAAGCCCCAATTTCAAGCTCGCGGTAAGAGCTGATCCTAGAGCAATGTGTCGAAAACCTTCTTCTGGCTCTAACGCTGAATACAGAGACAGTTGATGCAGAAGATCTGGTGAGGTCACAGAAAAACTAGAGACCATCTGCCTACTCAGGCTGCACTGTGATTATGAGCCTTAGGACTCCCAAAGGTAGAGGAGGCGGGATGAGTGAACTCAGTCCTCTGCGCTTTCCCAGAGAGAACTTCAAATTTTTTAGACAGTTACTTCTAGTCAACATTTCCTTTTAATTCAGTCCTCCTTGTATTTCGCTCTACTTTAGCTGCTCTACAGAGAAAGCGCTGTCATCGTTTTCAGCAACGCTCTGCTCAAGCTGGAAAATTAGCGAAGAATCTGTTTTGCCAGGAATGAATAAAAAAATGTATCTAAACATACCGCACTGCACAAGAGACTGAACCTCAAAGTTACAAGAGTAGTCTCAAGAAACAGTGGGAGGAATCAATGATGCATATATAGGGCAAAAACTAGTAATTCAGCCTAAATTTGAGCAATTTAAAGTGATATATGACCGTATAAAGTAAATGGTAAAATTATAAAGCAAAGTTTGTTTTTTTATTTTTGCTTTTAGTATGAGTTTAGTATTTTAGAATCGTTTTTAGCTTGTGTTTTTATAGTATTTGATAATGAACTTTAAAGTGCAGTAAAATTAAACAGGACTTTGAATTAGTACTGTGCTTACTACTGTACTGCACACCACATAAGCCATCTCAATTAAGTTTAGATGCTTCACTACCAGTTTATATTTATTATCTGCAAAACAAAGTTATTATGTTGCTACAGCAAGATTTAAGTAGTTTACGTAAGCCGCTATAATCTTTTGGTACGTAATCTAAAAGCTGCATAGCGTTGTAATGTCTGAGATAGGTATAACAGCTGCAACATCCAATATACGTAGTATCAATTTCTTAACATAATTGTAATGATGTTAGAGAAGATCCCAAATTTGTTAGATTGGCACAAAAATTTGTTAGAACTATGCTACAATTTGGCAAGCCATGCACCTAAACTAGGCACTGAAAATGCTAAGGTGTGGATGAAAAATAAAATCATAGCCATAAGACAAAAAGGAACTCTAATAAACATTTTGAACCATGCCTTCATTAGTACCACAATTAGGTTTCTGGAATTTTATCCTAAAATTCATAGTAATATTTTCTGAATGTTGTTACATCTATGAAAATGAAAGATCAACTCTCCGTAAATCTTATTCACCAGGTTTATGTTAGGATATATTAGTATTTAAGATCAGCAAAGCTGTACGTCGGGAGCTCCACAGGGTCAATATACACGGCCAGGCTGCTATAGCTAAACCTTTGGTCACTCATGCCAATGCATACTCCTTGCACGGTTTCAATGGTGCAAGGAGTAAAGATATTAATAATATGGGCTGTTGACAATGTGAAATATGTATTGTTCTCTGATGAGTCCACCTTTACGGTTTTCCACACTTCCGGGGGTGTTGCCTGACCTGGCAACTATCCTTCAAGAAGAACTGCTTAAAATCCCTCTGACCCTTGTGCAGGACTTGTATATGGCATTAGCAAGACGAATTGAGGCTGTATTGGGCGCAAAAGGAGGCCACAAACCCTACTAATAAATTTTTGTGGTCTAAAATTTGGTGTTTCAGTTTCATTGTCCAACCCCTGTATAGTCTTATTTATTTTCAACACCATTAAAATGACCTGATCCACATAAAGCCAATTTCAAATATATCATAATCTATATGTTCATGTAACCATTGCTTCAACAACCATAACCCCTTTTGAATTAAAGTTTTCTTAAATTAGTCGATATGAAAATAAGCATCGTTGAGTAGTGGCTTATGGTTTAACAATTTAACAATGAGCTTTGTGATTTGGTGAAACCACAAACACATTGCCGACTTGCCATCTAAAAACTTTGGTTTCAGGGAATTGGTCTTTTAAATTGAACTTGCTTTTTTCAGTTGGATTTACATTTTTGTGCCATTAGGAGATTATATTTTCAATTTACTTTAACCAAGAATAAACATTTATACTTGGGTTGGAAGCAGGCTCCTCACAGCTGTGAATATTTGCAAATTTATACACATATCTCTGCAAATTCTTCTTCTTGGTTCAAATCTCAAAGTGTATTTCCCTTTGTGTTCGTTTTCACACTGGAGCAAAACAAAGTGGGCAGCTGCTGTTGTGACTGCAATGAAGTGATTGGCAGGGCTTCGCACAATTCCCTCAGTTACAAGGACAAGTGCGGCAGCAAAACAAGGCTCCCACTGACTCCTGCATCCCCCGCTGCTTCCATACCTGGAGGCGACCACAGGAGATAGCCTATCGACACTAATAGGGAGGGCGGGTGAGGGCTGACATGCTTTTTGCATGCCTGCCAGCACAGTTGATGCTCCCTACTGTTGCTGGCATGCAATAAATACTACCATTGACGCATTTTAAAAACCACACCCCAGTCGGTTCTCAAACAATCTTTCCAAAATAAGTGTAATACTATTAATCATTATATATAATTCTGGCTTGCTAATAACTTCCTGCTACTTGCAAGTTGGATCAAGAGCTAATTTTATACTCCCTCTTTGCAGCATTATTTCTCCTACTCATATGTTCAATGCTTTGGGATCAATTTAGAGGGACTGTAATTGCATTTAAACTATTCTTGCATCATTAAACCATAGCCCTAAGATGGCATTTGCAGGGAAAGAAAGGGCATAGCAAACAGCTCCTACATAGTTCTAAAGGTTACTTTTAATCACCCGAGGAGGAATCATCCCCTGGCTCTCCATTCCTGATTTAAATCTATTCCAGGTTCCACTCAAGGGTCCGCGTTCGCTGTGATGCCGTGTATTCGGCAGGAAGCTGCACTAATTAAGTGGTGGGTTGGATTGTTACAAAAAGACTCTAACCTTTGACATGTTGTCTGACAATCGAGGGAAGGCGCTTTTACTCAAACTTGAAAGTGGGAAATAGAGTATGAAAAAACATTAATCACCAGAAGAAGAG
>JAVLVB010000433.1:4420336-4433604 GCA_032876305.1 Orestias chungarensis | reverse complement strand
TTTTTTTTTTTTTTTTTTTTTTGCGGTAAGCCCAGTCTAGCGTTTCACTTATTGCACTGCCAACACCATCATCCTCAAACCAAAGTAATTATGTAAAGAAGGAGCTGTAAAAACAGCACTTGTGCAATGCAGGCAGAGTTGCAGCTGGTGCTCAACAGTCGTCCTCAAGGCCGCGCGGTAATGGTGATAAATGAGAGGACGTTGGAGTCACTGGCTGCGTTAATGGGGGTTTATGAAACTTCTTACATGAGCTTGTTTTCAGTGAAGAGCGGATGAAGAGAATCTGCACTTTTATTTTCTCCAATTTTCTTAAGTCGTTTACTGCGTGGTATTTGGGAACAATGATTGAGGGGAGCGGCCGAAACTTCATTCCACCCACTGTATATACATGCTTATCCTTGCGGGGCCACAATGTGCTCATGCCTTCCTCCAGGCCTCATTAAGGCAGATAAACATCTGCAGCTGATTTGTTGCTCCTAAATTAATAGTAACAAATTATCATGAGAGGATCCCTGTATGAACTGATATTGCACTTTTCATCTTGGACTTTTCACACTTTTTTCTGGGACACCAACCGTCCAAACAGGGTGCATTTAGGTTAACTGGTAATTGCATCTAAACTGAGTTAAATAGTCAGTGTGTGTGAGTTTTTGTGTGTGGGAGAGAGTTTGGCTCTTTTTTTCGTTTTTCCTCAAGAGTCTACCAGTTGGCCCTTCGATAGACCTGCAACCTGTCCATGGTGTGCTCCGCCTCTCACCAGATCATACTAGGAACGGCTCCAATCTCCTGTGGCCCTGAAGAGGATGAAGTGGGTGTGGAAAACAAATGAATACTATCGCTGTGACTGCTGTTGCTCCCACAGCGGCAACTGAGACCGATAATAAAAATAATGCAGTCCAAGACGCTGAGCTCTCTGGCTCTGAGGAAGCAGATAGAACGATTTGTCCTAAAATTGTAAAATGACTTAAGAGTTGTTCGATGATATAAATTTATGTAGGAAAACAAAAAAAGAAAAACAATAAATAGTTATCTTTATTACTATATACATAGACAGCTATGAATAGTGTCAGGTTTTAGATTTTTGTTAAAAATTTCAGTGGTTCCTTCTCATTATGAAGGGCTGTTTTCAATCCAAATAATCACAATCATTTCCACATGTGATGTGAGAAAATATAAACATGTCCATCATATATAGATAATATTGTATGGGATTTTACACGTGCATTAGTTTTAAACTGCCCAGATCCAAAAATGCATTTTCTTCTTCTGTGGTTATGTCTGGCCTTTAATATTTGACATGTTTTTTAGGGTTTTCTTGTTTGGTAATTTTGCTAATTTCTTTTTCTGTTGAACTCTTGCTCCAGTAAGTGGCTGTGGGATTTTTCGGCAGAGCCTGAGCAGAATAAAGCGCAAGCAGCCCGTGTGTTTAAGGGAAGACATTTATTGCAACTTGAGCTAATGAGCCAATGTCAAGCTTAAATATGAGCCAGTGTTGTGGTGCTTTGAGCAGCGGTGGTTATTTTCCTCCTCCCAGTGTATTTGTGTTTCCTTCGTAAAGTCATTTTCATATGCTCGTAAATATTTGTTATCAAGATCTTAACATTATGCTAAAATCTAATTTTATAAATGCCGATAAGCTGAAGTTATTAAGCAGAAATGGAAGGCAGTGCATCATTTCCTTTCTGTTACAATACAGCCTACTTAATCTTAATTTCCTGCAAGACTAATACACCAAAAAGAACAAACGCAGAAAGTAAGTCTCTGAAAGCGATAAGCAATTAAAAGCTGACATTTCCTTATGTGAGCTTGTGTTAGACCTGTCCCATGTGTATGTATTGTGGTATTGCTTCAGGCTAATAATGCAAAACCTGCACTTAACCAGGAAATGGCTTATGTAAATCGAAGTGCACAGAACAGCCGTTTGTTACAAACAAAGCTTAAATATAGAGCGTGACATTCACAGTCTGGTGAAAAGCCTTCATAGATTTAGTTATTAGAAAAAAAAGAGTAAAGGATTTTCTTTTATTTAAAAAAAAACATCAGTCCCATATTAATATTGCGTATAAACAGATATTAAAGCACATCAAGTAGTTTCTGGAATGGCTTCACTGGCCATGTGTCACCATTTAAGTAGGCCATATTGGATTGAAACATTAGAGATCCTCTTTTGGTCTTTCAGTAAAGTTTTACGAAAACTAAAAGCGGAACACAGTTAAACTGCATCCTTCAGTAATTTATGACACAACTTAAAGGATGTCTGATTTTAAGAGTGTTTATTTCAATCTTAATCCTGATAAAACATCCAATTATGATCATTTTATATATCTATTTAAATCTTCTGGTACTACATATCACATCATGCTCTGCAGTATTTACAGGGCTTCTCTTTTTGTCCCCATAGACACTCCATTTGTTTGCATTTGTTATTGTAGAACAGAATGGACTTTTTCAAGAACAAACCGCTAATAAAATAGTTTGGCGACGAGGAAGCATTTAAGAAGACTTTGTGACCTCAATACATCACTCTTGGCTACCTCTTACACTATCATCTTTGACACCATTTTTTTTTTCCATTTCGAAAGCATCTGTTGTTCCCCCTTTCTTTTATACATCTGAATGGTAGTCATGCCAGGCACTTGTGTACTTCCCATTTGCTCCATATAGAGGAGACAGATGACTGATGTTCCACTTCACTGACACAAGAGAAGCAGATTGTCTTCAGGTAATTATGAATTTAATTTGCATCATCAGACCAAATTGCATGCAGAGGCAAGGTTAATCCTGCTGCACTTTAACACTTTAACGAACATTCCTGCAGACAGTGGTCATTTGTCCCTACGTACGTGCGCACAAATCATGAACGCAAAACCACATCAACCCTTAAGAGATGAGAGATGACACAGATGATGCAGGATCAAGGTGCAAACAAAGACATCCTCTCTGAGAATTGGTCATCAGTAATTGAATATTTTAAAGACAGTAGTAACTCAGAAAACAAGTAGGAAGATTTCAACTTCAGTCGACCCGGTTTTCCCACTTGTTGTGTCGTCATGTTCGTTGTGACAAATTGTTTCTTTTCTTTGGCAAAATCGGTTTCCCTAAAATGCTTTACAGTAAGGACATAACAGGAATCAGCTCTAAAGTCAGCATAAAGGTCGATGTAACAGGTGTTAGATGTGTGAGTCATCAAAGGGATCCGCTTTTAGTTTGATCATTGCCCTGCAAACTCAGTTATGAATCTTTTAAGTCTGCTGGCAGCAGACTCCACTCATGTAGTTTAAAAACACGTTCTCAAAAATACATTGGCCAGCTTGTATGAGCCAAGAGAGGTAAAGGTTGAATGTATGGGTCTGTACTGAATAGGTAAAATAGCGCTTTTCTTTTGTCTTTTACAGCACAATGCTAGGCTCTGTGGTTAATTTTATAGCTATTACAATGTTAATTTGTGCTAAGTCTGTAATACGAATCAGCTTTATAAGTGAGTGATTCCTTGGTCAGAAAAAATAACATTTATTTCTAGTCGGTAAATGCGCCGCGAACACAGCACTTCCTTTATTCAGAAAATTCCTTTTCTGCTTAAAAACAGATCAAAATAGGCAAAATAGACATCAACTGGGCGGCGAAATTAAGTAAGACTAAGCACAGATATGTCTTCAGTTCATTCTGGATGTGCGCAAGATTTTCACCAGATAACACGAAGCCTAGAAGGGACCAATACCAGTATAAGATTAAAATAGCTTCTTTTTTGTTCTTGCTGCAAATCCTGTCCAGCTCTAGTGGGGATCTAACAAAGACCCAACATAAGTTTCTGTTCTTTAAAAGTGTTAAAATGGAAATTTACAATATATACTCTGATTCTTTGTTTTCCTGAAAGGATTTTAAACAATCTGACAGAATTTCAGATCATCCTTTATTTAAGTCGACTCTTCTGATCCTCTTAATTTAAGATTGAAAAAAAAAAAAACCCGCAAAAAATGCTTAAGGGTTACGTATAATTGTTTTACAAGGTTAGAGAATGTGGGGCCATTAAAAATTTGAAAAATGCTTCTTTTTTTTTATCCATCAGCATTACAAAATGTCAATAAAACTTTGCTTTGGTCTAGACCTTCATCATTTTGTGAAGAAAACTGCATATGCTACAAAGTGAATCTATTAGTTGCTTATTAAAATACACAAAAGAAAAACCTGCATCCACTAAAACCACCACAAATAATTTGCACTATGAGCATATGACTACAGAAGAGCAAACATTTAATGTTTTTCCAGTTTGTACTAATGGCTGAAGCACAAGGGCGCGCGCAGGTAGGCTAGAAAGAAAGAAACCAAAACAAAATTAACGACTGTAAAATTTCCTGCGACGATACATAAAGCGAAATATTACCGAGGTGAAGGAGTATGTATCGTTGAAATTGTTTTTAAATGTGATGGAACATTACACAACACATTCTCCCTCCAAACGAGCTAAGACGGTGCAAATCCAATAACATCTGAGCAGTGAAAATTGTTTACCGCAGAATCCTTTGAAATAGGTGTTTTGAGATGAAAATATAGAAAAAACGGCTCTTTGAATTGATCAAGGCTGCTTTTAGGTAAATCTCCTTCAGGCTTGAACTTAACATTATACTTTGGGGTCCCGAAACATAAAGAACCCACTAAAATAGTTGCAATATCATGATTGCATTAATTTTAATGGCGGGGAGAATACATTTCCCAATAAAGCCTTAAATCAAACACAGAATGAACATAAGCAAACCAAACACCTCAATATTCAAATACAGACCGGATCCCTCCATCAAAGGTAGTAAGAAACTTGGGTTTCATGCTTGATGAACAGCTGACCTTTAAAGACCATTTTGCCTCTGTTTCTCGGCCCTGTAGCTTTACATTACTAAACATAAGAAAGATAAAGCCATACCTAACCCAAGATGCTACTCAGATTCTGGTGCACTGTATGGTTATCTCCCATCTTGAGTATTGCAACACACTCCTGCCTGGTCTCCCTGCCTGTACGGTAAAACCCTCACAAATGATGTAGAACGCTGTGGCGTGTCTGGGCTTCAATGAGTCAAAAAAGTCACCCCCCTGTTCATTCACCTTCATTGGTTACCCTGACTGCCCGCCTCAAATTCAAGTCCTTAATGCTAGCCTACAAAGTTCGTATGGGGTACGACTCCCATGTACTTGAACACTCTTGCAAAGGCTTATATCAAAAACTTGTTCGCTTTGGCCATCAATGGATTGTCGTCTAGCAGTGCCTACACCACACTTGAGACAATCCAGATTTTTTTCTTGGGTTGTTTAAAGAAGGTGGAGTGACTCTGATTATGGACTTTGCTCTAGATAACTTATGGTCAGATTAATTATAACTGTAAAATTTGTCTGGTTTGTAAGACGAATGAAAGTGCATAAACATAAACAAGTCTGCATGAAAAACTGATGAATGCAAACATCAGCATACCTTGGACCAGTTGACCCTCTTCATCACCGTTTCAGGCTTGTAAGTCTTCTTTGGCTCCAGTCCGTAAGGCAACTTGACAACGGGTAACCCAGGAGGTGGAGGAGGACCGCCGAAGCCCCCGAAAGGAGGTGGAGGTGGGGGCCCACAACCTGGGGGAGGCGGGGGCGGCGGGGGTCCTCCCCCTGGAGGTGGAGGAGGTGGAGGCGGAATGGAAGCGTGGCCAGGAAGAGGAGGAGGTGGAGGTGGAGGAGGAGGACAGCCACCTGGAGGGGGAGGAGGTGGTGGAGGTATGGCACCTCCCGGTAGCGGTGGAGGGGGCGGAGCTCCGGGTGTAGCTTGGCCCGCAGCGATCTGCAAAACAAGCCAAAATGCAATAGTTGGTAACAGACAAGATGTCTGGCGAGACTCTCTTCCCATGAGTTAAACCCCAAATCTGATCATTTGAGCAAAAGTCTGAATTACACAGGAGAAAGAATCATAACGGAGAAGAAGATGTGATTCTAGCGGTTGATCTATACAGATCAGATTCACGTGATTTTCCTAAACAAACTGAAGATCGTATCCATGCATGTTACTGCTAAGAAGCTTCTACCTTTTTTTTTCCTTTGTAGTTGCTGATTTATGTAACAAGGTTAATGCACAGAATAGAATTAAAAGAAAATGATTCTCAACCCTTTTTTTGAAGCAGCACAAGGATCCATCATGATCCAATCCGGGGTGACTGCTTAAACCTTTCAGATCATTTTAGCTTTCTTAAGGAATATTGCATTATAAGATTTGAATAGATTTTCTCGTAAAGTGCCTTGAGACCACATTTGTCGTAAATGTGGTCGTCATCCGCATATTTTGACATGTACATTTTTAGATAATGGTTCGCTGAATTTACTGTTTTGAGCAACAAATTACCAAAAAATCTTTGTTTTTGCATTTAGTTTCCAATACACGCTTGATTTAAACAGTGTCTAAGAAGTGTAATTTCACCAACAAACTGTAAATTTACTTTAATCAAGTTTTGTAATATATTAAACACTCCTGGTATGTTTACAGTACTTCATCTTGAGGTTTTAAACTTCAGCATTCAAGGAAGAAAGTTTTTAGCAAAACTGTGTCTTTTGATTATAAATTCATTGTTAATTTCAAGAAGTCCGTGAACACTGGGCAAAATGTTAACGTTAAATATTAACTATATAACTAAATTCATTTAAAATGGACAAGAAAGTTGTTTCCCCATCAAGAGCTTACGGTATAATCATGAGCCATTAAACAGTCAACAGGGATGTAATTATAACCTGAAACATGTCGGCACTATCAAACATTTTAAATTACCAGAAGACTGGTGAAAGTCTACTGCGAGGCTGAAGGAAAGGAAAATATTTATTGGAATAAAATGTATTCCAATTCCACAATTACAGACACTGTTGCTCCAGTTAGGCGTAGATTAGATGTCTTCTCTCACCGAAAAAAATTTCCACTTCTCATTTCCGAAACCAATTCCACCGCCATGTACATTTCCCCCCAGTCAGTTGATTGTGTGCGTAAAAATCTAATTGGTTTCATATTTAAAGACGTCACATATCGTTACATTACATAATGGCATTGACTGATTTCTTATTAGGGGCAAAAATTAAAAAAGGCGTTCTTCAAGGAGCTCCTCGTTCAAGATTGCTCCAGGCCCTTCGTCTTAAAAAAAAAAAGAGAAAGAAAAAAGGCGGTGATTACACATCTGTCAATCTTTTAGGGCTAATGGGAGAGAATAGATTCAAATTAGCTGCTGAATTACAGCAGATTTGTTTTCATAGAGAGGGGCCTCCACTTCTGTCGTCCCCTGATTCATCAGTAACGAGCTCCAAAGCCAAATAAAAAAATTAAAAGAATAATTGACTACTTTCCTCAGCCTTAGTTTCTAAATTTTCGACAGAGTGAATATATGACAGAAAAGTAATCCTGCATTAGTTTATAGCAAAACCTTCGTGTTTGCGTCAATGAAACTAGAGTTTCATGAGAGTGTACCCTAGAGCCCGTTCAGAACTGGCACTAACCTTATGATCCATTCATGTCTGGATGATTCAAAAGTTGGTGAAAACGCTCTACACACACGTGGGTTTCCTACCCGAACTTTGAAGCTGGTTTAGTAAATAGACCTGCAGTGGTTTATTAATATCAATGCAAAGACGTAGGGAAAACGTACAACTTTGAAAAAAATGCGGTTTGGAAAAAGATATGCCACATTGTGCCCTGGTGGTGACGACTGAAAACAGTCTACTACCTTTAATCAAATCTGCTAGTTGGTGTTTTAGGCGATCAGTGCAAACAACTCTATTTTCTCCGAAACATAAAGACTTTATTCTATTTATAAAAATAAAAAAATAGGACAAGTTCCAAGGGGTTTATACTCTTGGGTGTTTGAGCATTGATGCTACCGTATCTTAAGTTGTTTACTATACTTCCTCTTCTTGACTTAACACACGTCGCATCTGTTAAGCTACATAATGATAGTAAAATAAAAATAAAAAAAGAGCTTGGGGGTAAAAAAAAAATGTCAAAAACGCAACTGTAATGCTGCTTAGAAATGTTAATGTCTGAATAGCATCTGTTTTTCTTTTGTTTCTTTTTTTAAGTTTCTGTTTAGCTGACAGATCTAAGTTTTGTTGCCTTTAAAGAGGATAACAGAATAATCACAGAATGGATTTTTAAGCCATCTGTGAATGGCCATGCTTCGAAAGGTCTGCTTTTATCCAAACTGGGGAGGATGCATGTTAATACCAGGTCTGACCGTGGGCCTTAAGGTGACATTCAAGCATGCAAAAAAAAAAGGGACCAAAGATCAATCTAATAATCAATTTGACAATTTAAAGTGCTGTGGTCGATCATTCCTTTACTGGATGTTTGGATTGGAAGGTGATTAGACGTGTCACAGGCCAAGCATGCAACGAAGACACCCACCTTGGCTTCAGATTCCCGGATGAGCCTCTGAGCCTCTTTGAGTCTGTCACTTTCTATAGATAACTGTGCGGAGAACACCAGAGATGTGCACCCCAGGAACCGACATGAGAGGGCACACAGACAGAGAAGTAGAAATGGATGGATGGGGGGGGGGTGTTAGATACACAATGACAAGGAACACTAGTGAACTTCAACACGTTAAGAATTAACACAAAACCCAATTAAGACGAGAGAGAAGCGAGAGGGTAGATTGTGGGAGGGGGGGCGGCTTACACAGTAAATGACAATGGCGATGTGAGGCTTTATTCCCGTTGTGTCAGAATGAGTCATTTCATGCACACACAAAAAAGCCAGAGTGTTCTGCACTTTTTACACCTAAAACAAGATGTAATCCATCTTCAAAGGAGCATCAGTGTAGAGCAATGACTGCATGAAAGGAAACATGGCGCAGCATCACTGACAGTTGGTGCTCCTTCAAAAAAAAAAAAAACCTTCCTCCATTTCTATTTTTTCTTCTTTTTTTGGCATCATGAAAACACATTTCAATTCCGGCACCCTCAGATGTGTGATGGGCATTGATTTCACTGCGTGGTCTTTGTTTTTTTGTTGTTGTTTTTTTCCAGAAATGTACCCATTGTGCTTTGATACTTTACTCTCTGCAAATCTTGCCAAAAGTAAAGATAACATGGGAACATTTTTATTTTATTCTTCTTTTCTGCAGGAGCTCAAATATTTTTTTTTTCTTCCATGATGCCAATATTACAAAAGCTCTAGCTATAGACTGTGGGAAAGTAAATATTTGATGTGCAGACTGAAGAGAAGAAGAAAGAAAAAAGTTGAAACTTTGAGTTGTGTGGCTCAAAAAGGATATTTTTATTTTATACAAAACTTTAAAAATGAAAAATCAATATTAAAAGCTAAAAATATATTTATTTTATAATTTATGGTTTTTAATAAAAATAAAGACTTGGAAAGAACTGAAAAAAATTAATATCAACAAACAAGAATATAATAGAAAAAATAATGTATTTTTATTGGATTCCAAAAGTAAAAATGTAAAAAAAATTGTTTTTACTTTAAAAATGATGAAAGCGTGATTTCCAAGTGAAGTTGAGGTTTTTTTTTTCCCTTCTTTGTCTGGAAAAACATTTTATCTGATGCTTCTGATCGCTGAGCCAAGGTAAGCCGCTATTAGAAACGTCTGGATAAGAACTGCCTTAGGATGAGGAATAGGATCTACATGATTTTCTGGATACGATGATGTGACACGGCTCTATGAAGATAATGTTTTGAAGTTGCTGTTTCCTTTGTTGCTTTTACTCCAATTTACAATTTTCTTTGTTTAAGTAAACTTTTGTTGTTTTCTACTGGGTATCTGTTGAGTCAGCAATCCTCCGTATGGTTGTGTGAGCAACATTTGTTCTACATTTGATTGAGTGACTTCTTACAGATCAATCTTCTAAAATACTACAGATTTATAGGGGAAGGCTACATTCCCATTTCTGCCAACTGATTTTTGACATTTATCGAATCTTTTCTGATACATATTTATGTTTCCTTTTCCTTCCCAACAACAAAGAAAGCTCATACCGAGATTCCTTCCTCTCTGCGACCTTTGTGAGTTAGTTCAAACTTCGTACTCCATCAGGTTGGACGGCAGTCTGGTGTTAAAAGACGGAGAGAGAGGTCCATTACAGCACAGGCTCGTCTGGGGCCCTGCCGGGTCAGCTACAAGCTGGCCAGGTTGTTAAAACCTATTAATGGGATGGCGCAGTGTGTTCCAAACGAAACTTCTGCAGCGCTGCATTATTCATCATCTCCAGAGCCCACTCAGTGAATAGCTCTCCCATTCTGCCTTGAACGGTTGCAAGCAAGAGAGAGATTTGCAGGGAAACTGAGGATGAGTTTTATTGTTCTTGTGATTTTCTGTGTCCTTTGTGGATGTTTGCCGGCCGATCCCTCCACTCAACTCGATTGGGAGATAATCAAACCGACAAATCAAACATACTGTTCGACGGCAAAGTTGTTGAGAGAGACTCTCATTCAACTCGTTGGTTCACAAACAAGGGTGAGGAGAGGAGACTCAGACATGCATGTGTTTCGGCATCTGACAGGAATGCTGTTGAGGAGATAGATGAAAGCAACCTAATTGATATTATAAAGAAAGAGAAAAAAAAAATGCTGGTGATCCCAAAGCGGCTTTGGTGGACAAACTGAAGGTGAGTCCTCATGCTGATCGGAAGGTTTCTGGGCTCTGATGGTTAATAACTTCTCTAAAGCGGTGTGTCAAACGTGGGTTTCTAAAAAGCACCTTAAAACAGAATCACGGTCATCTCAGAGAAAGACACAGACGTTAGGAGCTTTACGAAGCACCTGAAGAATCTCTGATGTCCAAAGTCAGCAGGATGACAATTACAGGGCCGTAACAAAGAGGAATAACTACCTGCAACTGTACTTGTGTGAAAATTCCTCAAGGTGAGGTTCCAAATAGGGATATACAGCATTTTTTGTTTTATGTGGTTCTCTGCTAATCTTAAACCAACCATCTTGGGTTTTCCTGCCCTTAGCAAAATTTTTAAACCCATTCTGAGAGACTACTAAGAGTTCCCAAGCTGACAAGTTGGTAGAATCTCTTTGAGGAATTCTGTGTCTATCTCAATATTCCCCCCAAGCTGAAAAACCTCCCAAGAACTGCAGTGAAAATATGTATTCATGGATTTTCTGCATGAATATCTGTGCTTACTTGGAAATCCGATCTATTTCTGAGTACTGGATCACTTATAATGAATTAAGAACAGGTGTCACTAACTGCATTGGTCCTTGTTGCTTGGCAAACAACCTTCCTGTAGGTTGCCACACTCTGTAAGGTTTTAACCCTGCCTGTGTGGTGAGAGTCCAACGCTCTTCTGAGAGCCAAACAGCCGCAACTTGTGCTGCTTAGTGGAAACTAGCCATAAAATAATGAACCAGATGACTCTAGACAAGAAGTATATCATACAAAACACAGTTTCAGATTTATGAATCGTTTATAGTTCACAAAAAGGCCTTTTTGGCATTAGAACCACCTCAGAATTAGAAAATCAAGAGATGTACTTGTTTCACCTAGACTTTAATATTATGCACTAATAAAAGTGTCTTAAAAAAGCAACAAGTTGGGATATTAAGTTTTCTCTAAAATGCTGTAGAAAGGAATTTGTGTATTACCTATTTTTATATAGCCTCAAAAGTCATAAATTTTCAGAGTGAAGTTCTGACTTTTTAGCATTTTTGCAAAACGTTTATATCTTTAGATTTTTACGCAAGGCAAAGTTGGGAAAGAACTTTGCTTGTTTGAAAAATCCTGAAATATGAGGAGTGGCGTTGAGTGTCTCACAGCTGAATGGGAGAGCTGTAACTAAGGCTCACTTATTCAATCGTTAGCAACAACGATAAATGAAAATTCGAGATAAAAAGCAATCTCGGAAACAAATGAAGCAATATCATCCCTCCATGCCGGCGCTCATATTAAATTCAAAAAGCAGAGAGGCAAACTGGCCTTTCATCCCAAGGCAGTCCTAAAAAGGGTTTCAAATTGGGTTAAGGGGGAAATAGCAGTCATTTTCTGTACTCAGAATGAGGGGTTTGGCCTCGGAAGAAACGAAGTGAAACCCAGGAAAAGAAACGCAATCCATCTCCACGATGATAGAATTTCATAGGAAAAGCTTCAATAGAGCAATTCTCGCTTACAAAGAGCTACAACTTAGGAAGGAGATTGACCCCTTATTAAATCAGTCGGTCTGGCATGGATGATAACTCCCACTTACAGCACCTTCACGTAAGTGAAGTAGAGTGGGGAGAAAACGTATCCTTCTGACCCAATCAAAGTGTTTCTCGAGGTCCCATTACTCCTCACAGACACATTTTCATTTGCGTTAATGTTTGATATCTTTTTTGTTTCAACTTGATCAAAATAACTTCTTTTTTTTGGGGTCCTATTATGGTTGTTTTTTTTGAGAGTTGGTTGAGGATTTACCTGCGTCTCCAGAGTTTGGATTTTGGTCTCCAGCTCCTTGATCTTTTCCTCCTTTTTTTGAGACTCGGCCTGGGCCTCCTGCCGCGCGCTGAACTCCTCATCGAACTGCGAGGAAAAGAGAAACAAGCGATGTGTGCGTGCGGAAAACAAACACATGTAGCGGTGGGATGTCTCCTGAGAGCGACCGGAAAAAACAGAGAGCGCATCACATCACGCTCTGAGGCAGGTTTCCATCCACAAACCCCTCACGGCCCCGGAGTCCTGTCACCCTTAGTCTCTTGTTTGGAGCTTGGTTTTCATGCACACTGATGGATCTAACCTTTGCAGAAACCGAGACATGTCGCAACAATGAGTTCACTTGCACGGCGGGGTGCACAACGGAACGAAGGGACACAAGTCTTAAGAAAAAAAACATGCAGAACCCCTGCTGTTGTCGAAGTGGAGTCGAGACTCTTGTGTTGAAATAATTCATTGAAAAACTATTTGTTTGAATAGAGTTTGTTGTTGTTTTTTTTGTTTGTTCTATGATTTAGTGTCCCACTTTAATAGCAAAGAGAATCTTGGAAATCTTATAAAAGCAGTTTTTTGTTTATTTAGAGAAACCATTATCTATGTGACAGCTCGTTACATTATGAGTTACCTATTAACCAGCAAATTTGGGAAGCTCAGTTCGGTGGCTTTGCCGTTTATTAATCACTTCTAAAACTTTGAGCACCACAGTTAGAGACTTAACCACAGATGGAAATATATATATATATATATATATATATATATATATATATATATATATATATATATATATATATATATATATATATATATATATATATATATATATATATATATATATATATA
>JAVLVB010000433.1:4405067-4418313 GCA_032876305.1 Orestias chungarensis | reverse complement strand
ATATATATATATATATATATATATATATATATATATATATATATATATATATATATATATATATATATATATAATTTTATTTTTTCCCTATAGGCTCTAATCTTGTTCAATATTAACTAATAATTAGTTTTTTCTTTGTTTGTTTGTCTGTGTGATTTAACGTAAGCATAAGTCCAGCTGTTCCATAAAGATCTGCAGCTCAGGTGGTATAGTGTTCCCTCATCCTAAATAACAGAGATGATGAGAACACAGATGAAGCTAAATATGGGCTAGTACAAAAAAATCTACGTGAATTAAGACCGGAGACTTGAGTTGGGGTTGCTACATTTGACTGGCTTAGATAAAAGCCTATCAGCGTTATAATGTCTCAGCCAAGCTCAAGACCTAAATCTGTGGCAGGTGATACAACCTGAAGTTCACAGATGCTCTTCATTCAATCTTCCTGGTTTTGAAAAGAAGAATAAACAAATCCTTCTCTACATGGCCAGGTATTTGACTCAGTCTGAATCCAGAAATGGGACTAAAAATATCCACAAAACACATTTTATAACCTCTTTGTGCATTGCATATGAAGCCTCAGCAAAGTGGGAGAGAAAGCCTCTTCCAGCATGCAAACACGTGTCACATTTTTTTAAGTTTCTATTCAAATAAATAAATAAAACATGTGTCCTTATCTTTTCAAATCACTGCTATGCATATCTTTGAAAGTCGCGCATTACATAAAACACCAACAACATACACGGAAAGTGTGTATTGTAATTCAACAAATGTGTGAAAATGGGCAAGAGGTCTGAATACTTTGGCA
The DNA here is from genome assembly GCA_032876305.1 of Orestias chungarensis. NCBI lineage: Eukaryota > Metazoa > Chordata > Actinopteri > Cyprinodontiformes > Cyprinodontidae > Orestias > Orestias chungarensis. Next base: position 4,417,508 of record JAVLVB010000433.1, on the reverse strand, counting down.
AGCCGCTGTGCATGAGTGTTAAAAAGCATAGAGAGGAAAATGATTGTTGGAGAGATGAGAGGAAGGTTTCACAACCAAAAAACCCATGCAAAGCCGTAATGCTTGATGGTGAAACACATCTTACACACCTTGTGACCTACAAATACTGAGTCCTAAACTGATTAACTAAAGTTTTTGAAATTGATAGGATATACAATGATATAATATAAAATGATAACTCACTTTAAAAGAAGAAACTAAAAGGCTACTAAGGATCACCAAGGATCAAATTGATTAAATACTTCAGATCAAGTTGAGGACATGTCTTTCAAAGAGAGGGTTTCAACATGACAATAAGTTAGCAGCAACTTGGTTTTAGAGCAACGTTATGAAGCGCCCAATCATCAGACCTTGATCCAATTAAAAATTGCCTCAGAAGCAAAACCAAGACATGCAGAAGCTGGTTGACTCCATGCAATACACATAAAACATTAAAGAATCCTCAAAATCAATTATTAAATTACTAATTAATTATTGTGCGATTCCCAGGAAAGCCTTATCTTCCTGCAGTTTTTATGCTAAGTGGGGAATGTTTACATTTATAAAGAAAAATGCACTACTCCTATTATTTTACATTCAAGTATTCTTATTTCCTGTCACTTACCTACAGTTATAGATAAATATGTTAAGGTGTTCCTACTGTATTTGCATGCACAAGAATAAAATCTAAACAGTGTGAATCTTTACTCACCTTCTTTAAAACTGCTCTTATTTTGCTAACAGACCTATAATCACCTCATAACTATCAAAATAACCCAAACTATCATTAAGCTTCTGCATAATATTAGCATTTTCCCAGCACAAGATGGTGTGGTAATGACATTTAAAGTAGGAAGTACGTCCAAAGTTACCAATAAGCTGTGTGAAGTCCACATCCAATCGTTTACTGTAGCCAAAGTCCGGGTCCGTGCCACTGCGATGCAGAACCACCTGCGACACGCATTCCTCTATCACCTTGTAGTACTGGGGTCTGGGAGAGGTCACGAGACAAAGCAGAACAATTAGGCAAGAGAGACATGAGTGACACAAAGCCCACGAGGCCAATTAACCACAAATGATTCCCTCATCCAAGTAGAGGTCACAAAATGCCACAATGGAAAAAGGGCTGCTGCCGGAGAAAATAGGCGCACCATTAAATTTGATCACTTGCTTCACCCTTACCGTGAATTTAGCAGATTAATGGCTACACAGAACACGACCACGCGTTCGCCTGTCCATTTCAAGGTGACTGACGGCCGCCGACGCTACGCCTGGCCCCTCGCGTAATATGCAATCTTCTTTGCCAATTAGAGCGGCCGTAAAAACTGAAATGTAAATCTAATCAGTGTAATGTGTATAATTAAAAGCATAATGGCCAGGAAAACATGTCGGGCACTTAGGAGTATGACGGAGAGTGCGCTGGCGGGATCAAACGCGGACGGTGAATCAGCCGGGAAGTCCGCCCCGCCACCGCGCAGGTTGGTATCTGACCTTTTCTGTGTAACATTATCAACTTTAATTGCAGGTGACATTTAACGAATACAACGGCATCTTAAGCCGTGCGCCAAACTGAGAAGTAATTATTTTTTACCCCTGACAAAGGCGAGAGTTTGATGTTTAAATCTAAAGCTGAAACCAGCCTTGTGTGTTATTTTTGTTTGTTTTGTTTTTAACTCTTCATCTAATCTGCAAGTTACATTTTCATCCTGGGTAGCATATGTTGGAAAGACTGTCGGGCATCCCACCCTGACAACAACCAGACTACTACAAACTTCAATGTTCAAGTGCAAGAAGAGGTTGTTCAACATCAAACCGATGTCTCCTGCTGGGCCTGCTTAAAAAATCAAAAAGCTTAGGAGAAAAATACTTTATTTATATAAAAATAAAAGCTTTAAATGCCGGGCTTCAACAATCTCCCCATGCAAGGGAAATAATTACCAATACAGTAAAATAACAGTCTACACATTAAAAAAATATCATCCAACCCATACAAAAACTGGATTTAGTACATTTTAAACTTGTACTAAAAATGAAACAAACCTTGGCACCCTGGGTAAACATTTGAAAAAGACCTTAAAAACATTTGTCGTTATGATAGCATGGCCTATTTTTAGCGGTAATATTTTGATAAATGGATCATTAAATCACCCAAGCAGTTATTGTAGACTCATCTAATCATTGCATTATATAAATATACATAAAAGGTCATTTTCATTTTTAGGTAATTAAGTAAATAAAATGTTTATGCAAGACTTTCTATTTTCCAAGTGAAACATGGTGATGGTAGCATCATCCTGCGGGAATACTTTCCCTCATCAGGGATGCTGGCCAGACCTGATGGGAAGATGGATAACAGCAAATAAAGTGCAGGAATGTTGCATGACTTTGTATTTCAATGCGGCGGAAGTATGAAGGGGGAAGAAAAAAAACTTGTTTTTCGTAAAATGTCATCCTTTAGATAGAAAATGGAAGTAAAAAGGGACAAAATGGGATAATTTAGGTGGAAAAGAGTGTAGAATGGGACGAGGTGGTGTGAAAATTGGTGAAGGGGCGAATTGACCCTTTTGGTACCATGTTGTGCCATTGACCACATCAAATGTAAAACTGGGGATCGACCCTAAAACAAAATGATCTTAAGCTTTTAATAGAGTCCACATATTACGGACTGAATTAAAAATAAACTGACTTTCGTATTATCCCTATTTCAAGTATTTCCCGAGGCTGACAGTTAATTTGGCGTATAATCCTACAGTACTTCACCAATTTGAGGTAATGTTTGGGCAGGCAGTTCTGAAGTGAGTCGTTGGAGGACAATTATTAAAGGAGAAACCCGTTAGGATCTGGAAAACAGTTACAAATTAAGTAAGCGTAGCAAATTATTCGGTTTGGTTTGGGAAAAGCACAGGAACTAAATGGAAGTGCAGTTGTCAATTAAGTTCCTTTATTATCCATTAAATTTATAATTAAGAAAACTACACCTTAATTTGTTGTGGATTTTTTATTTTTTATTATTCCACACAAGTGGATGACAGTAAAAGATCCATCTCTGTGGAATAGTAAACTGGAGTTTAATATTTTTAGCTTCTGCTGTATAGCTCAATTGATTTATAACCGCAGACGTCTAAAAGCCTGAGGTTTTGAGACCGCTTATGTTAGATAAGGACTTGGTCTGATCAAAGGCTTGGCTGTCTGTCGGTTCGGCGAGAAAAACATTGAGCGAGAAGGAAGTGGGGAGGCATTACCGCTGCTAAAATGTGATAATTGATTATAGCAGGGAGAGCTGTGAACAAAGTATCCGCTTCCAGGTGGATTATTTTTTCAGATTTTTCCAAAAAGACCAAAACTGGACATAAACAAAATATGTCAGAGAGAAAATAAAAAAAAAGGAACATGATAGCACTTTTATTGCCATCAAACATTGAAATTAAATGGGGAGTTAATATCAGGCCTTTTCAGTTTAACAGCTCATTTCAATGCTTTTTTCTTTTTCTCACTTTGATACCTTGTGGGCGGACAGGGCACATCCAGCTGAAATACATAAGAATGAAGCGGCGTTTAGGTGTGCTGTTTTCAAAGCATCGAACGCCACGCATTAATCTCCAGCCGGTGGATTCACCCACTCATGACTGGCACAAGCTGGTGAAAGCTCACGCGTCGCCTCGCATGGCTTAAGCACTATGGGGACTCGGCTTACAACTGTCACGAATGCGCACACCACATTATTATCTCAATAAGCCACACTATCCCCCCACACCCACCCCCCTCGTACTCCGCTGCCGCCACCGAGCTGATAAAAACTGGGCCGGCATAACTAGAGACGGAGAGGGTGACCCAGAACTGTCAGGGCCCTTCCACAGTGGGCACGCCTGGGCTCCACAAGCGAGCACATGTCGCCGAAATCATCCTCGACTTTTTTTTTTTTTTTTCTTTGGCACCTCCATTTCTTCTGGCGATAACTTGTGGCTGAGCTCAGCCCCAGCCACTTGATCCAGGACTGCTCCACATAACCAGAATAATCCCCCTATCGCCGGGGTCCAAAAGAGCAGATCTACTCTGTAATTACTGGGTGGCTTTGATGTGTTCCCATTCATTAGACTTGCGAGGAAAAAAAAGAAGAAAAAAAAGATTACTTATCAAAAATAAAACCAGCCCTGGAGGAAAGAAAACAAAAAAAACTTGTTTTGTTAGGACACTTTCTTGCAAACAGAGCAGGTTCACTCATAATTAGGAGACTGTGTTTAATAAACGCTTGGTCAATGCAATTATATCTGACTGTAATAAAAACAAAAAAAAAAGTAGAATCAATTGAGATTAAGTAAATCAGAACATATTGTTTATTTTGTCATGTTACACCCACAAAGTTTGATAGTTTATTTTCTTTGGTTTTTATGGAATCGACCAATACAAAGATGTGCTTGATAGGGGAGAAATACAATGCACTTTTTAAGCAAATCTACATACGTATTAGTTTTGGTTGATTTTGGCGGCCAGTGGAGAAAAGCGGTAGAGTTTGGCCTGAGGGAAGACTGCATTTCCCATGAGGACTTGCGTATACCACTTAAAATCCTGATCCTGGTCGCCTGCAGTTGGATTGAAGTAAATTTCTGTTTCCAATGGGTGTGTGAAGGATGAATAGCAATGAGGCGAAACAATGTCAAATGAGGATATTGAAAATAAGAAACGGGGGAAGTGACGTATGCCTTATAGAAGTCAGCACATTTTTTGTTGTTTTGTGTGGCAGGATTCCTGCCACCCTCCTCAAAGTTACTTAGTGCCGGTTATCGCAATACGGACCCCCTAAGGCCGTGACAGAGTTGTCATTCAACGAGCTGTAAGTCGACGTATAATCAGGGAAATTATTAACATATTTTAGGAAGGTTGAAAAGCCAGTGTTGCTTTAAATCTGTAAAAAATAAAAGTCTGAGAATTGTGACGTGAATTTGATGGTATACCGTCAAACAACAGACTACAGCTGTGTTTAATTGATGCAAAGTGCAGCTGTTCTGTGTATGTAGGCCTCAAATTTTTGTTAGAAGATATTAGAGAATGAACTAACAAAAGTCGTATATAAAAGAAAACTACAAATATGCTTAAAGTAGTTCAGGTTTCAAATATTATAGTTTTTCACTCTGAAAGATTTATTCCCGTCTTTACATGTCGCCTAGCAACTGTGATGGTGCCGAAGCAAGCTGGGAATATTCTTGAAATCAGTGTTTCTTTTTTTGTTTTTTGTTTTTAAAAACTTATTTATGTCCTTTTTCATAAATCAAGCAAAACCACTTAATTAAGCTTATAACTTTTGCATCACCAACTATATTTAAAAGTATAACTCTTTCCCACTTCGTCCCCCATCGCTACAACAACCTAAATCGTACGTTCAATAATAAATCAGGAAGAACAAAACAGACATATTCCTAAAATGCAGGTAGAAGAAACCGCATTGCCTCATTTGGAGGCGCTTCTTAATTTTCTAAATCCTTCTGTGTCGTAATCGGCCCTCAAACGCAGCCTTCAAAGGATGCAGCCCTTTGAGATTGAACACATCCTTTATTGCCCAGAAATGGAGAGTGTGGCACGACTGCAAACTCAAATCTGACATTCAAATCTGGCAACTGTTGGTGGAGAACCAAAACAAATAGCATTTTCACAAAAACGTTGAATATTACACAAAAAGTGTTGGCAGGCTTGTAACCACAATGCTTGGTGGGAATCTGTCCCACCTGTGAATATCCCACAATGTTGTGCGATTGGGACGCCATGTGTTCATCTCAACTTTGGTCAAGCCTTGGCACAAACTGGTTAGACGCTGCTAAATGTTTGTTTAGATGGAATATTGTTTAAGGTCAAAGACGGCCCAGTCAAAGTCCAAATAGGCTTAAAATGTCATGTTAAACTTTTCAACTGGTATATGAAACTTTAAAAAGAAATGCATCTGTAATTGTAGGTGGCTAATCCAACTGCAGAGTCAGCAATTAAGATGTTTATTTGTAAACCAACAGAAAAATACACTTTTAATGTTCTTAGTTTCAGAAGCTCATAAGTAAACTTTGTGCTTTCAACATGACATGTTATAAAGTGAACCCAAACCATGTGCACGATTTGGGGGATGTTCAGGGAATAAAACGTCTCAGACATTACGCCCTGCTACTATTTATTCTGTGTTTATACTTGCGTTAGTTTTAAACGTTGAAGGGAAGGAGAAATTCAAAACATATCTTTTAAAAGAACCTTGGATACATTTTTTACGAGCAGCTCGACTGATCCCTTTGTACGTGGACACGGACGGTGAATCCGTTGTACACGTGGAGAAACTAGATAGTTAATGTGAATTCTATTTCTCACTTCCCCCGAATAGATGAGGAATGCATTATTCATGGCTCCGAGGGGACAGCAACTTGTCTTTTAGTAAATTCATCCACCTCCTTCATCCTGCACTCTTTTTTTAAGCCTCAAATCTGGAGAAAGGTCTGACACAGCATGAAATTAATCAGTGCCTTTCTATTAAAAAGGAGTCACACTCTAATTTTTACAGTCCCAGACTAATCTGCTTTTCAAACATTAGGCTTGAAAGCAGAGTTTACATTTTAGAGTAGCTTAATTCTCGACTAAACAAGACAATGTCCTGACTGAAACCGCTCCCCAGATAATGCTCGTTCCAACAGAGCAAACAAACAGGAAGCGCCAGCAATTTAACGACTGCTTTCTTCAATGCAACACTTATCCAATTAAGCGCTTTGGCTGGAGTCGTAACAAACTTGCAGGATTTAGTGTGCAGATATCAGTGATGTAGCACTTCTGCCCCAGACAGTGACTCAGGCTGCAGCCGTTGGAAAACCGCAGAAGGTGACCCGACAAAATAGAATAAGAAAAGTTTTGTTTATAACTTTCAGGCTATTATAGCAGGATTTTAATATAAACTATGTCAGCGAAAAAGGGAAAGAATGTCTAGATTTTAGTTGAAAACTATGAGGATTAGCATCATCTAGGCACGATACTGGATACTGTAGAAAGCAGTTTTTTATGTCTCTATTCACAGCTTTTTTGGGAGCCCTTCCCTTCACTTTTATTTATATATATATATATATATATATATATATATATGTGTATAGCCTTATCCTGTAAAGATTTAGCTTTTAAAATGTATTCCTGCTTTGTTCTTGGCATCCTACTAAGGTAAAAATGCTACTTCAGCATTCGGGAAGTAAAATGAAGAGAACGGGATGGTTATTAGCTTGTTATTAGCCACTGGAGCTACGCAGCGTTGATTGGGCTGATCACTGAGCACAGTGAGGACTGACCGGCCCATGTTAAGTCAGCCCACCTCATATTTACCACAATGTATAATTATAAAAGGCAAATTTAAACCATGTTAGGATATTTTTACAGAGGAGTTATAGGAGTTTAGAAAAAAAAAGTTACAAAACAAAATGATGGGTTAGTTGGTTTTTTGACATTTGCGATAAATAAAAACTATTCGAGACACTACAGAGGCAGGGTGAGAGCACGCCTCCCCAGGTCATCAGTCAATACAAGGCCAACACTGTGCGAAGCCCGACCACAACTTACCTGATGTAATAGTCGTTCCTGATGAGCAACAGATGCTGAAGGATTGACAGAAAGTAGGTTTCCGAGATGGTGTCTTTCACCATGTTTGACAGGAGATGGTACACTTCATTCATATCAGTGAGGGAGCAAGGTTAGGGAAAAACAACTTTTATTTTGTTTCTTCTTCTTCTTCTTTAAATCAGATAGCTATAAAAGCATCCAGTCTGACAAACTCATTCAACTCCGGTGAACATTTAAAAGGTATTACAGTTTGTTTTCATTAGTAGATTTTATTTTTTTTCTTCCCCATCTTCTGACAGACATCATTGCACAAAAGTCAACAGAGATGTAATTTCTCCTTTCTGCCGTCTCTCGGGCGAGCGGTGACACAGTAAACTGCTAGGTTGAGGAGGTGGGGGAGTGACATTGAAGCGGTTTCCCAAAGGGTTCATATGTCACTCCAGACCTTTCAAGGAATAAGAAACTAATTACATGAAGAAAAAAAAGCCACACGATCCTCTTATCTTTCTACACCAACAAATCTAGAAGATCTGATCTGTTACAAGCGCGCACACAGAAGAAAAAAAAATTTAGGTTATTAAACTTGCAGGAGCTATTGATTGTGTCTCTTGGCTTTGCTTTTCTAGAGGAGGTTGTACTGATGGGTTGACATATGAAGCTGCGGGTAAATCTAACGCTCTACATTTAAATCTAATGAGCAATTCGTCAGGATTGCGAGGATTTTTTTTTTAACCTTTCCTCGGCTTAAACAAGTAAAGTTGTTATAAAAGGATGAAACTTGATTTGTTCTCTTAAAAAAAAGCAAAGAATTTATGAAAACTGTAATTTCCCAATAAGAGAAAGCAGAGCTTAACCATGCAGTCTCCTCCTGTCTGGTCAGATTTTTATATATACACATCAAAGACATGTCGGTTGTTCATTTTTGGCATTTAATGATTCATGTTAGCCACCGTTTTCCACAGTGAAACAATTGCGCATCCATTTGTGGAGATTTTCTAAAACAAAACTTTTGGATTTGAGAAAAAAAATCTACAAAAGGTTAAAATGTACTCATGCAAATTATTTGGATGGGTGATGGTGACCCCTGGAGTCACTAGCAATGACCCCACCCGCTGTTTAAGGTGAAGTAGAAAGACCCAGGAAGGAACCAATCAAACAGCACAGATATCGATGGACTCTTCTCAAGTATTACAGCTGTAAAGGTTCATTTCATTTTGTGCCTCTCCCCCTATATCAACAACAAATTCATAAACGAATCAACCTAGCTTTAGCCTAAAAGCTGGATAAATGGCAAGAAGCAGAAAACTAATGTCAACCAATCAGCATGCTCTGAGGCATTTTCTCAGTATTTGTTTTGTAAAGTGAATATATTTGATCAGGTTTATATAGATTTGACTCAAAATGTTGCCCTCTGTTTTTGCCACTTAAAATGAATGAAGCTGAGAGTTTTCACCTTAAGTTTCAACTAAATTATTATGACATCGATGCTCATCGTGGGCGCATGTGCACTTCTGAGCGATGAATCTGAGACTTTCTTTTGAGATGATGGAAATCCAAACATGAATCGTTTACCTCCACAAACCGTGTTAAAAAATTATCCACAAAGTCATCGGCTGCCACGGCCAATGTACGGAGAAAGAGGAAATTCAGCATCTATGGGTTGGTCCACTCGCCAGATTCCTTGATGCATTTGAAAAAGATCAATGCTTTTAAAAGCTCTCCTAATCAATGTTAACAGTGTCTGTAATTAAAATGCTTCAAATTGTATTTATGGATTTCCTTCTTTTAAGTAAAGTGAAATTAAAGCTTTTCGACAGTTCCCCAGAACTACCTGCATAAAAAGGTCTAAGAGAGTTAACCAACCCACTGAGATTCAATTATAACCTCTCCACAGCTGAGTTTCAGGAGACGAGAGAAAGAGCTCACCCTGGGAGATAACCCGGCCGCGCTCATCTATCACTAAACTTCGGACATAGCTCTGCTGTACAACACTGAGCTTTTCCGTCCCCCAATCAAAGCTCTTACTCCTCACTCCTGGTTTCTCACTCCTGTCTCCTTAAACTCCCCCCCCCCCCTCTCTCTCTCTCTCCAAATAATGAATAAACATGAGAGAAAGTCAAGTGTGATGTGGGGCACTCAGTGGTGGGGGTCAATCAATCACCTTTCCACAGTTCATTAATATTTATCAGGGGCCTGGAGTCATCTCCTCAGCACCTGAAACCCGGAGCTGGACAGAGGAGATGAGTCTCTTCAGGTTAATATTTATGAAACCGCTGGGAGGAACGAGACACATGCGCAGGGAGCTCAGGTGGTAGGAGCTCTGCCTGTGTGTGTGTGTGTGTGTGTGTGTGTGTGTGTGTGTGTGTGTGTGTGTGTGTGTGTGTGTGTGTGTGTGTGTGTGTGTGTGTGTGTGTGTGTGTGTGTGTGTGTGTGTGTGTGTGTGTGTGTGTGTGTGTGTGTGTGTGTGTGTAGGCTTCAAGCAGACAAAAGGGACAAGGGCTAACCTGCGTTTTCCAGTCATGGCCATACCTCACAGATCAATACCACATTGTCCTTGGAAACAAACATTAGGCCTGCTCATTTGTGAACCCGCTCAAGCACATCATTAATCCAGCTACCCCCCCACACACACCCCCTTCCCGATCTCTATGCACACATACACAACTACTCCTCCTCCTCTCACAAGTGTCACACCAGATTGTCACTCACGGTGGCATTTCTGCGCTGTTACAAGGGCTGCGAAAGAAAACGGTCGCAGGAGTGAACATCTACATAGTGTCAGAGTCTGGTTCGTCTGCTCACAATGTCAGCCATTCATACATGGCCCCGGAGAAGATTTCTGAATTATTAAAGCGCTCTTCTCTGGGATGTCAGGAGAAGTTTGCCACTCAGGAATAAATCCGTCTACTTCTTATTAGTCGCATCGGCGAGACTTCGACGGTGACTTCGAATCGCGGCTACAGGTGCATCTCGGGTTGTTTTATAACGCTGTTTCAACTGAAAAGTGTAACATCAAGTGTTATTTCAGTCAGCTAATAAAGGAGACCAAACCTAACCTAACAAAAACTAGAAAAGGGCAAGAAAAAAACTATTAAAGTGCAAAAAATTTTATACAATCTTGGGGAAGATTGTTGATTCCTTCAACTAAAGTTTATTGTTTGTTTTTTATTTTTTTTATAAAAATGATGGAAAGTATAGTGGAGCGAAAAAGTTCAGCTAATTGAAAAATATGTTAATGTACTGTGCCGTGTATCTGCACTCAGTGCTTAGTCTGGGCTTCCTTGGCATGAGCTACTAAATTAATGTGGTTTAGCTTAAAGACTGAGGCCCTGTTGATAGAAAATGGTTGTTTAAATAGCAGCCTTCAGCTCGTCCGCTTTAAGTTTAGCATCTCATCTTTCGCTTTACAATGCTTTATAGAGAAACTGTGGAGCGTAGGGTTAGGACAATTACAGCCTTACCCTCGTCACTACGCTGGATATCAGAACGTTTCGTATGATAGGTGGTCAAACCTCCTAAACTGCTCTTTCCACTAAACTCTCCAATAATAGGCTTGGATGATAACTGTGTGTGTCTGTGTGGTGGATGTGACAGATTTGCTAGATCCTTTTCAAATGAAATATGTCGATAATATAAAATAGGTTCACTAAAATATATTTTTCATTGCCAAAAATTTAAAATTAGCAGAAGCTAGTCATCAAAATGAACTGAAACATGTTCTTTTAATACAGTGTGATAAACGTATATCATACGAATTTCACCTTTTGAACTATAATATTAAAACTACTATATTGAGATTCCCCTAGTTTAAACAATTTATTTCTTACACTAAGGCTAAAAAAAGGACAAAAAGCAAAATAAACAGAAGAGAAAAAGATTTTTAACAAAAACAGCCAATACAAAAACTGAAAAAGCCGTAGGTTAAGATGGCCGGGTTATTTACCAAGCATACCTGTCCAGGGATAGATCGGGATATTGTGCTTTGACTCACCTAATCCTCCTCTAATGAACAAAGCCATGAGGCGGATTTAGCTTGCAAAGCTGGACCAAAGCGACAACACGCAGTGCCGGGCACATCACGACTCCATATATAGCAAAACAAATGACAAAAGGATATTCCATCTCAGCGCGGATGTCGTCCAGGCGATGCGAGAGCTCAATAAAGTCTTCATCTTTGTTCTCATTGAACACCTTCAGCTGGATGTCCAGCTCCTCAGTCTTTTTTAGCTCCTGAAAGTCAGTGAAATATGTAAGAGTTAAAAGTGTGTTTATACTAAATTTGCTGAAAAATGCTCAGTGAAAAAGGCATTTAACAAAAATGTTTGGCAAAAATATTCACATTCGATTGAATCTCTTCACAATCTGTCATATTGCGACTACAAATCACCTTAGTGGATGTTTTATTTACTATGCATAACCCTATGATTTATAACTGGTGGCAGCATCATGCTGTAGAAACACTTTCTTTTTTTTTTGCCAGTCACAGATGATAAGAAGATGAATAATTACAAAAATCCGGAGATCGGTTAGCAGGTTCACTTTCAAGTAGAATAACCAAAAAACAGAAAATAACAAGGGAATAATTAAAGGTTAGAGCAAAACGGTGTTATAATGGCCCAGTTAAAGGCCAGACCTAAATAATATAAATAAATATGCGTTTAAATTGTTTTAATCAAATTTGATATAAAATAAACTACCATGAAAAAAGCTAGAAGCTGTAAATTCAGTAATAGCTCCATCTACTACCTCTCCTTAACGTCAAATTATTAAATACATTGAAGTGTGTGGTTATAATTTGAAAATAAAACTTGCGTAAAAGCAGGGTTGAGAAAAAAAAAAAAAAAAAAAAAAAAAAAA
>JAVLVB010000433.1:4389572-4401930 GCA_032876305.1 Orestias chungarensis | reverse complement strand
ATATCTCTCTCTCTCTCTCTCTATATATATATATATATATATATATATATATATATATATATATATATATATATATATATATATATATATATATATATATATATATATATATATATATATATATAGATAGATAGATAGATAGATAGATAGATAGATAGATAGATATATATATATATATAGATAGATATATAGATAGCTGATATTCACCCATAACAGCACTGGGACTGTTCACAGCTGTATCACTCCGCTACACCAGAATTCTAAAAGTTAATTTTAAATTATACAAAGTAGCTTGTATGCAGAAAATGTTATTGTTTGTAGCATAGCAACATTTGTGTTGGCAGAATCAACAGATCATCAAATAAATCACAATCTTTTGCAGTATAATATTGCTAACTAATAAAATGTGTTTGTAGAACTGTTGTATAAAAGCAATATTACACTGGAGGTCGTGCTATATCGGGGAACATCGGCACATGTGATTTTCTGCGACACAATTGATATAAAAAGTTATTGATTGCACTAAAACAGGAGGCTGTGCACTCAAGTTTTGTGTCTCAGTGAACTTACAATTGTTTGCAGTCTTACAAAAGAAAAGCAGTCATTTTTAAATTACAGAAATAAATGTGTCTATCTTGTCTAGATTATATAAACTTTATCTCTAGAGTTGTAAAAATTACAATTTTGGCTGAAAACCATACATTTTACCCCAACCAACAGACTCCAAAAAACTCCATTAAAAGACTTCCATGAGTGAACGAAACTATGCAGCTCATTAAAAATGTTCTTGTTCAGTGTCGCATGGAAGGTTAAGAGAACTGCTTCAAAGAAGAGAAGGGGGTCACAATGTGTGATCAAAACCAGAGGAAATTTGAAACAGTGAATTTCCTTTATCTTCAATTGTAGCCTGAATTGCACTAAAACACGTTTTAACGACATTATCAAAGTCTAGCTGTGCAGTGCATCACATGCTGTGGATTTAAAGTCTATTAATTTCCCCGTATCAGCAAAGTATTTTAATTTACCCCACAATTAGGAGAGCTTCATTTAATTAATGGCAAAATTTAAAGGAAAACAACAGCCTACTGATAAAAAAAATATCTTGTTTTGTCCTCCGTTGCTCGCTTAATCGGTTTCCTACATGACTTTTTTCATGACTTCTCATGCCCTGCAGCTAATCCAATTCCTTAAGCAATTCCTTGCTTTGGACTCTTAAAAAAAACAGGAAAAAACCCATGCTTTGAGTGGTTTTATTGTTGCTGTTAGATGGTTTTTTTTCCTGTTCCTGAAGAACAAAAGTGAAAATGAGAGGTGTGCTACTTTGCCGCCCTCTTTCAGAGTCCGCCGAGATTCTACTTGACAGCAACATAGGATAAAAAAAACAAGAAAAAAAAAAGCAAGGGGGGCATATTTGTGGGATGTGAGAGGAAACCAAAAATAAAGGTGAGAAAAGAAATGAGAAGAAAGAGGAAATGTGACAAAGAAAGAGGAACTTTTCCTTTTACTGCATCTTTATTTGTTGGTAAAACAGAAAAGACCCATTCAGTGAGAGTGTTGAAAGAGGCAGGTGTCTCATTTTAATAAAGAAGCGGCAATGAAGCATTGAGAAGATAATAGTGGCCCCAACGATCACATCTAGTAATGTCCTAGAGGAGAGATGTGATATGGACGAGGTGTGCCGAGTTATAACTGGATCAAACATCAAACACAGTGGCATAACTGTCGATGCGCCTCATGTCTGCTCCCTTTAGGATACTATGTTTCTTAAAGGCGTTTTGTTGAATTGTCAGTTTAATTTTTTTAATGATTTTCCCATTGAGCCGTTTTGGATCATCACGCTAACCTGGAGCTGCTGGGCCTCGTGGTTCTCCAGTCCCTCCACAATCGGAGCGAACCTCTCTTTGTTGTTCCTCTCTGCGGCAATCGTCATGGCAGCCAGAATCCTGTCCAGGCTGCAGGGGACAAGGTAAGCAAACAAACACGTTTATCGCCGCACTATAACATTTAGGATGCAAACATGACCAATATAAACACAAAGTATTATTTTGTGTCACATGTGTGAACTCTGCTGTAACTGCAACACTGGCACCTTCTGGACGCCACCTTGCCGTCACTAAGGTGTGCATGAACAAACAAAATATGTTTTTGTTGCAAATGGGGTCTGTTAAAATGCCTATAATAAATGCATTTGGCTGACTAATGTGAAGGAAAACCTATTGAGTGTTTAAAAGGGCTCAAGGTGATTCCTTTTTGTGAACTGAATCATTTCAACCTAAACTGAAAATAAAAAAAACAACAAAAAGTGTGGCACAAACAGCAGAGGTAAACTAAAGTCCTTTGAGCAATTATCTAAACTTTTCATGACAAATAATGCTAATTTTAAATGCAGTAATGCCATAACAACTAATATAGATGCAGAGTCTGACCCGATGGATTTGTTCTCGAGAGTTTTTTGTGTCTACCTGTTTGAATGTTTTATATGTGGGATAAAAAAAGTCTCTGTATAAAAAGTGTTGCTGGGTTTAAAATGCATTTTCAGGTGATCCAGGCGCATATAGAAAGAATTTCTTCTTCTTTTCTCCCTCTGTGGACTGTGTTAAGTGTTTTCTTAAAACTCTGGATGTCTTAACACGGTACCAGCTGGTACACCTGACAAGCATGGCGTAACATTATAAGTCTTATGGTCCCGAGATCAGTCCATCATTCCAAAATGGAAACTTGAAAAGGATTGGTCTTGAGTAATCCAATGCAAAGTGAAAAAGCCTGAACAGTTTTGAAAGGAAAAATGGAAGACTATTACAGCACCCAGATGTGCAAGCATAATAACTACGTAAAAGTATCTATTAATGCTGTCACTTATTGGATGTGTTTTATTTCCATTTAATTCTGATTATTTTGTAGAAATGTATTTATTGTTTGTCAAAAACAAAACATTTTGTTGCATCAGCCTCAATTCAAAGTATTAAAAAGGCTCAAAAGTCAAAGGGTTTACTATTTCTATAGACTTTAGATTTGTAATAAATGCAAAATCAAAATAGCTGAAATCTTTTCATTACTTTTTAAACATATGCTGCATTTTTTATTGCCTGCTTTTTCAAAATGCACGATGGAGTAAATTGAGGCTTTTGATCGTGATGTGATGCAAACTGTGAATAGAAGACCTTTGCAGGGCGTGTGTTTAATCACATGAACCAAACACAGCTGCTGCTGCTGCTACATCCTCCGCTACTGTTGTGATTAGCGGCTGATAAGTAAGGAGGAGAAATCACGCGTCCGACCAAAGGGGCTATCTGTGCAGAGCGTGGCTTACACGGAGATAAACGGAAGAATCCTAAGACAGGCGTTACAAAGTCAGCCTAAAACATGACGAGCTCCATACGGAGCAGCTTTAAAACATGTTCAGACGGCGCTACAAAACTGGAGAGATAGATTTTCTTTAACTCCTCGTGTTTCCTTTTGATGCTGTCAGGTGAAAAAACGGTGCTGAACATTAGACAGATTCCGGCTAAGTCAGATTTCCGGAGAAGTTTCGGAACAGGAAAAAAATAAAATAAAATAAAAGCGACACCTCAGCTCCTTCGGCTGTCACTTCCTGCCACACACGGACATTTTAAGGCACGCCTGTGATCTTGTTTAACTCCAATTTGGATTATTTGAGTGACAACGGTGAGAGAATATACTAAGATGAGACACAGAGAGGTCTATGGCACCACTAAATGATTATGATAGCAGTGTTTATGTTAAACCTATGTGGTGACTAAACAGAGCACGAGTGTGATTTACTCATTAACTGCATCGGAGCGTGCATTAATGATAATGCTGTAGATATTATGTGTTATGACAACATTTTGCTCACTCCAGCAGGTAAATTATTCATCATGAAAGTGTGTCTTGTTAAGCTGATGAACTTCGATATGATTTTATCTTGCATGAACTGAAGTTAGGACCGCTTTTGTTAATGTTGATATTGTACGGCCCAAAAAAAATAAAACAAATCACGTCATATATCTTGATAGGCAACAGGAAGAAACACACTTTTTTAAACAACAATTATTTCTATAGTCACTTATCTGCCCTATATATATATATATATATATATATATATGTAGGCAGATATTTTCTTAGGAACAATGTAAAAAAGATCCATTTCTATCCAAATGGTCTTTATTTGAAAGTGTTAAAACTGAGGAAAACATGTTCTAACAAGACAATATCCAAATAGGCACACCAATTAACTAAACATCAATAAAATACTATTTTATTTTATTTCGGTAAAGTTACATGTGAAATTGAACAGTTCAGTATCATAAACCCTAAGTTTAAAAGCTTTACATGATATAATAGCCGTTATGCTTATTCTGTGCTGACTTTAGACAGGCAGAAGTTTAAGAGGCTCCCCGAACTCGGCTTTTTCCTTAAACGAGAACGCGGGTTTGTTTATTTCCTCGACTGCATCACGACTCGACTTTGAGCTGCTGTTGTTATTCTGCACCGGCCCAGTGGGAGACAACAGGAGCGCTCACATAACTCCAATTTAAAGGCTGTGAAGCAAGTTATGTCCAAAGCAGATGGACAACGCCGCGTAGAACAATGTGTTTTCTTGCACTGAGGTTATCAGTAGATACAGTATACGATAGTTCACAGTGGATAAACACAGCATGGATATTAACTGTGGGCTGTAATCTCTAGAAAACTTATAAATAACCTTGAAGGAAGAGGACTTGAACAGCAATATTTGCCGTTGTTGCTGTTTAACTTCGGAGGTGTGAACGCAGTAAAGAAGCACCGGGCTTCCTGTGTTTGTCCCCCGTAAGGAACTCAAACTGTGCAGCTCAGTTTACACACCAGCTAAGATTTACTGAGAAACAAAAATAAGGCAACAAGAGCAATTAAAGGGCTACACAACCATAATATATCCTGCTGTTTAGAGAAAATGCATCCCTTCTGTCAGATTCCAATAGAAAGCACTAAACACACAGATGTGTATTGACAGCATCAGTCTGGAGATGGTTATGAAAGAATGACCACCAACACATATGTAGCTTTTCAAAGGAGTTACCAAGTATTATTATTTTCCTTTTTTTAATTAAAGATCACATCTTTTGAAAAAGATGCACATGGCTTTAAATTAGACTTGTAGCTTAACGGAAAACCACAAGGTTTTAAGCCTTGTGATTTGCTTTACCGTATTTTCCCCGACTACAGGGTGAACCATAATATAAGCCGCACCCAGAATTATTCATTTATTTTGAAATGGAAATATGCATATATAAGCCGCTGCTATCCACTGAACTAATTACAGGCAGTTTAGCTGAACATAACTGAACTGATTACCATAGTTTCTAAAACAGTTCCCCCTAACATTAAAGTAAAAGTGCTTGCGCTATATCAAAATTCCCATGATGAACCTGATTTCCACCTATTTAAGCTGCATTCCCCCCCGAACAAGTTTGGAGCGTCAGAAGCGTCTGGTCTGTTGCTAAAAACGCTCGCGTTAGGAAGTCTGAACGTTCGCCACTGGAGTCTTCAGCGTCAACCAATCAGAGATTGCCTGCTATATGATGTAGGGACTAACTTTCCAACGAGGTGAAAGTAATAAGTCTGATGTATTACTTGTTTTCGTGTTGAAACCTTAAAACAAGTAAAACAGTCTCTCTTTAATTATACAACTGATCATATTAAACAGTTTGTAATAATCAGCATAAAAGGGTTGTTTACTAGCTGAAGATTGTTGATGTTGATCATTCCTGGTAGTAGGTTTTATAACCTGAAATCAGTTTAGATGCCCAGTTTTAATGCGTTCCATGTTCATTATAGTCTGCGTGTGTTTCTTTCAAACTTATTAGAACATGCATATAATCTATTTTTTAATACCTTTTGGTTTTCTAAACTGTATATCCTACAAATCATATTTTATTAACACCCTTTTGTTATGGAAACTCCAAAGACCTGCACACGAAACCGTCGCTTCTGACTTTTAAAACTTCTGATCAGTTCTCCGCCAGGTGAGAACTAATCAGATGCGATCAGTTCAACTCACATGTTATCCTCCCCAATGATGCAGACGGCCGAGAGAATTTTGACGATCTCCGTCATCATGTTGGTCTGTTTGGGGTCGATCGCCCTTGCCAGCAGCAACAAGCTCCTTTCGTCTCCCAGGATCCTTTGCAGGCCATACTGTAAAACACGGAGGGAGATGAGGCCAAAATAGAGAATAGGTCCGTCGGGTATAAATTAATGAGAGCATTTAGATTCATGGAGAACTTTCACATAGAATGAAATATAAATTACACAAGAAGCTGTAGTGTATGAAGTTATAGTTAGCCTTAATCATCTTTAAAAGAGGCCCGCTTTAAGGCCGTGGGAGGAAAAACCACAAAGATGATAAATTGATTTAATTCAGGACAGGACTGCAGGGACAAATACTTATAGTCTCCTGCACCTTTTTAGTCTCAGCACAATTGGAGGACGGGGTTCAGATGACCACGTGTTGGGAGATTCACTCCACAAGAAGCACCATCAGTTGTGCATGTAACCTTGAAATGTGGTCCGCTTTTTAGAAACTGAGATAATTAAAATTTTAGAAACTTTGAACAGTGAAATTGGCTTTAATATTATCAGCCGGTGAACAACAAATTGCAAATAAGGTTGGAAACCTTACAACCTGTGCTAATTGTACAGAAAAGTTTTTATTTTTGTAGATTCAAGTGTCTCAGAGCTCACTGATATTTGCATTTTATTTAAAATATAAAATTAAAATTAGAGTCCAGAGCAAATTAACTTTAAATATTTCTACATAAGATCGGCTAAACAAAATTTAAAAAATGAAAATAAGAACAAGAAAGAAAGAAAGAAAGAAAGAGTAAAAAAGGACATAAAGGAGAACATAAAGAAGAAAAAAACGAAACATGAAGACAATGAGTATAAAGTCTGGAAAAAGATTGAATGAATCAGTTAAGGGTATAAATCTATTTCTTTTATTAAGCCATACAAACCTTATTGTTCATGAAAGCCTTTAAGCACTGGATAAGTTTATGCTGGTTGCGTTTATCAATATTATCTTGCCTGCAGAAAAAAACAGGATGTATTAAAACGACGATCTTTTGAGATTATTGTTTTAAATGATGACACAGGTGTTGTTTGGATGTGTTGACTCACTGTTTTTTGTCCAGAAGCTTTTCCAGGTTTTCCAGGAGAAGGCCGAGGCCCTCATGGCCGAAGTTGTTGACCCAGCTGGAAAAACAAAACAAAACAAAAGACAGAAAAATATCAGAACAAACTGCCTTAATAGCTTCCCTGTGGATGAACTGGATAGATAGTTTCCCTACTGAAGGAATGTATCATTTATGCTAAAAGCAGTTTAGACCTTTAGAAAATCAAGTTAGAGTTCCCCTGGACTACACGCTGCAGTTTTTGTAGTTTTAAAGCTAGACTAATAACATTGAAAGTCAACATTGCCCTCTCCTTGACACCGAATGTACTCTGCATTAGCCCCGACTTTAAACTGCAACCATTTACACACAAATGAGCATCCATCCATCCTAGCCGACGTTCTCGGTGCCGAGCGGGTTTGCATCCGGGCCCCGACGCGAGCAACTATTATACTGTGCCGAAAGATTAAGCAGCGCAAGTAAGATAACGCCGTAATCGATAATGGATCGAGAGAGATAATTGCCTATGAACCGCCGGCGTACCGGGAGACGGCAAATGATCCGGTGCAGATGAGCCTGTTGTCTAAGACGAGGAACCGAGTGGTCGCAGCCAGTTTATGACATTAGCTGCACTTGTGTTTGGGCTCTCAACTGTCAGTGACACAAAATGCATGAAGCAATTTTCCAGCATTACCAAGGCACAAGTCAATGATTTATCCCCGCCCTTTTTTTCCCTTTTTTTTTTTTGACAATGATTTGAAATAATAATTGAAGCCGTTTGTATTGACTCAGTGAGTCGTGAGAGACCCTCAATTAGAGATGAGATGCGTTTGCCTGAGGAAGCAAACAGACTCGAGTGACTGTGAGGTATTTCTTTAATCTGTTACTAAATAAGAACTAACCAAACATTCCCGGTCCCACATTTCTCAAAATTCATCTCATAAACAAGCCAAGCCTATTTATAAGGTGTTATTATTGGATTGAAGTGACTTGTGAAGAGCATTGTTAGCTTAAAAAACCGTACAACACTCACGAATGTCCTCATTAGAAGGCTTTTAGCAAGACTTTTCTGATCCTTCAGGCGTGTGCAAAATATTAAAGCAAGAAAAGAAATGATTATTTTAAAGATGAAAATGCAGCTGGATGAGTTTGGTATACATAAGCAGGACAACATACTTAAAGACAAGCAAAAATGTGAAAATAAACATGTTTTTTTAGAAGAAACACAAAAGCGTCAGGGATTTTACACTCATTTTCTTTCTTCCACCACACGTCTGGCTACAGGTTGCAACTTAACATATAATATAGTTCCCCTCAAGGTTTTTTTTAAAGCACCAAATGTTTTTGGGCCCATTCTACATAACCGGACAGTCCATCATTGTCTGTCCCCTCCTGCATGACCTCGGGTCATTCTGCAGCTCGCCTTCTACATGACCCAAAAGTTTACAAAGGAAAAAAAAATCAATACCAGACGGTACACAGAGCTTCTCCTGGAGCTATGAAGAAAAAAAACAAACAAAAAAACATCATCTCATTAAAAGAACTTGCAGAATATGTTATAAATCTTTACAAACAGCAATAACTAGAATCAACCTTTACAAAATAGGAGATTGCAAATTCCTTTGATCAATTTATACTTAAAAGACAAAAGATACACACAAACATTTGTGCATGACGCGTAATCCCTCAATGTTCTCAATGGTTATATTAACTTTGAGGCAGACCTGTTTATGTTATATATTTATGGCCTTAATCCGCTGTCTAAGAACCACCAAAAATACATTGCGTTATTAATGCTTTATTCTTCGTGCAAAATGACAAAAATAAGGCTTATATTTTATTTTGGTTCTATCTGGTCACTTAACCTGATTGCATCATGTTGTCCTAACAGATATGTACAAAAAAAAACGACAAAGCATCTTAAGCAAAAGATTGAATTCCCATTTTACTGCAGATTTTTCCAGGACATTTCTGTTAATTCACAATATTGTAAAGCAGAGATTTGTAGCCATTCGTTCTGAATGTATTTGTTCGCTCTGAGCGTAATCCAGTATTCAGCCTGGACAACGAAGAGTTCATCACTGATATGACATGTAAAGGAGAGACCAGGTCAGAGAAACGTGTAAGGAAATTACTACGTGGCTCAACAGGGACGGAAACAGATTTTGTCCCACCTCATGTTTGACTGATCGCTTCTGTTGCGTTCAGACGGCTCGTTTGACGATTTACTTCAGCATATAAACCACGTTTTATCATTTTATGTGGGCTCAGTGAGCAGCTTTGTTACGGAAAGCCTTTGAGCACGCACTATGCGTTTCATAAGCCGTCGGGCTCGGTTAAATAAATGTCCCTCTGTGGGTTTTAAAAACATGTTTGGTAAAACTAAGATCTTGTGCAATGCAACAAAAACAAATGCGTCTCAACAATACTGCTCGAAGCTCTGTGTGAAGGAGGACCCAAGTCCAGACTTTCAGTCAGCAGAGGGGAAAAAAGGTGAAAAACTAAAGTAAACTTCTTTTTTTTAACAAAAACAGATCACCGAAGGGCAGAATGATAAACATTCGGCCCACATCGCAAAGCTAAATAAAGGGAGCAGTGCACAATCATACTGACAAGGTGATACTGCAAAGTAAATTGGGTTCCAGGCAGAACGTATGCTGAGGGGGGAGATAATGGATAACAGGGAACAGGTGGGTATCAATAAGCAAAGACCTGGTGTGTGTGACAAGAGCGAGTCTGCACAACAATCAGCTTTCTAAATAAATCTCAATGTACAAGAAACCCAAACTTACTACAGGAAAAAAATAAAAATGAATCAACACAGGAAATAAAAATATAACTATAAATAAGCAAAAACTTTTGATTAAAGCAAAAGCATCACAGAACAGCTTTGACTGACTTGCTAAAATATGATTAACACTCCTGATTATTTCAAATGAGCACAAGGCTGTTTAAAAACAGTGTCTAATACAACCTGTGTTACAAAGGGTAATAACATGTATATGATAATCCAGAGCCCTGAAATTAGATGATAGTGATCAAAAGCTCTTAAAGGAATGATACATGTAATATCTACACACAGGACCAAAAGTCAGGATCTTTTTAGGGACTTTGGCTGGAAACAGCTCAAACAGAGATTTTACATGTAGGCTAATATGATCCGATATTGGATATCGGATTGGGAAATTGTTGTTTAAAAGTCGCTGGCTATTACATTTATAGAACAGAAAACTACTTATTAAGGCAAAGAGAGTGTGAACCTATGAGAGAACAGAAACTGTTTTGGATGAAATTCAGGCAAACACAAATTAACAATTTTGCTTCCACACTGGTTGATTCTAATAAGATCCTGCTGCCTGCTTCTCCTGTTTAACATAACATGTCCTCTATTCTTCATGAAGTAATAAAGTAATCAAATGTGACGTTTAATGCCAATTTCTTTGCTGCCTCGGGAACATATAGGAGTTCTCAGCATAACACGAATATATGCTGTCGAGCATTGAAAAGCAAGCGGAGGAACAGTGGTGCTCACAGAGAGCTTCTCTGAGGAGAGAATCTGCGACATGAATTAATGTTCTGCTGAATATCCGCATGTGTGCATGTTTCAGTCTGGGCGTGAAGCCACTGTGTGACAGTGGAGAGACCAAAATCAAAAGTTAAGGTGTGCAGTCAGCTGACAGCGCAGTGATCCTGGATGCTTTGAAATGTTCCCCACACAGAGTAGAAAACACGTCAGGTTTTTTTCTATCCCTCCCTCGCCGGCTCACAGCAAACCTTCTGTCCTCCACAACAAAAACTCCACTTTCATACAGCCGAATTTCAGAATAACCCAAGGAGAGTGGTTTAATTCTTAAAACTGTTTACGACTGGTAAACTTGCTTATTTTCGGGACCTTGCAAACACAAGTTAAAAGCAAAGGCACACCAATCTTGGAAAGAACTTACTATTTTCTTCTTTGTCTTTGAATATTTGTTCTTCATAGAATAAGCGGAGAAGACTTAAATGACTTATTCTTTGAATCGTGCCTATAAATGGTTTTTAATCAAATCTATATTTGAGTTTTAATTTTAACATTAAGATTTTTGTATTCAGATTTAACTGTGGAGACACTGAATGACACCTGACTAAAGTAACATTTGACAAGCAGTTTCTACCTGGACATGTCCTGTTTATAAGGGAATCCGTTCAAATGTTTGGGTAAAATTGGGAACATTAGGCAATGTTGTAAAGTAGTGCTGGGATCGCATTGTATTGTTCATTCTTATTGCGACGCATTTCTTCTGATGATAGAAGTTGTGATTTATGATTGTGCTTAAAAATCAATTACTATTTTTATTACCTATGAGTGAAGGCTCATACCCAAACCTTAAATATGGCTATTTCTCACACGTTTACACCAAAATCTTTTCACAAAATTTTATAAAGTGTTTCTTTTAATAAAAATGTAGTCCTTTTTCTGCACAAACAACACAATAAATATCAAAGGTATGTTGTATGCAGTGGTGTTCTGTAAATACATGTTTTTCTGCATAGATTATAAGACCAACTAACTTCAATGTTTTGTGTTGAAGTTTTGGTTTTAAGAAATCTTTAAGTTGGACATCCATATTCTGCTGATATCCTGCCTTTCTGACCAAAGCGCTACTGTTGTCAATAACTAAACATTTTTAAAAACCACGACTCGAAGGTCTGTTGTAACAAAGTTGAGCCAGTTTACACGATTCAATTTTTATTTTTGTAACGCGTGTCATTGAAACATGTTGGTTGAATTTAGCCCTACTGCAACACACTACATCCCTTTTGAATACCTAACAATGGATAAAGCGTTAGGGAGAGTTTAACTAACTTTGAAGTCAGTGGTGCCCACCTATGGTTAATCTGTTAAATTGGCTAATAAGAGCTCCATACAGCAGCCATGTCAATTTTTCAACATTCAATTGTTCAAACTGCCAATCTTTCCTTGTAAGAAACGGAAAAGTGGAGTGTCTCTCTTCAACCAGCTGTATGCAGCAACAGGTTAAGGAAGAGTAGAAGGAAAAAAACAAACAAACATGTCACTCTGAGACTTTTTTTCTGGGATTTTAGTAAAAGCCCTTTAAATGTAGAAAACATGTGATGGAGAGCAAAGCTGATTGTTTTGAAAACCTTATTATACGTTGATGCCAAGAAACTCTCAGGTCCTTAGGCCACCTTTAAACGAAACAAAT
>JAVLVB010000433.1:4364357-4389472 GCA_032876305.1 Orestias chungarensis | reverse complement strand
TATATATATATATATATATATATATATATATATATATATATATATATATATATATATATATATATATATATATATATATATATATATACATAATCAAATGACAATAATAACTGATTTATATGACATTTATGAAATAATTCCCTATTAAAACTTAATAAAATTGAAGTTAGATATTTCTCTATTATTTATGCATAACTCTGGGTTTAACAGATAAGGCGGAGTTGGAGGTTAACAGATGTTGTCAAAAAATGAAACAGGTGCCCCCCCCCCTAAAATATCCTCAAGACGCCGAGGACGATTATGTTTTCCAAATCCCTTTTCCTGGCTCAAAGGCACATGGGCAAACTTTGCCTGTGGAGAAAGCCGTGAAGGAGGAAAAAACAAGTTACGCTGGTCATTTTTTTGACTGACTGTCACGTCCGTCGTAGACACGACTTAACAAGTCATGGCGAAATTCAACCGTGAAATCAAACTCCGGGTCGACGCAATGGCATCAGGGAAACTTAAACACAGACAATAACGGCGCTGCACTCGCCTACAAACCTCTGATATAACAATTATGTCCTGTAACGTTCAAATCCCGGCAGGGTTCAACTCTCCTTGACGAGTAAAACACGGCAAACCTTCTGGGGGTTTCACAAAATAAATCATGACACTCAGCTCTGCAGTTTTAATATGTTTTGTTTTAGTTACATGAATGCATTCTTGGCTTGAACTTCTTCTCTTTAGAAGTACATTATCGTTATGATGGGGAATTCAATTGTTTTAGTTTTATAAGTTATTACGCATTCATTTAATCTTTAATCTGTCCTGAAGGTGAAAAGCCGGCGTCTTCTATTTCAAGATCCTCTGACATAGCTTCTGCTTTAAAACGAACGCACACTAAAATTATGACTGGACAATTCACTTTGATATACTAACATCAAAAATTGACAGATGAGAAACAGTATCATTCATTATTTGAGGAAAAACTCACTGCAGATTCACTTAGAGCCACTAATCATGCTTTGTGTCCTTGCCAGACAAGATTTCAGGCCTGAGCTGTCGAGAGAGCCGACCCAGGAGACAGTCAGAGGCTCATACTGGTTTCAGTGCTCACAACAGCAGAAGGACAGATGGATACGCGCCTCCTTGCTGGTGTTAATTGCCTGCTGTACTCGCAGTAGACGGAGAAAGTCCAAAGGAGGGAGAGTGACAGACGTGGGAGACCCAGTTAGAGCTGTTGTTTTTTTTTAAATTCATGTCAAGAGAGCAGCTTTCCTCCGTTTTATAATTGTCTTTGGTTTTAACTTGGTACCTTTGGCTAGATGTACAAAAACGTAATTGCAATCAAGTACAGTAATAAAGCATAGGGTGGCTGTTGTTTCCAAGGCAACCTTTAATTTTAACCTTTCATCTGCAAGGACTATTTGGCTCTCTGCAGACTTCGGCTAAACCGCCTGAATTTTAATTTAGCCAAAAAGAACAACAATAAATTGTGCACTTTGAAAATATAACAACTATTCTTTTAGCATTGTGTTTTTATGGAGCCATCTGAAACTAAGTTGGAGTATCTTACATTCAACTAAACAAGGGAACACAAGGGTTATAAGATTAGAAACAGCTCGTTTTTTAGCTTGTTTCCCTCACAAATTTCTACCAGGACTTCTTAAAAGAAAGGATAAGCAGTGCTCGCCAACATCTGATCGTATTATACGAAATGTTTTTCAGTAGAACATTAGCATTTCATAACTGTCATACAGAAACCGTCTTAAGTCAGAGGCCACGTCTATTTGTTGTAAGACTGACTGCTACCAGAGATCCTTCCAGCCCAAAGCATTAAGAATCTCAGAGGATACTTAGAGGATATGAATTTGAAAGGCCCAACAAGTGACAGTAAGGCAGCTGCATATTTGTGGATTCAGCAGGTTTAGAGATCAACCAATACATCACCACCCATTGGTGGACACTGTTAGGTCTTGGAACTCATCTTTAAAATATTCCCTTTAAATCAGACTATTTATATGTTTTAGCTCCCGTTATAAAAAGAAAACGTACTTATAAATAAACTTGAGTTTTCAACAAAAGAGTTCTTAGTTTGATAAGCTAAATTTCCTTAGTGTTTTATTTTTAATGTATAACCTTTGAGACAGGTTTGTTTAAGGCACAGGAAAGTTCCTACAAGTGAGAGAAAAAAAAACCAAGACAAGCACGTACAAGAAAGACAAATAGTTTGCAGTGACAGGCTCATAGACTGCCGTCACAGAAAACTACAAACTGATGTTTTATTCATCGTGTGAAAGCTTACCGGGGGCTCTCTGCAGCATTAGCTGTTGGTGATGTCAAAAAAAACAAAAAAACAATTGCATTTTGTGGTGTGAGCTTTAAAGAAAGACTGACAGCCTTCATGCTGCCACTGTGCAGCCAGCCTTTGTTAATCAATTCATAATTTTAAGAGCATCACACCTTGGGGACACACTTCCCACCATTTCTTTTCTATTTAAAAATAGCTTTCATTATTTAATTGCTCGCTAAAGCTACTTCACCAGCTAAACTACAGCAGCTGAAATGTGCTGAAATAGAAAGAAAAAAAGGCCACAGCCTGTCTTTCTGCCTCACCCTTCATGGAGTTCAAAAACAAATAAATGGTTAAACCCTGAAGTTAATTTTATTTCAGACCATATCAATATAATGTATGTATGCCATATTTTCCAAAACTACTATTAATATTCTGCAATCTCTTTCGAACAATCCAGTCCAGGTTTGAAGGGTTTATGTTTTATAGTTTTTTATCTAGAGAAGATTAAATGTGCCAAAGGTAGGGAGATTTGAGCTGAATTTCCCTTTAGCCATTCCCTGAATCGGAAGCAGAAAAAGACAATGAACCTTTGTTGGAAATAACTCGCCCCCCCCCCCCCCCCCAGCCGCAAAAGCTCGAGAGCTGCAAACGTGCTGAGGGGGGGTGCAGGGGAGAAGAGACGCCGCTGAAGTGACTTGTGATTCATGTTTGCCCTCTAGTAAATAGGGCAGATGGTCATTATTGTATAAATATTCTTGCCTTCCCTCTCTACACCGTTCCAGCTCATGAAGCTATTTTCTTTGTACGGATCATCTGTCCACCTTGCTGGTGGCTCAGCTGTTTGAAATCATTCCGGTGTTGGCGACACTGATGACGTAGACCTAGTTATATTTAATTAAATATATGATTTTATCCCCCCACCCCCACCCTTCTCTCAGGTAAAACACTCATAAACAGAGAAGATTGAGCTGAAGGTGGTGGAATGGTTCTCCAAGGACGGCTAATGGGGCATTTACACCTGAAAAGGGATTGAGTTGTAAAAGACTCCTGGACTTGAGTCTGAAGAAAATTCTCGTATCTCTGGCCTTTCTAGCAAATGCAACCTAATGACATCAAATTGCAATCTCACCGTGTGGATCTGCAAATGAACCCAACTCTCTAATCCAGCTCCATAACTCCGTGCGGAGCTTCAAGGGAGCCGCGCGCTGCACCGCCGGCTGACGTGACGTTAGATACGGAGCCAATGAAGAATATGAATCACAACGATAATAATAAATCCATTGAATAAGCAAACAGAAACTTGTGTTCAGATTAACTTGCATTCTTAATGGCTCATGTTCAGTGCTTTACTGCATTTATTTTTGGGAGGATAAAAGAAAAAATATATATAAATAATTTAAAAGATCGGCAAAAAATCAGGGTGGCTATGAAATCTGTTGGGGTTGGGTCCAACCAGATCAGTCGATGATCAGGGTGCTCAATTGCCTGGAGGGATAAAACTATTATATTAAATCAAATTCTGTTTTTAAGATTACATTTTTGGAAAGAAAATTTTATATTATTCCCCATCAATGCCTTTTTTTTTATTCGGTTCAATTCACAAAACGGTTGCTTGAAATATGTTTTTGTAAATATTTAGTTGAGAGTTGTTATACTATAGTTTCTTTTCTCATTTTTATTCTTTTCCTTTTATTTTTACATCGCCTAGTCCTATTGGGAAGAAAGTCACCCTTAAGGTGTTTTTTATAGTCTCTCAGTATTCGTGAGGGTTAGGGACCAAGCCCCCCTGCTAATAGCTGAAAACATGAATACATGTGGTGTTAAAACACATTACACCTCAGTAAAGCTATCCATGCTAAGCTAGTGAGATCTGTTCACTCCCACTTATTACCTTGATAAGCAACAAAAACAACAAGCTGGACCAGGAGTGGACATGTCCAGAACTGGAGGACTCACGTCCGATATGTTTCCCTGTTGAACATGTCTGATTTAAATAAACAGTTCGTTAGCAGGCTCGTGCAGAACAAAGCGACAGGCTGAGGAGATAATTCAACAATCTGAAGCAGGTGTTTGGATAACGGACAAAATTAAAAAACGTAGTGGGGGGGGGGGGCAAACTCCTCGAGGCTCACGTCGTCTGACAATGGCTGATAATAACAATGACAACAATTTTTATATAGCAGCTTTCACATGATTGACATTCAGAATATTAAAAATATGTCCTTAAGCTAAATGCTTCAACAGATTTTATATAGTGAAAGATTGAAAAGCTATGTTATAGATGATGAAATGAGTTTAGCTAAAATGATGCACACACTACATTTGCATACACACAAAATAAACCCGAAAGATCAACTGAAGCAACACAATTTAGATGAAAAAATGGAAAAATAATCTAATTTTCAATAACTTGACAGCTAAATTCATTTGAATGTGTGAGAAAATGATTGAAAAGAGGTTTTGTAAATCCGACAGTTCTAGGTGAAGCAGTGAGTTTTCAGATGACAAAACAAAAGGCAGAAATTTTAAAGGAAAAAAGAGAAAAGCGACATCCGGCAGCTGAGGAAAAAAAACAAAAGACAGCGGGAGCGGAGCAGGCACTGGATGCTCTGGGCGATGCCATCTGTGGGTGGATCCGCGAAGGCTGGGCGCCACGCACCTGTGGCGGGGCGGCCCGCGAGACGAAGCCCGCAGCACGACGGCCCCACGGCCACCTGCGCCGCCAGACAGGTGCGCAGCCCAGCCAATTAAACTATTAGGCAAACACAGGCCTGCAGGACCAAATTAGCGGGGAGCGCAAACATCAGAGGGAACTACAAAAAACAAAAAAAAGAAGTAAGCATTCGCTGTGAAGAACAACACTTTGCTAGCAAGAGTTTAAGCAGTTCACAAGGTTCTATTTCATAACCAAAACAAGTCATCCGATCACATTAAGATACATTCTTACGTAAATGCTTTAGGTGTTTTTACTAAGAAGGGTTGATTTAACTAGAAAGGTTCAAACGGCCTCCGACAGGGAGATGGGTCAAAAACATTATTCCTGTAAGCTTTTACCTCAGGATCGACAGGGCGGTGTCATTAGGTCAGTGTGGGATTACACGAAGGGCTGAAAGTAACTGAGACAATCATAAATAAAAAGAAGAAGAGGAGGGTAAAAAGAGATGCTTGGAACAACTTGACCTGCGGAGCACAGAAAGAAAATCTGAGCTAAAGCGAAAAACGATCAGTATAAAGGCAAAACGCTGTCAAAACAATAAAGCACAACCATGAGTGTCCTTTCTTCAACTCTTAATTCCTTTAAAAATAAGGTTATTCTATATAACCATAGTTAAATTTAAATTGTTTGTTAAACTATAATGTATAATAAAAGGTAACTGTCCGGGTAAAAAGAAGATCATTGTCTCAAAAATTTACAATTCATGGAAATATGCTTGATATATTTTTAAAAATGAAGTGGTAACTAAACCCAAAAGTGAAGCAATGAGTTTATTTAACCCTATAATTCCCATGTTTGTTTGAAATAAAATAGGATACACCAAATTTTGACAGCCCCCCCATACCGAAGAAATCCAACATGAACGTACTGCAGTGATAATGAAATGACCCTGCAGAAAGGTTACATTAACATAGAGCAGTCAAATGCACACTTTTTTTGTGTGTTGTGATCCATAACAAGAAAATAAATTCACATTAATTAGCGCTAACCTTCTCCCAGCTTCTGGAAAGTAAGTCAGTTTCCCCGGGAGAGAAATAAGCCTCGTAAAGATAACAAAATGACCAGCGCTAGTCGACACCCACACTGTCCCGCTCGGATTGAACACCCAGAGGTTGTTCCCCAGCTCCACCTGACCATCTGCTGCATTTAACTCCTTCCTAAAGTGTCTTTAAAAAACGTTTAAAGAAGCTTTTCAAACCTTATTATGCAAATGATAGCATACCTGTTAAACGCATTATTATGTATAGTGTTGTTTTTCCATGCAAATTTTAGCTTAAAAAAAGTTATTCAAGCTTCTTTAAGAAGTTAGGTTGTAGACATATCCTTATTTATTCTCAAATGTTTGCTTGACATTTACATTTAGGGTATTTTTAAAGACCCCTATTGGATACCCTGAGTAAACCCAACAAAAAATCCAAGTTTTAAGTCTTTAAATTTAGCTCAGCTCATTAGCACCCAATTTTCAAAACCTCTATATTTGTTTGCATGGTTGAAAGCTTAAAAACCTCCATTTTTTTTCTTTCGGGGTGCTATAGCTTACCGTTTTTCAGAGCAGATTAAACAAAAGTAAAACTAAAATTAAAATAATCGGTCTTCTACATACATACCTATAATTGTACTAAAAAAACATTTCCAAATTCTTTATTAACAAGTCCTAGTAAAAATAATAATAATTCAGTTTAGTAACATTTTCTTAGCAAACTGCTCTGTTGACCAGACCTCAGTCATGAAAAATCGAAATTTGCTAACTAAGTGGGTCCTATAATAAGCCTAAGCAGAATGACAAAATAGGTACAAAGTGAGGTTTTGAAGTGGACCAGCAAATTTATGTCTTATAGACTATATGTAAATATCTGGTTTAAACTGTTTCCAGTAATTAGAAAAGTCTGTTCAGGGTGATGAGCTTTGTAAAAATGTGTTATTTGAGTTAATACGATAAAGGAATCTCCTGTAGAAACTTTTTCACGGTCAATGGAAACCACATTAAGTGTGTCAGATTTAGCATCTAAATTAACTTGGAGAAATAACCAGAAACAAAAGGTCTTAATTGACTTATAGAGCTGTTTTTTTTCTTAGCAAAGCAAAAAGAAAAAGATTTATTAAGTTTTCAAACTTTAGTCTGTTGTTTGAAAAAAAAAAAAAACTAATCAGCTGAGTTTTCTTTATGCAGGTTTAAATCCTGTTTCACTGTTAGTCACCAAGCGGAGAAGCAAGCTTTTGAAAAACTTTTTTACTTTAAACAGTCAAAGGCTGCACATTATCTGATTTTTATGATGGTAACTAACGGCAGCTGCTCCACAAAGAAAAAAACATCCCATCAGGGAGGAGAATGGTCTGAAACAATTTGAATGCAAAAGATGTCCCAATATAAAACTGGGACAGACAAAAGAGATAAAACTGATCAAAAAATGAGAAGGGGGAAAAAAAAGACATACCTAGTAGGGAAGGGCCTTCCTAAGAGGAAATTATAAAATGAGTTTCACAAAATTGGAAAGAGTATCTACTGCTATAAGAAATGTCTAATTTGCAGCAGTAGTCTCGCCTAAGGACGCCTCTTCTTCCAGAGTCTTATAAGAGACGAGCTGCAGGAAGGGAAAAATGGCGTGAACGCCAGCGAGAGCGCCGAGAAAAGCCAGAAAATTGGGTGAAATATTAGATTGCCGGAGAACAGAAATATCTAGTGTTTAAGCGAAATAAATAATAGCTTGCGGTACCTCACAAGGATTCCACTGAACTCCTTTGGAGGACTGGGACAGACCGAATATGTGGTTAGAGCAACAAAAAAAAATAAAAAGGGAAAATAACAGATTTGTGTTCCTTCGAGAGTAGCGCGTTTGACCATTTTAATTGGGGTGACCGCTGCCAGTCAAGCTGGAGGAGGAGAAGCCTGCTGCACTAAGAATGGAGGTGATTTTATTAACTTGAGTTATTTCGTAGGTCAAACATCAAACTTGGTGGAGGCAAAAACAAGCAATTTTACTTTTACATGGATAACCGCCCTGTGGATTACACCCCAGTCGCTCCACTGCTCGGTACCGGACTAATAAAATATTTTTATTTCCCCCAACTCGCAAAACAAAATAGAAAATCTGTTCCCAGTTGGTATACAGTAGCAGTTTTTCCAGCTTTATATGTTTTTCCCCCCCAAAATTGTTAATTTCTCTGTCGAAACAACTCAAACGGATCGATCTATTCAAAAAGTAAAAATAGTTGTTGTAACCCTGCCGTTAATCCTGAATCAATCAAAGTTTCACAATGATCAAGATGAGTAAAAAAAACGGTTATAATCTCTGAGATAAAAGCTTGAGCTGCTGACCTGACAGGGTTGCTAGTGAGGGACACTCGGAGGGACTCCAGGCAGTTGAGCAGCTTTTCGTCCATGATGCCGGTGCGCAGTTCATGGACGTACTCCTGCGATGAGAGCGTACACTCGTGCTTGCTGTTACGTAGCCCACCCTGTACAAACAAACAAAACAACAATTAGATAACTTACAATTAAAACTATCAGTGTCAGCTGCTATAATTTTAAATTAAGGACATTTGTTTACACAAAGAGGCTAACCCATAACCAAAAATGATGCAGTTTTCTTGCAAAGTTATTCATTTTTTCCACTTCTTACAAACAAAACCTTCAATGGATTGATTTTTTTGCACCAAACAAATATCCAGAAAAAACTAGAGAAAAATCTGAGAAATTATTTACGATTCCTTTTCGTTGATTTTTTTTAATGACATCAGATATATTTTCAACAGCAAACCGAGTGTGTGGACATTTCTTTCCTAACTACCCTGAGTATGTAGACAGAGCGCATGCGAAACAACATCCCAGTGGTCCACAATGGGATGCGTGGCATTGCTTTTTTTTTAATTTGTATGTGAATACTGTTTATTTGCAATGAGGGGAAAACCTTCAGAAACGTACAAAAACACACACAAAAATTGTCTGGTTTTGTAGCAGGAAGTCACAGTAGCAAACGAAACACATGTGAAAACTCGCTGCTGAGATTCAATTACATTATCCTGAACCAGACTCCCTGGCATAAGGAACGCACGCGGCTGTGTTCCTTTCTGTATTGTTGGTTCCCCACAAAGTGAGCTGCGCTAATAGGCAGTTTGGGAGGTAATAAGCTAGCTCATTTATCTGGAGAAAAGAGATACCAGCTGTTCTGCACAGTCAACATGAATGAGCTTCTTTTTTTTTTTTTTCCCCCTCGTGCACGCATGAAAAAACCAGAGGGATTCGAACGGCAAGCCGGCGATAAATTTGTTCTTTTCATGCAAACTGAGCCTGGCCTTTGACTAAATGGCATTAAAAAGACAAATTCCTTTGAAAATCGTGATATTTTCAAAATGATCAACACACCCTAGCATGATTTATACACTCAGAAAGAAAGTGTCACACGCAGCTTACCGGCTTATTGCTGTGGCTATATTACCTCTCGAGTACCAAAATGCCCATTAGGCAGAAGAAGAAACAAGAAACTAATTTCAGATTTCACAACTGATTTTAGCAAACAATGGATTTGCTGCATATTTATGGCGTTATTTGATTGACAATTATGGCCGCAAAAAAGTAAAGCTGCACGCTATATGAAAAACAACTGAGAGGCTATTTCTGCTTATTGCGACATTTGTAACTTTTTTTGTCCAGATATTCAAATATAAGTACTGTTAAATGACTGTAGCTATTTTTTTTAAATACCAACAATAATTGCTTTGACTATTTACTAGAGCAGCACAACCAATCAAAAACGTGCCAGCGATGCTGCAGAGAAAGCTGCTTAATGTTCTGCCCATTCATGCTTTGTATAAACGATAACATTTCAGTGGACGCCTCTTTTTTTAGAGAAGCAGGAAAGTTTGGATAATCTAAAGATTTTGTCTCTTGCTGCTAGAGTGGATAAAAGCTCTTGTAATGGTTGACATATTAACTTAAAACCTAAAGTCACAGTATTCATTAAAGAGCTACGGCATATAATGAGCTTGTTAACACCTGAATCACTTGTGTCACATCTAATAATAACACGACGATGAGAGAAGCAAAAAATAAGAATTATCCACAAGAAACGTCTTTATTCTAAAGGTAAGACGTTTCAACAGCGAACTGTGTGTTTACTGTAAGGAGTTAATGTGACATGGTGAAGGACACCGGAAAACATCGGCAAGTCTTGCAACATCGCAGTGGCAAATTCGCCAAATCCGTTGTGTTTTACTTTAGGGAGACTAAAACGTAGCGTTTTCTGCATCGATTAAGAGAAGAGAAGGGTGGAAAAAAACAGGCAGAGCACCAAAACGACACAGCTTCAATTTTTTAAAGCTAAAAAGAGCAAAAAACATGACAGATGTGAATTTATTTGTTGTGTTTAAGGCCAGATATGTTGGCTGACTGAGGTTAGACTAC
The DNA here is from genome assembly GCA_032876305.1 of Orestias chungarensis. Lineage (NCBI taxonomy): Eukaryota > Metazoa > Chordata > Actinopteri > Cyprinodontiformes > Cyprinodontidae > Orestias > Orestias chungarensis. The sequence goes on along the minus strand of JAVLVB010000433.1, from coordinate 4,379,077 downwards.
GATGCGTAAAGAATTTCATTAAATTTGATGTGTAGACCTAAAGAGCATTATGTTTTTCATAAAATGAACAAAAACGATGCAGCTAGATGATTTATTTTATGGAAGTTTTTGTACTATCAATATTGTTAGGAGTTTTAAAGACAGATATCCTTTAGATGGCTTTGGTCCTGTCATAATTACAACAGCCTTTGTCATAATCTACAGTATGTTGTCTGTCTACAAAGTTTTACATCTTTATTTGTAGGTATTGATTGGGAGAATGAAGTTAAGAACCGAAAGACTCCTTAAAAGCATGTATTGTTGGATTTAAACCTTTTTGTCAGCAGACCAAGAGCTAGTTATCCGTTTTACACAAAGATTTTAGTCTGTTTTTATTTTGAAATATCTAAGTGCGTTACCAACTCATAATGTGCAAGACCTCAAGTCAACACGATTTAATTTAACGTCTAATTTAACGTTAATGACAATTTAATGAAATCTAAGTTGTTTCCAAGTTTGTCTATATTTAATATCACAAACTTATTAAATTAAATCATTTTCCTATTTTTTTATTTATTATTTAGCCTTCTGTAGTTTCTAAACCTAAAACTAAAAGTTTCCCACTCAGCAGTACTAAAATTAAAAAATTAAAAAAACAATAAAGGGCAGAAGAACAGTGACAATGACAAGCAAACACCTCAAAACTTTACAGTCCCTAATGTTGCTGATTTGTGAGAATGGACCATACATTAGCAGGAATTGGTCGTTATAGTCGAAGGCATTTATATACAAATACATTTATCTTCCTTCTTCTCAACAGTTCCCAGCAAACGCAGCACGATGTCCAGAAAGGCCTCGGATCCGGTTTCAAGCACACGATCCGACCCCTAGAAACCCAAGACTTGGGACATAAACTACTGCTTCATGCTCTGAGCTCAAATCAATGGAATCCATTGGGGTCATATCAACATTACACCAACAAGCTGGCAGCTGAGAAACCATCTGAGGAGCAGGAAGGAAAGGGAACAAGTCACCAGTCTGGGCTCTGAGTTATAAAAGGGCTTTTTTTCTGCAAATGGTTCCGAAATAGTCATAAACCAACTAAAATCAAAAGTGTAGATGAGTAAGATTTCGAAAAGTAAAAAGAAATAAGGGATAAGAAAAACACCACAAAGGCAAAAAACAACAACATAAAAGACAACTTTTGAAATAAAGGGCAGGACAAAGAGCATCAGATCAGGAGAGTCTGCAACCTCAACGGCAGAGGAACGGCTTGAGCCTCATCTCCTGCAGCTTATTGAATCCCCTGCTTGTCGATAACAGTATTTCCTGCCAAAGAGAATAGTGTTGGGAGCAATTACTTCAGTGTGCCTGTCAATTTCATTTTCATCGCGTTGCTGTGTTGCTCTGGGGAGTGAAAGAGTCCATCCACAGCGGTGGGACGGCGATACGATGCCAGGTCTGCTGCACGTCGACATGTCATCTTCACCTGTAATGAGCCTGTAACGAGCTGGCGCCTTCCTCGGCGTCCGACGCTCGGCCCACTCAGGCTGACTGATTGATACATTATTCAGCTTCTTTGTCAGCTTAGTGTGTGTGTGTGTGTGTGTGGGGGGGTGCTCATAAACAGCAACAGGTCTGGACCCAATGCTCATGCAGAGATACAGCAGATGTTCCAGGAGCTTTTCACTCGTTTTCTGCTGCTGACAATTGTCAAAATATTGATTTGGCTGAATTTGGCAGAACTATTCTGTGCTGCACAAATTAGACCTTCATACATTAGCACCAAAATGTAAATCCGAAAGAAAATTTAAGGTTTTAAAATGTATTTTATATGAAAAGGGTGGGAAGGTAAACAGAGCAAGGCTGGGAGAGACGAACACCAAGATTCTTGCTCAAAATGTAGAAAAACGTTAATTCATGGAACTTTTAAAACAGAATTACAAACAAAAGTTTCTTTCATTTGCAAGACAAAGTTGAATATTATTTACCGTTTTCATTTCACTTTACATTTATTCACTAGTTTGTGTTTGTCTATTAAAAAGAATCCCAATAAATCTCAAAATATAATTGTTTCAAGAGACAACAGGAAAATATAACAAGCATAATAAAGACGCAAACTTTTGTCACTTTATGAATGCAGCCAAAAACACTCAACATCAGTCCCCCCCAGAAAAACACGGGCAAAAATCCTTGATTCTGCGATGAATTCTGCGGCATTTCGTCCTGTTTTCTGTGTTCAAAATGCAGGAAAGTGCAAAAATATGCGGAAAAGTGAGGAAAAACATGGGAATTGTCGTTTACAGATGTAGGGAGAATAAACATGTTTCTTCCACATATTAGTTTACCTGTAGTAAGCAGCAAACATGACGTAACAAAGCAGCATAGCTGACGCAGTTATTTAGTCCTGTTATGCTAACTTAGAGTCTTGGACCATTTAAGGTCATCTATAGCGTAGTATGAGCAGAGTGGAAAAGCACAAAATATGAACATTGCTTAGTTATAAAATCCAGAATATGTCTCAGAACAAAGACAGTTATAACTAACTTAAAGCTTCCTGTAGTAAGGCGTTGTATGAAGTTTAGTTCATTTGCTTTTATCTGCCACATCCAATATGGCGGACACGTTGAAGTAGTGACGTCATCATCCCAAAACGTGTGTTTGTTATGGTGGCGCATTGGGTGATGACGTCACTACACGACACGCCGAAACATTCACTTTTGGCTGGGGAAGTTAGTGTCAGTCAAAAGTAATAATAAAATATTTCTAATTGCTACAAAAACTGCAGGATCAGTAAAGTTAGGCGCATTTGCATAATTCTGCGATTTCTGCGTTTAGATGCTATTTATGCGGCGTTTTAACAATTATGCGCACCCCCGTATATTCTCCACTCTCTCCTTGATTTTGCAGGATTTTCTGCGATCGCAGAATCCCGTTTTTCTGGAGGGACTGCAAAGTAGACTAAATCAAGTCTGAGGCACAAAACCCGTGTCTGCCCTCCTCCAGGCCGAGAAAGTCAAATGAAAAACGTTGAAATTAGAAGCGAAAGATGATTATCGCCTCTTTCTGTGTAATTAATGAAAATTATAAGAGCACCAACAGCTTGGTGTAAAAATAATACAGATAGAATCTAAGCAATTAAGAGCGTATCAAGCCGCATGATTGCCACGTTACAACTTAATTTCCTGTTCATTAGCGACTGATGGAGAAGTCGATATGTAAAAGATAAGGCGCCAGCATGGATAATGGACACGAGAGAGGTACGTAGAGCGGTGGGTTACGTGTCTGGCCCTTTAAAAAGGTACGAAGAAAGTATAGTCAAAGTGATGGAATAACGAAATACGCATTACAAACAATCCTCGAGAGAGCAGAAGACACCACGGTGTAAGATAAAATATGAGTATTTCTGCGTTTAACACAATCTAAAGTCTGGCGTTTGAGCGTGACAGCATTGAAGGTAAAGGTCAACGGGAACACGGATCAGTTGAGATGCTGCTTGGCTGGACAATGAGTTTTGCTAAGCCCCCCTTTAAGGACAGAGTTCTGCTGCTGGCAGATAAGACGTTTCATCTCCTCACAAGCTGCGGGGCTCCCGGCACAGTGGGGGATTTCCCAACAGACCATGTGGCAAAAGCATTTCATCTCCTCCTGTTATCGTCCATCTACAATTCAGTCTTTTAACTTCCTTCTTAATTCCCCCCCCCCACCATTCTGTCTCTAGCTCCATTTATAAAATATGTACTGTTTTTTGTAAGCTTGGATGACAGACATCAAGAAATGCACCTTTATCTGCTCGCATTATTTCTCCGATTTAGTTTCTTTTCCATCTTCTGATTCTTTCAAAAAGCAGAATCAACAGCCAGAGCTATTTTTCCTACAACTGTGAAACTAGATGTCACAGATACTGGGTAGAATTAGGCCTCCGGTACCGCTACGTCGACAGCTTCAGCAGCAAAAACGTCAACAAATCTAGAGAGCAGACAAAACAAAACCGAACGGCAGCCGTTGAGGAGGTTCTGGAGCGAGTATAAAGCCACAGGAACGACCAGTAAAGACGGATTCCCATTAGCTTGGAAGTGAAACGCAATCTTTCAATGCTGCTTTTACATGTTACGAGAGTGTGCACAAGTAAAAGGTAAGGCTAAATGGAGAGCCGTAGCAAAACACTGCACTAGGGAGATTCGCTCAAAAACCATTGAAATGATGCTCTAAAAACTGAAGAAAACTTAAAACTTTAGCACATGAAGAAACAACTTTCTTGTTTGTTTGTTTGCTGAGAGCACACATGTAGAAATAATAGAGGCAGAATCACATTGCTTTTTTATGCGCATTTTATTTAGCTTGTACAAACCCACCTTTTGTTTAAAGGTAGCAGTTTGCCAAATTTTTCAGACTGGAATTGGTCAGAACCAGCAACATAGTGGAAACCAGGTTTTCACGCAGATTAAGGACCACAGCCGACTACTTATAGCTGAAACCAAAACATATTTACGACACCGTCTACAAATCCAAACACTTTAATAGGTAGAAGCAACAACAATACATAATGCCAGTATACAAAAAAGAGCTAACATCTATAGTCTTCTTTGTATCCCCTCCGATTTTGGCTGCTTTTTGAATGCCGGCCAATAAAATGTCTGACATTTAAGACCGGTGTGTTTTCTGCAAATATTTTAGGAAATAGGGGAATCTGTGAATCTATATCTACAACAACGCTTTAAAGAAATTTGGATAACATGAATAGAGAAAGCTTTTGTTTCTATTTAGAATAAAAAAACAATGTTTTGAAATGCATTTGAATAAAACTGAAAAAAACAATAACTTTTTGCCAATATTTCACTAGGTATGACTTAATTTATTTAATTCTTCAAGCTGTTTCGTTTTAGTCTGAGTAAAACATCTGTTGAGATTTGAGCATTTCCTCCCAAATGTGGACATGGTGAGATTAAAGCAACAAACGCATATGAGAGATGACCACCAGTGTCATCATCAGTGTTGCTGCATGGAAGGAAAACTTTTTATACAGAAATGGTCACGATTCACTGTTATCACCTCTGCAGAGGCCTTAAAGTGTCGTCAAAAATGAATTATTCAAATCAAGTGGAAATGGGGGAAAAAATAAAATAAAATAAACGGAGCTCTTCCATCTATTTTTTTTACAAATTCACATTTTTTTGCAGGGTCACAAGGAGGTTGGTGCAAATCTCCAGTGCTCACCGGTGTAGAGCGGGGACATGCTGGGCTGGGCAAGAGACCAATTGACCAAACAATTATGTTATGGGGCCAAAGGAAGTCCGAGTACCTGGGGAGAATGCGTGCATGCTATGGAGGTATAAGCAAACTTCATTCAATCAAACCCAGGACTTCCTTGCTGCAACCTACAGTGATACCCACTGTGCCACCAAGCTTCCATTTAATTTTTACGTTGTTAGTTTATTTTTTATATTACTAAATTTCATGCTCTCAAATTCATCATGATGTATTAAAGCTGTATCTGGTGAATAAGTGGTGATAGAAAATGATTTTGGTTCACAACCACAAGCACCGTGCAGTGTTACGTCTAAATTGCCGTAATTTCCGAAAAAATGGTTTTTTGAGGAAGCAAACTTATTCCGTTTCTGAATCTTTATTATGCTCAGCGCCACTTTTTTGTGTTTGCCAAGTTTAACAAACCTGCTCATGGCCATGGAGATGGAGCTAGTTTGGGTTTTGTTTTTTTTCAAGTGATCTCTTAAACCCTAATGTCTGAAGTCACTCGGGTCAGAACTTTGTCCTTGCTTGACTGATTCCCTTAAGCTGTACTGTAGCAACATACACATCCAAAAAGCTAAAATAAATAAATAACGCAAAAAACATCAGCATATGTACAGTGGGTGTCAGGCAAGGTTTCACCCATTTTATACTTTATTTGTTTTCCTGGAAACCAATGTCAATTACTATAATGTGCACTAAATCTAAAGCCTCTAACAGCCGCATTCACTAATGCCCAACAAGTGGGAACACAGTGAAGGCCTTAGTGAAAAGTTTTCTGCGCCTTGTGTGGCGGGGTGCGTGTGAAAGCATGTGCGTATGTCCACACTTATTAGCAGGGTTCTCAGCACCAGTGTTTGTGTGCGCACACACTTTACTTTTTTTCCAAGCTCTGTTTGTTAGTAGTGTGGAATATTCCCTAAAGCGCCTCTCCCTGTGCTTTGCAGGACTCATGTTTGCACTGAATTTCAATGACACTTCTATGAAGACGGGAGCAGATGTCAGCAAGCTCACAGAGAGGCAGGTAGGAGAGAGAGTGAGAAAAGTTGAGTTGCTAACTGACAACAAACAAGCTGCAGAAGGGAGTCCCCAATGATGCATCGATTTGCATAAATCAAGTTGGAGGAAATGGTTACATTTTGACCACAAATACAACAGCAAACTGAATTTGACATAGTAACAGACATGCTTGTTTTAAGGTGAGATTGTTAACATCTTAAATATTGGATCATCCCAAAATCAAGAAGCAGATTAAGAAACCTTATATAAGGTTCCATAAAGTACAAAAATAAAGTATACTGTACATTCTTCAGCGTAAAATGATTAAATCTCAAGATTTTCAAAGGGTGAAACTACAATGGAACAAAAACAGTGAAATTTATTAGGTTATTCAATACATCTTTCTTTATGTACTCCCAGTGATGTGACGTGTTTACAAGTTCAGGAGCTTGAGCACAAACGGCAGAAACTGCAAAAATCGACTAAAACTTTCAAGAAGGACAGTGAGAAAGAGTAAAAACAGGAGAAAAAGCTTTTTGTGTGCTTTTTTCAAATGTTTTCTATGTTGGATGCTTCTTTGACCTTCAGGGATGTTTTCCACAAATACAACAAACCTGAATAAATCAAACAAAAGCCACTATTTGAGTAAAAATGTTCACTTTGGCCAGACTTTCTTTTCATACCAACACTTCCTAGTCTACAAATCCAACATAGCCTTTGGAAACAACTGGCCAAACAGTTGTGTATGGCTTTGAATGAAATGGTGAAGTATTTATAGAATCCTAACACAATTATTGCAAGAATCTGTGTAAATGTAGGTATGTTGTGAATAAGCGACATTAGGCACCAAGTTTCAACTATGCAGACTATTTTCTTGTTCATGCCATTACTTACAAATGTAAATTATGCAATAAAAAGTGAAAAGTTAACAAACTGAACAAAAAACACTTCATGCAATTGCTTCTTCATCATTAAAATATTCTAAATACGCGCACAGATTGTGCTTAAGTAGCATTTAAAAAATTGCCAACATGTTTATACAATTATGTAATCATTAAATTAATCTATTAATATGTAGACGATTTCCAATTTATGAATATTTAATAGTTAATGGACTTTACTTATAGCGCTTTTCTGACCAAACTATCCACTTAAACTGCTTTATACTAAGGCCACATATGTCACCTATATATGCATCAGTAGGCAACTTGTTGTTAAGTGCCTTGCCCAAAGGCACGTTGACATAGTTAAAACTGCCACCTAGCAATTGCAAGACAACTGCTCTATCCAATGCACCAAAGCCAAATTTAGCTAACGTACAAAAATTACTGGCTGCTGTCACAAAATCACGGAAAAACTGGAAATTCAGTATCTAAGTATCTAAACATTTTTGTTGTGTGTTGCCCAATACAACATACTAATAGTAAAAGATATCAGTAGTTTTTATTTTTTTCCATTTTTTTAATATAGTTAAAAAGTTCATTAGCTAAAATACACGCTGTCTGCCTGGTGACCAGCTCTGCGCTTGTTAATAGATGTAGTTTCCACCCTTGCGACTCCCTGGTTGCGAAAGATCAAATCTATACGTATTATTCAGCTTTTGTGTGATAAATGCATCACCTTGGCTGTGTTCAGAGCTTAACAGGATCGGGGTTAAAGCATGCTTAAAGCATCCCACCATGTTAACCAATCTTTATCTTAAATTTTAAAGAAATGTTTTATTTTTATTGAGAAACCATGATCTGTGTGTTCTTATTGTATGAAAGAAGTCAGACAAGTGAAATAGGATGGGTCCTATTTCCCTTGTCGATTGATTGTACTTTAGATTAACTTGTAATAAAAGTCTGTTTTAAAAAATCACACTCGACTGGGTCTTTTTTGACAAAGTATTACCGATATGGCTACAATATAATGTGTTAGCGCAGAGATGCATCTTAAACGTTGCAGGACTGTAGCTTTCGAGGCCTGGACTTGGGCACCCTCACTCCAAAGCAACAGAGTTTCTGATGCAATAACAGCGTGCTCCAACTAAGGCGGTAAATTTAACCCAGCAATCAAATTGCTCAAATCAAACCGCTTCAGCCTTTCAAGACTGTCTTTTTCAAAACTAAACGCACCAAACTAAAATGAACTGTTCTCTTCAATTTTCTCCCAGCTCAATCAACTCTCGACAAAAAAAGAAAACCAAAAACAACATCTGTAAAAATCAGCCGCTTTCTATTTTAGAAACAAACAAAAAGCCAACTGGCTTGATCATCCTCTTTTTATACAGCTGCTTTTACAGCACCCACCAACACCTTGATTGTTTATCACTGGTCTTGTCACTTTTTCTTTTTACCTTTAAAGAATAAGAAAAGACTAATTTCTTCGTCTGTCTGTTCCATTCTCTGACACTGACAGCTCTCTCTATTCGTCGCCTAGCTCCACAAGGTCAGAACAATATATCACCCACATAACGCAACAGACAAATCTCAAATCTATGAAGTTAGACAGGAATGGGGGAGTACGCAACACAGCAGAGAGGTTTTAACTTTTGCTTTGGGCTCTTTTTTTTTGTTTGTTAACGCTTGCTGCTGGCCTTTTGTTAGACTCTGTGTGCCACCGAGTAAGGTGAGTAAACCTCAGCTGGTCTGACTTTACTGCACTCCTACCTACATCCCTGTAGTTGTATACACATAGGTACACAAGCATAGGTGTTTGCTGAGGTTTTAACTACAGAACACGTAAGGTAATAAATGTTTAGAATAGATTAGAATGGAATAGAATTCAAATTTAGTTTGCATCTATCTAGAAGTGCTATACAGGATATAAATATCTATTTACATGTATACAGAATTGTGATTATAAAATATGGATATAAAATATGGATTATAAAATAGGGACTTACATCCATACTGATTATATACAGGCCTATAGCTATGGCTGAGAAGTGCATGTAAGTAGTGGTGGATCCGTGGGTTGCTTCGTGTGTCTGTGTGTGTGTGGACAGTCCCAATGTTATTGTTATGTAAGGGGATGAGGGGGTGGATACAGTCCTTATACACTACACTAGACTAATAAGCACCCAAGTTAGCTAGCGGGCTAGATTTCCAACTGCAGAGCTGAAGCTTTTAGCTTTCTTACATTTAATATATTAGTTGTTCTTCAATTGGCTGTGTTCCCATGGATACAAACAGCGTCTCTGTATTTATATCTGTATATGTTCAATGAGATCATTAGCAGCAATATTAGCAGGACTCTGGAGTACCTGGCTGCTTCCGAGAAGGTGATTCAGCCATTCTATACAGGATATTTTTTTAGACCCTTGTTCCACAGCATCTCCAACAAAAACAATAACCTAGATTGCCTAGATTTTAAAATCCACAAATTTCCAGGACACACAGAGGTTTAACGATCTTCTGCTGCACTAAACGATAATTCCTGCTATCTCGTCAGCCTTGATGAACCAGAGCTTTTCCACAACTTAAATAAAAACAGCTTTCTGTTAAGTACCTTCTTTCGTTTATTTATTTTTGTTACACAAAAAAAGATACCGAAAAAGCTTAACTGAGTCTACTATATTCCAATAAACTTCTTATTCACAAAGCAGTGCTACGTACGGTAACTTCACCGCTCAGACTAGGAGTGATTCTTTCTCATTCATTTTGGGAGATTTTAGATTTGAATTAATCTTGCCGGCTTAAATGGAAATCATCAACTGTAATCGGAAAAACACAAAGCCAACAAACCATCACGACTATCATCCGTCTGATCCCGGGGACGGACTGCGGAGACTGGGTAATAAATAAAGAGGCAGGATGATTGAGGATGAAAAGCTGGGCTCAGGTAAAAGATGATTTGGCAGAGACATTGATGATGTCCGGTCCGTAAGAACAGGCTCTGCGGGCCGAGGATGATGAAGGGGACGAGTTGATTTACGACGGTCCTGGGAGCGACGTGCCTTCCCAGAGCAAGGAACAGGAGAAGTGAACGTTTGCTTGCAACCCTGTTCGTGTTTGTGTTTGCAGTACTGACCTGGGACTTGGATGGAATAAATGGAGTTCTTATAGGCTAAACGAATTTTTAAAACTTACACGGAAATCCCAGCTCACTTGCAAGAAAAAAGTGTTTTCCAGAAACCTTGAAGCAAAATAGCTGAATACATTGAGTTATTTGGGATTCAGTTATTATTTCCAGTGCAGTCGGCTTTGATCTCCCGCTCGTGTCTGCATCGGGGTTGTCCCGTCTCTAATAACCACTGATACATTTCCACTCCTCTACCCTGTTAGCGAGATAAATAGGATTTCAAATTGTCTGGTGCTAGCCCATCAGCGGAGGAAAAAAAAAGAAAAAAAAAAAGAAAAGAAATATCTTCCATGAAAAACAGCGATTTGAGATTATCGTCTCATCACACACGCACGCACGTACATCTAACGGAAACAGGTGAAAGAGGTGAGCTGCGCAAGAATAATGCGAGCATGGGTGAAGAAGCCGGGCAGGGAAACTTTAGAACACTTGTCCTTTGCTTTTCTTAATCACAGTATTAATTATACCTCTACAATTCAAACAGCTCTAATTTTACATTTTGTGAAGCTTCAAAATCCTCTTTAGAGCCACAAGTGGTAAATTGCTGTTTGCTTTTATGTTGTATACTTTGGTTTAAAATAAGCGGAAAAATATAAAAAACAACTGCAAAAAAGAATGAATACCTATTCTTCTTCTTGAAAAACAAAACCCATAAAATTTAAAACCTAATGATTAAGAAAAATGTGAAAACTACATTTATTATATCCACATTTAAAAATATTGGTTGTTTCTTTTAACATCCTACTAGAAGAACCACTTACAGTTACCCACAGGACCCATATTGTCTCTTTTTTTAAACACAACTTTCTTGCGTCTTTTATCGAGTCAAACTGCATTTAACTTCTTTCTTCATCGTACAAAATGACATAAATGCCAATCACATAAAATCCAAATAAAATACATTATAGTAGGTTGTGTTGACATTGTTTCCATCAGTTCCTGACTGTTTAAACAGGCATACAAAAAATAAAAAGCGTTTGTTTTTTTAAACCACCAACCGATGACTCTGCTTTACAAAAACCAGCTCTGTTTCTTCCACTTTCCCCTCAACCACTTTCTCTTCAGTAAGGGGGCCAAAACCCATTCAAAGGCTATTCATCAACAGTCCCGTGTCCGGGCTCTGTCTAATAACAGATGGGGATATCTTTTACAGTCCATACATAAACGGCTCCAAACTCAAGAAACACTTAGATCAGCAGAGCAACGGCTAAACAAACTCTCCTAGGTTGGTCTTCGCTACTTCAGCAAAGCAAGATTAATTTGACTTGTCGAAACTGAGCCGCGGCGTGCTGCCGAACGGATGGCAAGGTGCGGCGTGGCTCTCATTGCACCCGGATTGTTGGTAGAAAAGTACAGAATTGCATATAAGTGGCTTAAGTAAGAGGGACGTTTCGTTACCTGGCAGCACAAACCTGAGACGATTGATGGAGAAATAAATGAGCAGTCAGAAGATAAAGTCTGTATCTCTAAACATATTCGGGGAGACAGCGCTGAATGAAACACTGGGTTTAGTAAGAACAATTACAGACACGCTCTGCTTTTATGCACAACGGGCAGTTTGGATCATAAAAAGTGAAATATTGTTTTTAGTGAGTGAATACGTTAGCAGGAGATTAATTAAAGAGATACTGGGAATATCTTATCTTTGAACCACATCAATAATACGAATTATATTGGAAGAGACGTTGCATTCAACACAATTAAGTCAGACGTACGGTCAACAGAACGACTGACCTCGGGTGGATTAATCAAAATCTATCATATTTAGAATGGAAATGAGAAATGAATCCTATAGTTTTGAGAGCTGAACTGGGAGTGTTGGTCAGAAAGGATGTAATGAGGGCATATTTAATTATGTAATTGTTTTATTAACATTTTTTTTTGTCCTCACAGATGAGGCAGCCATACTTGTATGACTTCACATGATCTTCTTTCTGATTCCCATCAGCTGAAATAAGTAAATGAAGCTGAAACAACTGGGCAAGAAACTGGTTGTTTACAAACCAGCCAATCCAGTAAGATCCATTTAATTGCCTTGGCCACCTATTGATTGTAACCGAAAGGCAGAGACCAGGAAGACAATAGAGTTTAGCTTCAATGTGCATATTAATACAGTTTTAAATATAGTCGGTATTTAAACAATTAAAATAAAAAGTCCAAAGGGGTTTTAGAGTTGGTCTCAAGTGTTTGTGGATATAGGGTACTTGCAGGCGGCTGTGGTTCCTAACCAATGTGAACATGACTTGTGATCAGGTGTTTGTAATCCATTACATCTACTAAATGTTGGCTGACCATAATTGGACAAAAAAAGGAAAATAAGTCATAAAAGGGCTTTTGATTAATTTTATTTCAGCTTAAATTGATTTTATTTGACACAGTATCATATTTCTAACTATTGCTCTTTGCGATTTAATGTAATAAACACAAAAACTGAACTGAAGATATTTATCTATTGTTATTATATTAAGAAGCAGAACTTAAGTATCTGGGTTTATGGTGTAACATGAGAATAACAAGATGACATTAGCTGGTTACTGTTGGGCTGTCTGCTCGTATACTTTCTTTTAGCCATATGATCACCACTGCTCAGCAACAGGAATTTATTTCAAGTATCTTTTGCATTACAGCTTTTTTTTTCTATTTTCAAACTACAACAGGGACACTTGTTACGCCAGCAGACAAGCAGTCTGAAAAGGCCCAGCTGGCGTTGCCGGAGAGAACTTTCCCTGCTTCTGCACTTTTCTGGCATCTTAACAAAAGTTATATAGAAACAGAATGACCAACCGTACATTTTAAAGAAATAATCAAAACAATGTTGTATATTGGTTTGGATCCAAGGATAAACCCTGTAACAACCATAAAGATTGAGATTTTTGTTCATGTTAACACAGTCAACACATTTAAAACACCAAATCGCTCTGTCTAAGAAAAGTTCAACTTTCCAGACATCAAGAACCTGCTCCTTTAAAGTCAGGGCAACCACATAGCTACCTTTTTTTTTTCTTCCACACAAACACACCCATAACCATCATTGACAGGTGTGACCTTTCAGCTACGCTGGTAGCAGCAGCCACTCTCGCCCCAAGACAGTAGGCCTAGATTAGTCACTCTCTCTGAGGATGGCGGCGCCCTGCATGAACGCGCATGTGAGGCCCAAACTCTCTCCAGCATGGCCGTAGGGCCCGCTATGAAAAATAGAACACCTAATGCCTGGAGATGGAGACATTCATCAAAAACCGAAGCCCCCGCCTGCCTGCTTGCTTGGTGCGCCACCTCCCCTCCCAGTTCTCTATTCAGCACCGAGACGCTGAAACCACTCACTTATTTCAGTCATAAAAAGAGGGATGGGAAGTTTTATTATTATTGCTCTGCGAATGTTTATTATTTCTAACCCTTTCCCCCCCTGAAACAAATCCCCGCTCTCTCGTACAGTTTCGGATTTTTAATTTCTTTGCAACCATTATACATGCTTCGAGTGATCTATCTTGTTCGGAACGAGATAAGGATATCATGAGTGTCATAAGAAGTCAGTGGACAGAAACCACTTCAACAGTCTAGTTTCAAGCATATTCAACGCAGCAGGCTGCGTTTTGAATGACAACTGCCGGAAGCCACGCTGAGAATACCGAGAGGAGACCAAGAATAACCATAGAAATGGTAGCCATGCCAACTAATGCTAAGCAGATCGAGCAGTTAACCTCAGCGGTGAACTACTAAACCCTGGGGTATAGCTCCGTTATGACATCTCCTCGTCTCTCCATCTCTACATTCCTTCAGCAAATCGACCAAGTATGCCGAGGCTGAGGATATTTCTTAAACATTGCTGGTGTTTAACAAAAGGAAAATGTAAAAAAAAAACAGGTTTTACACTTTAAGTTTGTAATAAGGGAGTTTGTTGACTTGATTGTTGTGTAGCCAACAACCCTAGGCGCTTGAAAAAAACAGATAAAAACAAAAAAAAGAAGTAAAAGACAGAAAAGTTTACGGCTTAGCAGACTGGGTACTGGATTGAAGCATATTAATTGAATGTTTGGTGGAAGGAAAAAGTTAAAAATAAAGACAAAGACAATTAAGGGTATCGATCTTGAGTCGGTGCTGCAACGGCCTGATGTGTCCAGAAAAGCAGGATTTTAAGTTGTAGGAATTCATTCAAAAAGGGTTCAGACAATGTGTTAAACGTTTACTTCATAAATTAACTGTCTTACAGAATTCATTTTCAAAAATTTAGGTATATATACATATATATATATATATATATATATATATATATATATATATATATATATATATATATATATATATATATATATATATATATATATATATATATATATATATATATATATATATATATATATATATATATATATATATATATATATATATATATATATATATATATATATATATATATATATATATATATA